>CADEHL010001352.1:25000-472500 GCA_902827135.1 Harpagifer antarcticus
ATGTTATCATGCCCCTGGTTAGATATAAAGGGGTGGATTTTGCGGTGCTCAACTGCCCGCCCACCAGCATCAATATTCGGCCTTATTCACAGCACCACTCACCCTCCTGTGGAGGATGTTATCATGCCCCTGGTTAGATATAAAGGGGTGGATTTTGCGGTGCTCAACTGCCCGCCCACCAGCATCAATATTCGGCCTTATTCACAGCACCACTCACCCTCCTGTGGAGGATGTTATCATGCCCCTGGTTAGATATAAAGGGGTGGATTTTGCGGTGCTCAACTGCCCGCCCACCAGCATCAATATTCGGCCTTCTTCACCTGCCCTGCTGGAGGTTCACACTTTAACTTTTTGTTTACCCTACTCTGCCTTACACATCCTCCAACACACTTGAGCACTCCTCACTCGGACTGAACCCCTCCATGCACACCACCAGAACCTCGTGCCCCTGGGGACCTTAAAGGGGAAAACACCCTTATTTTCAGCATATTGCTTTACCTTCCCTCTCACACTGCTCACTATTGCCACTTGTTCACTCCATTTATCCAGTACCAACTCAACTAGGGTGTAATAGTTTTTAAAAAATAGGACCAAGTCAGTTAAATAAATACATTTTATTTACAGATTTATATACAATTATATACAGATTTATATACAATTATATACAATATACAATTACAAGTGTCCGAAAATTGTGCCTCGTAAGGCGGGTAAAGTCCCCTGACAACTCCCCTTGCATTCATCCATAATTTAATTTCATAACATGTTAACATGAAGGGGCCAGAGTACAACAACACATTTCATATTTACAAGTTGATCATTGGCTTGTGCACTGGTAACATTGTCCGTATCGGGTGAAGTTGGTGCAGAGTCTGGCACCCTCTCTTCACCCAAATCGAATTCTTCGTCTGACGTCTCGGCATCGGGGGAGTCTTGGTAGGGAGTGGAGCTATGCTCCTCTCCAGAGCTGCCACTGTCAATGTCCCCCAAATTGTCTTCACTCCCCGATGATGCTGCTGCCGCTGCTTGCAGTGACTCTGTGAAGAGCAGCCTTATGTCCGCAGCCTCCTTCAAAGAAGGATTTTTTGCGTAGAATTTGTCTGCCGTAGCCGTGTTATGGCACATAAAGTCAGTCACTCGCTGGCGGTTGTCTATGTCTTGAAACCTCTTTGCGTTATCGGCATGGACTGTGCGGAGGTCGGTGAAATTAATGGGACCTTTTAGTCCCACATCAGCCCATGCCAACCTCAGGAAGTGGGCAAGGTTCCTCGACGGGTTCTTCCCCGCTGTGTATAGGAAGTAGCGGTTCTGGGTGCAGGTCAGCGTCCTCTTGATTTCCAGCCACCTCTTCATCCATCCGAATTCTTCTATGGTGAGGTACAGCTGCGCTTCACCAAACGCGTTGGCCGTCTTGTGGTTGCTTACCTGTTATGACAGAGGTAGAGAGCGTCAATACAAGTATCAATCATGCACAACATGTTTATCACTGCCAGAATAAACACATTTTGTAATAGCACTCACGTGGATGAGGTAGCCGAAGTCTGTGCCTGTTATCTCCGCCTTTCGGACCTCACAGTTGGTCATGTTGGAGTAGACCCCCGGCCGGTGGCCGTAAATACAGCTCCAGTGGAGGGTCATGTAACCATAGAGCAAGAGCCGGGTTGCGGTAGTGGGATTGCTGGCCATCAGGTTCAAGAGCTGAGGGATGCGATCTTTGGCCACAGTCAAACAAGTCATGATGTCCTTATGGCTCGGCAGGCCTTCCATTTTGTCCCGCTTCACCTGCATCTGATGGACGATCACCTTTTTCCTCAGGGACCTCAGGATGGCAGCAAGTTCGCGTTGGACGACAATCATGTCGTTTTGGTTGAGTCTGCTTCCCTTGCATGGTGTGGCTGCCATGTATTTCAGAAAGTGTGAAATGTTTTTGATGTAGAAGTCAGAGGTGGTGACCTGTAGGCTGGACAGTATCAGGCTCCGGGACCAGCTGTTGGCAAAGGAAAACGCATCAGTACATCGTATTGCGTCAATGTGGAGAACACACACAATGATGCTGACATCATGGACAGTTTTTTGATGTTACTCACCCACGTATCCTCTTCAGATCCCTCAGAAAGAGCCAGTCCGACTTGCGTTTGAAACCGTGTGCCATGAAGCTGAGGAAGGATTTCACTCTGCTTATTTTCGAGACTGCATTTTCTTGGAGCCTCACTGTTGGGTCGATGCCCTCATAATGCTCCCGGTAGCCTTGCAGATACTCCTCTGTGAAACATAACACAGTACTTTAATGACAACACATTGTGTATTACAGAAACTGCATTTGTGACACATCTAACACACTTACCCATTATGCATGGGAATGTTATATTCCGCATTATATTCCCCCGGCCCCTGCCGCAGAACCAGGGGGAATTTATGGGAGGGGAGGTTGATGAAGCCTCGGTATCTACGGATGCAGGTTCTGAGGAGCTGGATGCAGGTGTCTGAGAGGCAATGGGGGACTTGCTGCACGAGGGAATGGGGGAATAGCTGCACAAGGGAATGGGGGACTTGCTGAAGGATGGACCTTTGGACTTGGACTGCCTCGTTGGTGTCGCCTCTGTTCGGGGTCGTTTCCTTAGAAACACCCGCTCTTGTTCCTCCCCATACTCTTCATCAAAGCCATGCATGTTATCTGCTATCCTCTGGTCATACCTCTGTCGCTTATGTTTTATCCTCTGCTGCAGCTTGAAGCGCAGGGATTTCACCTCAGCAGCATATCTGTCCCTCTGAGCCCTCATTGTGTTTGCCTCCATCCTCCATTCCTTACAGTCCGGGTTGTCACATTCAATCACTGGGGACAAGGGTGGAGGTTGTGAAAGGACCTCATCACCCTCAGTGTCCACATCCCAAGTGGTAATCATCGCTACTGTGGGGTTTGTCAGTCGGAGCGCTTGAAGGTCCTTCGTTGCCACTGTCATTTTGACTTTAATAACAGCGAGACATAGCTCCTCCCGCGACAGCTCGACATGGTCCCGGTACAAGTGCCGGTCCAGCCTTGTCCCGGTATAGTTGCATCCTGCAATGATGCAGGGATGCAGCCTTATATTTGTATGTCCATTTGCCAAGAACAGGAGAATTCTTCTTTCAACCAAGTTACGCACACTATGGTTTCTGAGCAAATGCTTGCTCAGGGCACGGAAGGAATGGTTACAGATCGGACAACACAGCAACATCCTATCTGTATGCATGGGCATTTTGGTACCGGGAAGTGTACCCTGTAGAATGAGAGTGAAAAGACTCGAGAACGTTGCACTCAGCTAACTAGAAAGACCCTATCTCAAATCTATCCAGGTTATATTCAAAACGTTAATTTTTCATTTGCATCATCGTGCGAAAGGTGTCCCATTTAGGCACTCGTTAGGCGGGCAGAGATCCCTGTCATCTCTCGGCCTCTCCAGAGGAAGGGAAATACTATGTTGTCTTTTTTGGAGAACCATGAAAACCGGCCAAATGTATCCGAAAATAGTGCATCAGGTAGAATCCCCTCAAACTCTCCTTCCATTCCTCCAGAGACCAGTTCAAAAACTTAAAGTTTTGTAAGAACCATGATTGGGGTCCTCCAGGCAACAATTGTATCCGAGCCAAAGCACTCATGTAGCGGACGCTTTCCTCCATGAAATAGTGCCTCACATGCAGGTAAAGTCCCCTGACAACTCCCCTTGCATTCCTCCAGAGACCAGTTCAAAAACTTAAAGTTTTGTAAGAACCATGATTGGGGTCCTCCAGGCAACAATTGTATCCGAGCCAAAGCACTCATGTAGCGGACGCTTTCCTCCATGAAATAGTGCCTCACATGCAGGTAAAGTCCCCTGACAACTCCCCTTGCATTCCTCCAGAGACCAGTTCAAAAACTTAAAGTTTTGTAAGAACCATGATTGGGGTCCTCCAGGCAACAATTGTATCCGAGCCAAAGCACTCATGTAGCGGACGCTTTCCTCCATGAAATAGTGCCTCACATGCAGGTAAAGTCCCCTGACAACTCCCCTTGCATTCCTCCAGAGACCAGTTCAAAAACTTAAAGTTTTGTAAGAACCATGATTGGGGTCCTCCAGGCAACAATTGTATCCGAGCCAAAGCACTCATGTAGCGGACGCTTTCCTCCATGAAATAGTGCCTCACATGCAGGTAAAGTCCCCTGACAACTCCCCTTGCATTCCTCCAGAGACCAGTTCAAAAACTTAAAGTTTTGTAAGAACCATGATTGGGGTCCTCCAGGCAACAATTGTATCCGAGCCAAAGCACTCATGTAGCGGACGCTTTCCTCCATGAAATAGTGCCTCACATGCAGGTAAAGTCCCCTGACAACTCCCCTTGCATTCCTCCAGAGGCAGACAAAGTTTAAGTTAACTTTTGGAAGAACCATAGAAAAGGGTGAAAATGGATAAAATGTATCCGAAAATAGTGCCTCGTTATTCTGTGACATCTCCCCTTGTATTCCTCCAGAGGCACTTTAACTTTGTTAAGAACCATGATTGGGGTCCTCCAGGCAACAATTGTATCCGAGCCAACGCACTCATGTAACGGACACATTCCTCCATGATGTGAAACAGCCGGTTTTTTTCTAAGTGCTCTCAAAAACCGGGTTTCCGATTTCGTGCAGATGGTAGCTTGGAAAACATGAATAGATTTATTTGACGGGGGAAGGGAGGTCTCGAATCCCTTCTCCGGTGTAAATTGCGACGGGGCAGTGAAAATGTGTCCGGGGCTTCCGCCGGAAGCGCCGAAGACTTGAGCAGTTTTGAGCCCCTCCTCCGTTGGCACTCAGTCGTTTTTTCGAGAATTTTAGTGAATAAAAATGGATAAATTGTACCCCAAAATAGTGTCTCTTAAGCCGGGTAAATGTACAGGAATCTGTCCATTACATGGACATAAACTCCCCATCAAATGTACATGAAATGGACAGGAATCTGTCCATTTCATGTACATTTGATGGGTCGAAATCCACTCTCCCATGCAGAGCTCCAGGGTGATGCACCCGGCTTTATTACCCCGGAATGAGGGTGTGAAAGTTGGGTAAAGTGTTCCTGCACTGTTCCAGGCTGATTAAAATGTGTGAAAATGGATAAATTGTACCCCAAAATAGTGTCTCTTAAGCCGGGTAAATGTACAGGAATCTGTCCATTACATGGACATAAACTCCCCATCAAATGTACATGAAATGGACAGGAATCTGTCCATTTCATGTACATTTGATGGGTCGAAATCCACTCTCCCATGCAGAGCTCCAGGGTGATGCACACGGCTTTATTACCCCGGAATGAGGGTGTGAAAGTTGGGTAAAGTGTTCCTGCACTGTTCCAGGCTGATTAAAATGTGTGAAAATGGATAAATTGTACCCCGAAATAGTGTCTCTTAAGCCGGGTAAAAGTTATGTGAAAACTCCCCATCAAATGTACATGAAATGGACAGGAATCTGTCCATTTCATGTACATTTGATGGGTGAAAATGATTTGGAAAGGTGTGAAAGCTGGGTAAAGTGTTCCTGCATAGGGTCCCACTGTTCCAGGCTGATTAAAATGTGTGAAAATGGATAAATTGTACCCCGAAATAGTGGCTCTTAAGCCGGGTAAAAGTTATGTGAAAACTCCCCATCAAATGTACATGAAATGGACAGGAATCTGTCCATTTCATGTACATTTGATGGGTCGAAATCCACTCTCCCAGGCAGAGCTCCAGGGTGATGCACACGGCTTTATTACCCCGGAATGAGGGTGTGAAAGCTGGGTAAAGTGTTCCTGCATAGGGTCCCACTGTTCCAGGCTGATTAAAATGTGTGAAAATGGATAAATTGTACCCCGAAATAGTGTCTCTTAAGCCGGGTAAAAGTTATGTGAAAACTCCCCATCAAATGTACATGAAATGGACAGGAATCTGTCCATTTCATGTACATTTGATGGGTCGAAATCCACTCTCCCAGGCAGAGCTCCAGGGTGATGCACACGGCTTTATTACCCCGGAATGAGGGTGTGAAAGCTGGGTAAAGTGTTCCTGCATAGGGTCCCAGTGTTCCAGGCTGATTAAAATGTGTGAAAATGGATAAATTGTACCCCGAAATAGTGTCTCTTAAGCCGGGTAAATGTACAGGAATCTGTCCATTACATGGACATAAACTCCCCATCAAATGTACATGAAATGGACAGGAATCTGTCCATTTCATGTACATTTGATGGGTCGAAATCCACTCTCCCATGCAGAGCTCCAGGGTGATGCACCCGGCTTTATTACCCCGGAATGAGGGTGTGAAAGTTGGGTAAAGTGTTCCTGCACTGTTCCAGGCTGATTAAAATGTGTGAAAATGGATAAATTGTACCCCAAAATAGTGTCTCTTAAGCCGGGTAAAAGTTATGTGAAAACTCCCCATCAAATGTACATGAAATGGACAGGAATCTGTCCATTTCATGTACATTTGATGGGTGAAAATGATTTGGAAAGGTGTGAAAGCTGGGTAAAGTGTTCCTGCATAGGGTCCCACTGTTCCAGGCTGATTAAAATGTGTGAAAATGGATAAATTGTACCCCGAAATAGTGGCTCTTAAGCCGGGTAAAAGTTATGTGAAAACTCCCCATCAAATGTACATGAAATGGACAGATTCCTGTCCATTTCATGTACATTTGATGGGTCGAAATCCACTCTCCCAGGCAGAGCTCCAGGGTGATGCACACGGCTTTATTACCCCGGAATGAGGGTGTGAAAGCTGGGTAAAGTGTTCCTGCATAGGGTCCCACTGTTCCAGGCTGATTAAAATGTGTGAAAATGGATAAATTGTACCCCGAAATAGTGTCTCTTAAGCCGGGTAAAAGTTATGTGAAAACTCCCCATCAAATGTACATGAAATGGACAGGAATCTGTCCATTTCATGTACATTTGATGGGTCGAAATCCACTCTCCCAGGCAGAGCTCCAGGGTGATGCACACGGCTTTATTACCCCGGAATGAGGGTGTGAAAGCTGGGTAAAGTGTTCCTGCATAGGGTCCCAGTGTTCCAGGCTGATTAAAATGTGTGAAAATGGATAAATTGTACCCCGAAATAGTGTCTCTTAAGCCGGGTAAAAGTTATGTGAAAACTCCCCATCAAATGTACATGAAATGGACAGGAATCTGTCCATTTCATGTACATTTGATGGGTGAAAATTAAAATGATTTGGAAAGGTGTGAAAGCTGGGTAAAGTGTTCCTGCATAGGGTCCCACTGTTCCAGGCTGATTAAAATGTGTGAAAATGGATAAATTGTACCCCGAAATAGTGTCTCTTAAGCCGGGTAAAAGTTATGTGAAAACTCCCCATCAAATGTACATGAAATGGACAGGAATCTGTCCATTTCATGTACATTTGATGGGTCGAAATCCACTCTCCCAGGCAGAGCTCCAGGGTGATGCACACGGCTTTATTACCCCGGAATGAGGGTGTGAAAGCTGGGTAAAGTGTTCCTGCATAGGGTCCCACTGTTCCAGGCTGATTAAAATGTGTGAAAATGGATAAATTGTACCCCGAAATAGTGTCTCTTAAGCCGGGTAAAAGTTATGTGAATCTGTCCATTACATGGACATAAACTCCCCATCAAATGTACATGAAATGGACAGGAACACAAGGGCAGCAGAGTGCTTGCTCTAAGCAGAGCTCCAGGGTCATGCACATGGCTTTATTACCCCGGAATGAGGGTGTGAAAGCTGGGTAAAGTGTTCCTGCACTGTTCCAGGCTGATTAAAATGTGTGAAAATGGATAAATTGTACCCCGAAATAGTGTCTCTTAAGCCGGGTAAAAGTTATGTGAAAACTCCCCATCAAATGTACATGAAATGGACAGGAATCTGTCCATTTCATGTACATTTGATGGGTGAAATGTACAAGAACATAAGGGCAGCAGAGTGCATGCTGTCTCTGCTCTAAGCAGGCTCCCACTGTCCCAGGCAGAGCTCCAGGGTCATGCACATGGCTTTATTACCCCGGAATGAGGGTGTGAAAGCTGGGTAAAGTGTTCCTGCACTGTTCCAGGCTGATTAAAATGTGTGAAAATGGATAAATTGTACCCCGAAATAGTGTCTCTTAAGCCGGGTAAAAGTTATGTGAAAACTCCCCATCAAATGTACATGAAATGGACAGGAATCTGTCCATTTCATGTACATTTGATGGGTGAAATGTACAAGAACATAAGGGCAGCAGAGTGCATGCTGTCTCTGCTCTAAGCAGGCTCCCACTGTCCCAGGCAGAGCTCCAGGGTCATGCACATGGCTTTCTTACCCAGGAAGAAGAGTCTGAAAGCTGGGTAAAGTGTTCATGCAGCAGCTCCATAACGGTAATAATGGTTAGAAATCATTTCCAGTGCAGAAAAAGCTGTTTTTGACTCATCCACATTTGACTCCCCATCAAATGTACATGAAATGGACAGGAACACAAGGGCAGCAGAGTGCTTGCTCTAAGCAGAGCTCCAGGGTCATGCACATGGCTTTATTACCCCGGAATGAGGGTGTGAAAGCTGGGTAAAGTGTTCCTGCACTGTTCCAGGCTGATTAAAATGTGTGAAAATGGATAAATTGTACCCCGAAATAGTGGCTCTTAAGCCGGGTAAAAGTTACGTGAATATGGGGTGAAGTATATGGACACTTGAGCACCAGCAAGACCCCCACCTCCATAACCTTGTGCACCAGGCGAACCTGTGTACCCACACTTAAGCACTCCCCCACGGACTACACCAAGAGGGAACACCGGTCAGAAGTTCGTGCCCCTGGTAACCTGAATTACATTAAAACTGTTATGCATTGTGGATTTTAGTCCGAGACGAGTGCTTAAAATTTGTCCTGCCGGTGGCAGGGACTTTGCATTATAAGTGGACGTACATTTCCATTGGGCGGACATTTGTACATTTCAAGGACAAATCCCATGTTAACTCTGTCCATAAGGCAGACCTTTCCCTTACTCTGGTTAGTACACGAGCTGCAGCATTTTGAATTAGCTGAAGCGACTTGACTGACTTCTTGGTGCACCCTGATAATAAAGAGTTACAATAATCCAGCCTTGAAGTAACAAATGCATGGACTAGTTTCTCTGCATCGTTTTGAGGCAAGATATGCCTGATTTTTGCAATGTTACGTAGATGGAAGTAGGCGGTCCTTGAAATTGATTTTATGTGGGCGTTAAAGGATAAATCCTGATCAAATATAACACCAAGATTCCTTACAGTCTCACTGGAGGCCAAATTAATGCCATCCATAGTTAGTATATCTTTAGATAATTTGTTTAGAAGATTCTTCGGGCCAAGTACAATAACTTCAGTTTTGGTCGTGTTTAACATCAAAAAGTTTAAGGTCATCCACGTTTTTAAGTCCTTGAGGCAGTCTTGAATTTTATTTAGATGATTAATTTCATCAGGCTTGATTGATAAATATAGTTGAGTATCATCCGCATAACAATGAAAATGTACAGAATGATTCCTTATAATATTGCCTAACGGAAGCATATATAATGTGAACAAAATAGGTCCGAGCACTGAGCCCTGTGGCACTCCGTGGCTAACTTTGGTTTGCGTGGAAGATTCATCATTGACACGTACAAACTGAGAGCGTTCAGATAGATAGGACCTAAACCAGCCTAAAGCAGTTCCCTGTATGCCAACTAAGTGCTCTAGTCTTTGCAATAAGATATCATGATCGATAGTATCAAATGCAGCACTGAGATCGAGCAAAACAAGAATAGAGACAAGTCCCTTGTCAGAGGCTATTAGAATGTCATTTGTGACTTTGACCAGAGCTGTCTCTGTGCTATGATGTGTTATAAAGCCAGACTGAAAATCTTCAAATAAATCATTGTTTTTTAAGTAATCACACAGCTGTTTTGCGACTGCTTTCTCAAGAATTTTTGAGAGGAACGGAAGATTAGAAATAGGTCTATAATTGGCTAAAACCTCTGGATCGAGGTTGTGCTTTTTAAGAAACGGTTTTATCACTGCTACTTTGAATGATTGTGGAACATAGCCTGATAATAAAGACATATTCATAATATTTAATAAAGAAGTGCTAATTAATGGAAAAACTTCCTTCAACAGTTTAGTTGGAATTGGGTCTAATATACACGTTGATGGTTTAGAAGAGAGAATCATTGAATTTAATTGTTCAAGGTTTATGGCTGAAAAGCATTCTAGTTTACTATCTAGTGTAATATTAGAACTTACGTTTCGGGGAGTTGATAACACTATACTGGTCAAAGGCAATAGGTCATTAATTTTGTTTCTAAGAGTAACAATTTTATCGTTAAAAAAGCACATAAAATCATTACTACTGAGTGATATGGGAATAGAAGGCTCAATCGAGCTATGGCTCTCTGTCAGCCTGGCTACAGTGCTGAAAAGAAATCTTGCATTATTCTTATTCTCATCTATTAATGAAGAGTAGTAGGCTGCTCTCGCTTTACGCAGTGCTTTCTTATATTCATTGAGAGTAATATGCCAAATTAAACGAGATTCTTCAAGTTTAGTGGAACGCCATATCCTTTCAAGTTGTCTCGACTTTTGCTTTATTTTGCGGGTTTCGGCATTATGCCATGGAGCTAATCTATGTTGTTTTATTTTCTTCTTTTTCAAAGGAGCAACAGAGTCTAATTGTATTCGCAGCGCATCTGTAGCACTATCAACAACATGATCAATTTGGGGTGGTGGACATTTTGTATAAGTTTCCTCCCCTACATGCAGACATGCTATCGAGTTAAGTATTGGTGGAATATCTTCCTTAAATGTGGCTATAACACTAACAGATAGGTTTCTGCTGCAGGAGCTTTTGACTAATGCTTTGTAGTCTAGTAACAGTACTTCAAAAGTTACTAAGAAATGGTCGGATAAAGCAGGATTATGCGGTTCGACTAATAGTTGCTCAATTTCAATACCATAAGACAGAACAAGGTCGAGAGTGTGATTATAGCAGTGGGTTGGTTTATTTACACTCTGACAAAAACCAACAGAATCTAATATAGAGTTAAATGCAACAGTAAGGCTATTTTTATCATCGTCAACATGAATATTAAAGTCACCTACGATAATTACTTTGAGTTTTTATCAACTTTGGTTCTTAAAACAGATAGAGAATTCTGATAAGAATTCTGAATAAAGACCTGGTGCACGGTACACTGTAACAAATAAGATTGGCTGCAAAGTTTTCCAGGTCGGATGCGTAAGACTAAAAACGAGACTTTCAAAGGAGGTATAATTTAATTTTGGTTTAGTATTGATAAGTAAACTTGAGTCAAAGATTGCTGCAACTCCACCTCCTCGGCCCACGCCTCGGGCAATATGAGTATTGATATGGCTGGGTGGAGTGGCCTCATTTATGCTGACATATTCTTCATGTCTCAACCAAGTTTCAGTGAGACAGCATATATCAATATTATAATCTGATATTAAATCATTTACCAATATTGCTTTAGATGCTAGAGATCTTAGGAATATTAAATGTGGTCTCTTAAACATGTTTTGTTGCACTGTAGTAGTTGTTACATTTACTTTTATTAGGTTATTATGTATGACATCTCTATTAGGTTTTACCTTAAATTGTCCTTGGGCAGACACACACACCGCTAATATTGGGTATTTTATTGGGTTCGGGATTCCTATGGATGACTGCCTAGGAGAGAGCGCAGAGAAGCGTGTAAGACTGCGACTCCGCCTCCTGGTCTCAACTCCAGTTTGTCATGGATTAAGTCCACAAAGCCCTGAAATGTTTGCCGAAATGAGATTTGCACCTTCCAAAGTAGGATGAATGCCGTCTCTCTTAATCAGACCAGGTTTTCCCCAGAAGGCTGTCCAATTATTTACGAAGCCCACATTGTTTGCTGGGCACCACCAAGACAACCAGCGCTGAAATGATGACATGCGGCTATACATGTCATCATTGATCAGATTGGGGAGGGGACCAGAGAAGATTACGGTGTCCGACATTGTTTTAGCATAACTACACACCGACTCCACATTAAGTTTGGTGCATTCTGATTGGCGTAAACGAACATCATTACCACCGACGTGAATAACAATCCTACTGTATTTACGTTTATTTTTAGCCAGCAGTTTAAGATGCGCCTCAACGTCGCCCGCTCTGGCCCCCGGAATGCATGTGACTGTGGAGGCTTTGGTCTCTAACTTCACGTGTCTCACAATAGAGCTACCAATAACCAGAGTTGGCTTCTCAGCGGGTGTCTCGCTGAGTGGGGAATATCTGTTAGACACGTGAACGGGATGGTGGGGACCTGCGGGTTTCGCGTTATGCCCCTTCTGAACAGTCACCCAGTCTCCCTGCTGCTCGGGAGTTGCCGGGGGACGGCTAATAGGAGCTACCTTTTGCCGGTCCGCACTGGCTAACATGGGCTTTACTGTAGCTGAGTTACTTTCTAAGATGCGGAGCCGGGCTTCTATGGCTATGATTCCCGCCTCCAACCTAACAACTATACTACATTTAACACATGTATCGGTACCAGTAAAGGAGGTAGGGGAGTAACCAAACATGAGACAGGAAGTGCAGGAAATAACACCAGAGGGTGGGGAAAGAGTCATGGCTAGCTATCAAGCTAAAGTAGCTACCGTTAGCAAACCCGAAAAGAGTGTAGGCAACTGTGGAGTTACAGTCGCTAAGAGACGGAGAGTTGTGAGTGCTTGTGAGTCAGCTCTCTAAATGCGGAGGTGTTCATCAGTGGCCCTCTACCGCCAGTCAGAAGAGGAGTGGAGAGATTCAGCAGATTGTTTGCACTGAACACCTGGCTTTCCAATGCCTGTACTGACCATTCTGTCCATTTTATTGACAATTTTAACTTTTTCTATCTTTTCAAGGCAAATGGAGTTTGCCTGAACAAGTCAGGAGTGAAATTGTTTATCTCTAACATTTTCAATTGCCTGCGTCATCAATCTGTTCCCTCTGCCAAGGACAAGCAAGAAGAGGAATCAAAACAGGAGAAAGACACAACACATCGCGCAAAAAACCCTGAAGAATTATCACTGCACCCGCCTGAGGAATGTTCTGATTATGGGAGACCTATGAGACACATGGAGGAGTCTCCACTGCCCGTCACCCCCCCCCCCCTCCGACAACGCCTTTGAACACATGAAGGCGATACAGAGGGTTGGCACCGATTCCTTCCTGGATTTCAATAACCAAACTAAGGCGATACGCAGGGCTGGCAGCATGTCCTTTACCCCCGCTCCTCAACGACGCCCACCAAAATCACCGCGGAGACGCGCACCATCTCCCCCGTCTTCATCACCGAGCCTACGTCAACCACCTCCCCCCCCTGGCAGCATGTCTTCTACCCCCGCACCATCTCCCCCGTCGCCATCACCGTGCCTACGTCAATCACCTCCCCTCCCTTCAAGAAAGCATCTGCAGTCTCCGAAGCCTGATAAGGATGTGTGTGTACAAAATGCTTACTGATGTGTGCTGGGTCCAGGCTCAAGGGCGTATGGCACTCTCAACTCTTTCCAGGACATGCCAGGGCCCTGCCTGCCTATAGCTTTGCCGATATCTGTGTTGATAGGTAATAGATTAAGAGCAGTGAATCATCTTAGATACAGGAAGCGCTCAAACGTTTGTGTGAGTTTATCTAATTTAGCAGTGATTCCATGTCAGCCACAGCTTGTTACAAAAAACATGACTGATAGTGTGTTTAACAAACTTAAACTAGCTTTATTAAATGTCAGGTCTTTGGCAGGAAAAACATTTTTAATCAATGATTTTATCACTGAGCACAATCTCGATTTTATGTTTTTAACAGAAACTTGGATTGAACAAAATAACAGTGCAGCTGTTCTTATCGAATCAACCCCTCACAACTTTGGTTTTATGAGTCAGGAAAGAATGCATAAGAAAGGGGGTGGAGTTGCTATTCTGTTCAATGATTCCCTTCAATGCAGGAAGACATCTTATGGGAACTTTGCTTCTTTTGAATATGTGGCCCTTCAGCTGAAATGCTCCTCTCGAGCTCTGTTCCTAAATATCTATAGATCACCCAAATACTGTGCAAGCTTTTATGATGACTTTAATGAACTGCTGTCTATAGTGTGTATTGACTTTGACCGTTTAGTCATTGTTGGTGATTTTAACATCCATGTTGACAACCCTCAGGACAGAGGGGCAAAAGAACTGTTTTGTGTTCTTGATAGCCATGGACTGACTCAGCATGTGACGGAGCCCACGCACAATAAGGGGCACACTCTGGACTTAATTATCTCAAAGGGTCTGAATATCTCTAAGGTTGTGGTGACTGATGTTGCGCTCTCTGATCATTCCTGTGTTCTCTTTGAGAGCTCTATTTCTGTTCACAAAAATGTTCAAAAAGAGGTAACCACAAAGCGATATTTAACTGAAAATACTAGGGAAATGTTTACTCAGAATTTTTCTTCCACACTTGCCCCTGCTAACATCTCAGTAAATGAGCTAGTAGATCATTTTAATTCAAAAATTTAAAATATTATAGATGCCATTGCTCCAACTAAGGTAAAGGAAGTGACTGCCAAGAAAATATCTCCATGGAGAAAGGCCATGACCGTGAGAGCAGAAAAAAGAGAGTGTCGAAAAGCTGAACGCAGGTGGCGAAAAACAAATCTCCAGGTTCACTTTGAAATCTATAAAGAGAGACTTGACCTTTATAATTTGGAATTGAAAAACGCACGACAATATCTGACATCATTACCAAAAACAAAAACAACGCACGTGCCTTGTTTGCTACCGTCGACAGACTAACTAACCCCCCAGTGTCAGTAGCCTCTGAATTTCTATCCACCAGGGCGTGCAATGATTTTGCCTCCTTTTTCACTGACAAAATTCAGAAAATCAGACAAGCAGTCAGTGCCTCTGCATCAGGAACAGCAAATGTGTTGTCTCTGTGTCCACTTAACATCAATTCAAACACCATGACACAATTCCATCAGATTAATGATAAAAACCTAGAGGACATTATTCAACTTCTGAAATCCTCCTCCTGCTGCCTTGATATTATTCCAACGGGATTTTTTAAAGATGTTTTGCCTTGCATGGCCTCAGATCTACTTCATATAGTAAACAAATCACTTCACTCAGGTATTTTTCCACAGGCCCTGAAAACTGCAGTCATTAAACCGCTCTTAAAAAAGAATAATCTAGATGCTTCAGTAATGAACAATTACAGGCCCATATCAAACCTGCCATTTCTAGGTAAAATCATTGAAAAAGTTGTTTTTCAACAGCTGAGTAATTTTTTGCATTTAAATGACTGTTTCGATGTGTTCCAGACAGGCTTTCGTCCAAACCACAGTACTGAGACTGCTCTTGTAAAGGTCTTTAATGACATCCACTTAAACACAGACAGTGGCAGAACTTCAGTGTTAGTATTATTAGATCTCAGTGCTGCGTTTGACACTGTTGACCACAGCATATTACTAGACCGACTGGAAAACTGGGTGGGACTTTCGGAAACCGTCCTAAATTGGTTTGAATCCTACTTAAAGGACAGAAACAACTTAGATGTGTATTTCCCAATAGAAACAGAGTTGACAAATATGACATGTGGGGTTCCTCAAGGCTCCATCTTGGGGCCTCTTCTCTTTAACATCTACATGCTACCACTGGCTCAGATAATGAAAAACAACAAAATAAGTTACCATAGCTATGCAGATGACACAAATGTACGTAACAGTTGCAACAGGAGACTATGTTCCAATTCAAACACTGAGTAAGTGCATTGAACAAATCAATGACTGGATGTGTCAGAACTTTCTCCAATTAAACAAAGATAAAACTGAGGTAATGGTTTTTGGAGCCAAGGCAGAATGTATAAAAGTTAGCGCTGAGCTTCAGTCTGCAATGTTCAAAACAACAGATAAAGCCAGAAATCTAGGTGTAGTCATGGACTCTGACCTGAGTTTCAACAGCCACATTAAAACAGTTACTAAATCAGCCTACTATCACCTAAAGAACATATCTAGGATTAAAAGACTAATGTCGCAGCAGGATTTAGAAAAACTTGTCCATGCTTTTATCTTCAGTAGACTGGACTACTGCAATGGTGTCTTCACAGGTCTCACTAAAAAATCTATTTGGAAGCTGCAGCTGATTCAGAACGCTGCTGCTCGAGTCCTCACTAACACTAAGAAAGTGGATCACATCACTCCTGTTCTGAAGTCTTTACACTGGCTTCCTGTGTGTCAAAGAATAGATTTCAAAATACTGCTGCTGGTTTATAAAGCTTTGAATGGTTTAGGCCCAAAATACATTTCTGATCTACTGCTAAATTATGAACCATCCAGATCTCTCAGGTCTTCAGGGACTGGTCAGTTTTCTGTCCCCAGAGTCAGAACTAAACATGGTAAAGCAGCGTTCAGTTATTATGCTCCAAATATCTGGAACAAACTCCCAGAAACCTGCAGGTCCGCTGCAACTCTGACTACTTTTAAATCCAGGCTGAAGACTTTTCTTTTTGTCGCTGCTTTTAATTGAACTATTCATATCTTAGACTGCACTGTAACTTTTATCCATGTATTTTTTCTTTTAATGTTTATCCATGTATTTCTTCTTTTAATGTTTATTTTATTAGCTTTTCTTTTTAATGACTAATTTTAAATGCCATTTTCTTAATGTCTTTCATTTGTTGTAAAGCACTTTGAATTGCCTTGTGTTGAAAAGTGCTCTATAAATAAACTTGCCTTGCCTTGCCTTGCCTTGCCTTGCCTACATGGTGTATGTGAGTGCTGGCAGTGTCAAGTGTTTTGGTTGTGGTGATGTGGGGCACAAGAGGATCGCTTGTGCGCAGAGACTGATAGCAGCACATCTATTGGAAGGAAATATTGTGAATGAGTGTGGAGAGGGAACCAGCAGGGTTGCTCGGCCCGTGCGGGGAGCTACCGGAGCTACCGGAGCTACGGCCCCTGTTTCCGGGGCTGACGTACTCGTGTCTGCAGCCACCAGGGCCGTTCCCGCGCTCGGTGCAGCCGTGCACGCGGTGCCCGCTCCTGCTACACCCGTGCCCGCTCCTGCTACACCTGTGCCCGCTCCCGCTGTACCCACACCCGGTGCAGCCGTGCTCGTGGCCGCCGTGCCTGCACTCGCTGTGCCCAGTGTAGCCGTGCCTGTACCTGAGTTGCCCGCAGCAGTGGTGCCAGGCGGGTTTGTGTTTGGTCCCATGATGGCAGTTAAAGCCGCAGTGTCTGTGGGTGTATTTACAGCAATCTGACACCTTCATCAGCACCCCCCACCTCCCCTCCTGGCTCCCCCCGCCTTCACCTCACAGCCCCTGTCCCACTTCTCCCCTGTGACCCAGATGCAACTGTCCGACTTCATGACTGGAATTAACTCCACCTGCACACTTGACCCAATGCCCTCCAAATTTGTTAAAGAGAGCCTCCCTGCCATCTCCCAACTCATCGCCACCATCATTAACTCCTCCCTCAGATCTGGATCAGTTCCCCCCTCTCTCAAACTGGCTGCTGTCACACCCATTCTCAAAAGACCTGGACTCACACCTGACATCATGTCCAGCTTCCGGCCCATCTCAAATCTCCCCTTTCTGTCAAAAATACTTGAACGTGTCGTTGCCTCACAACTTAAAGCCCACCTCAGCTCCAATGATCTCTTTGAGCCATTTCAATTCTATCTCCCCCCCCTCACATCCGCAACCTCGGAGTCATCTTCGACAGTCAGCTCAAATTCAACCACCACATCAATCACATCACCAGGACCGCCTTTTTCCACCTCAAAAACATTGACCGTCTCCGCCCATCACTCTCCTCCTCTGCTGCTGAAACCCTGATTCATGCATTCATCACTTCACGACTCGACTACTGCAATAGCATCCTCTACGGCATACCATCCAACCTAATCAATAAACTCCAACATATCCAGAACTCTGCTGCCCGCCTCCTCACCCACACCCGCTCCCGAGACCACATCACTCCCGTCCTCCAGAACCTCCACTGGCTCCCCGTCCGTCAAAGAATCAACTTCAAAGTCCTCCTCATTACTCACAAAGCCCTCAACAATCAGGCCCCCCCCCTACCTCACAGACCTGCTGCACCACCACGCCCCTTCCCGCTGCCTCCGCTCATCAGAAGCCAACCTCCTATCCATCCCCACCCGCGCCAATCACCGGACCTGGGGGGACAGAGCCTTCTCCGTCGCTGCCCCCTTCCTCTGGAACTCACTCCCCCAACCCATCAGAGACTGCACTGACCTCACCACCTTCAAAAAACTCACAAAAACTCACCTCTTCAATCTGGCTTTTAATGTGTGATTGTTTTTGTATTATTTGACTTTAACTTTAACTATATATTTATTTGTTGTTCCTTCCTTTTCTTTTCCCTTCACTATATCTGTAAAGCGTCTTTGAGCACCTGTAAAAGCACTAACAAATTAAATCTATTATTAGGGTTTGAGACCAGAGGTCGGCGAAGACCTTATTGAAATCGGTCGCGCAGCAACCGATAAATCTGCAAAAAACACCTAAAACAGGGAAAACGACCTGCAAAAGCACAGAAAAGGTTCGGAAATCATGACGGCTGATAGGCCGCGTGAGCCCAGTCAACTCGCATAATTGATATCGTTACGATCAATTTAGTCGCTCGCAACGTGAGCGATAACCATGCAAAACCCACAAAAAACAGGGAAAACGAGGGGCAAAAGCCCATTAAAAGTGGCCTAAATCATGGCAGTAGGTAGCCCATGCGACTACAGTGAGGTGGGCGTAGCACATCTGAATTCTCACCGTATGCCGTTTCCATGGAAACGCATCCCTCGCCAAAAAATACGATGTTGTTGTAAGTCAATGGAAAATGGTCCAAACTGCGCCAGACTTCACATGACAGTTAATGGTCCGGCCCTCAACAGCTCTACGCCAATTATGGGATGTCATCATATGCCGTTGCCGTGGTAAAAAAAACCTGCTGTTGTCGCAATTCAATGGAAAATCGTCCAAATGGCACCACACTTCATATGATGGCTAATGATCCGGCCCTCAACAGCTCTACACCAATTATGGGATGTCATCATATGACGTTGCCATGGTAACGCATCCCTCGCCAAAAAACTGGTGTTGTTGTAATTCAATGGAAAATCGTCTAAATAGCACCAGACTTTAGACTATCATTAATGGGCCGGCCCTCAACAGGTCTATGTCAATTATGGGATGTCATCATATGCCGTTGCCATAGTAACGCATCCCTCGCCAAAAAAACTTGTGTTGTCGTAATTCAATGGAAAATCGTCCAAACGGCACCACACTTCAGACTATCATTAATGCTCCGGCCCTCAACAGCTCTACGCCAATGATGGGATGTAATCATATGCCGTTTCCATGGCAACGCATCCCTCGCCATGAAACACGGTGTTGTCCTAATTCAATGGAAAATCCTCTAAACACCACCAGACTTCAGAATATCATTAATGGTCCAGCCCTCAACAGCTCTATGTCAATTAGGGGATGTCATCATATGCCGTTGCCATGGTAACGCATCCCTCGCCAAAAAACCTGCTGTTGTCGCAATTCAATGGAAAATCGTCCAAACGGCACCACACTTCATATGATGGCTAATGGTCCGGCCCTCAACAGCTCTACACCAATTATGGGATGTCATCATATACCGTTGCTATGGTAACGCATCCCTCGCCAAAAAACCTGGTGTTGTTGTAATTCAATGGAAAATCGTCTAAACAGCACCAGACTTCAGACTATCATTAATGGGCCGGCCCTCAACAGGTCTATGTCAATTATGGGATGTCATCATATGCCATTTCCATGGCAACGCATCCCTCGCCATGAAACACGGTGTTGTCCTAATTCAATGGAAAATCCTCCAAACACCACCAGACTTCAGACTATCATTAATGGTCCAGCCCTCAACAGCTCTATGTCAATTAGGGGATATCATCATATGCCGTTGCCATGGTAATGCATCCCTCGCTAAAAAACCTGCTGTTGTCGCAATTCTATGAAAAATCGTCCAAACGCCACCAGACTTCATATGATGGCTAATGATCTGGCCCTCAACAGCTCTATGCCAATTATGAGATGTCATCATATCCCGTTGCCATGGCGACAGATCCCTCGCCAAAAAACCTGGTGTTGTTGTAATTCTATGGAAAATCGTCCAAACGCCACCAGACTTCATATGATGGCTAATGGTCTGGCCCTCAACAGCTCTACGCCTGTGGCGCTTCCATGGCAACGCACCCCTCGCCATAAAACACAATATTGTCTTAACTCAATGGAAAATGTTCCAAACGGCACCACACTTCAGATGACAGTAATGGTACGACCCTCAACACCTCAATATGACAATACTGAGTTTTCCTCAAAAGTTGTTGCCATGGCAACGCATCCCTCGCCGTTAAGCACCATATTGCTATAACTCCTGTGTAAATGGTCAAAAAGTGTTCATACTTCACATGTGTGCTAACGGTACAGCCCTCAAAACACATATGTGTCAGTTTTGAGATTTCCTCAAATGCCATGGCAACACAATGCTCACCATGAAACACGGTTTTCTCATATCTCAAAGGAAAACAATCCGAATGGCCACATACTTCACATTATGGTAAATACTACAACTACTATTTCCCAAAATGTATTTTCCCATAAGTCGATAACTATTTTATTAGTGCAGTATGGATTAGCTGCTAAATATGCCCTCATGTTTGCCAATAAAACTTTTTTTAATTAGAAATGCTGTTGTAATGCAGGAAATACAAATCTTATTTTTGTATTAACAACATATTGAACACAATAAAAATGAACTTCGCCCTTCCCGATGTGCCCTCCCAACTATACCAGCACAAAGTTTTATACTTTTAAGAGCAGACCCAAGACCCAACTTTTGAATATAGCTTATAACTGAATTGCATGTTATTCCTATTTTATACTTATTTTATTGATATTTCTTGAGAGTTTTGACAGTTTTTGGAAGCTTGTGTCAGTTGTACGAGATACTAATTAGTAATACTTTGATAGTTATCATTATTATAGTAGGAAATAATATGATGTTTAATGTACATGCCAAAGAAACCAGCAGGACACCGCAGGGAATCGAACCCCATCCCAGTAAACTGGGAGTACCAATTACCCGTGCCTTTTGCTTTTCTAGGCTACATTGAAGGCAAAGCAAAACCTGCATGAGCAACAGCATATGAGTGACATCATTTAATATTGATGCATGATTTTACAAAATGTGTTTCCCTATGTGTGGATAAATGTTATTAGTGCAGTGTGGAATATGTGCTAAATATGCCCTAATGTTTGCTAATAATTTTGTTATTAAAAATGCTGTTGTAATGCAGGAAAAATAAACCTTATTTTTTTATTAAGAACATATTGAATACAATAATTAAGAACATATTAATAATATAAATAAATAAATACAGATAAATAGAGATACAGCCGCTAAAAATGAACTACCAGGTCCAACATACTAAAGACTAATTAAAAATTAATTACAGAATAAATATATAAATAATTCCTAACTATGAGACAGTTGCGGAGCTGGTAACATTTGGTTTTGATTACTTGGCAGATGATAGGATCGAGGGAAAGGGTGGGGCTTAACATTATGCCAAGGTACAGGGAGGTTTTTATAGAACACAAGGTCGAGGATGTGTCTTTGCCATGGGTCGGGAAGGTGAAGTGTTGGGTGACAGTAAAATTGTCTATTACAGTGGAGAATTTGAATGACAGCTCGCAGGTGGGTGACTCAATAGTCATGTTAAGGTCGAAAAGTAGGGAGGATGAAGCTAGTTTGAGGAGTTAAGTGAGAGGAAGGAGGGATGTGGTTTAGGGGGCCGGTAGATGACGATAACTTTGAATGAGGAAGGGGCTTTGAAGACGATGAACTTGAGGGATGATACCTAAAAACATACCAAATTAAACCAGGGGGGGATGATACCTAAAACATACCAAATTAAACCAGGGGGGACGTTTGATTGAAAAAAGCGCATAATTTGGCACGATGAAACACAAGGTGAAGAAAAAACACAGAATTTATACCTACATTTGCTAGACGTCTGAAGTTACTCTACCTCAGCAGTTGTGCAAAAGAACACAGAATCCCCTCATGATCACTGAAATAGGTGGGCAACACAGTTGATTCTACATCATTGTTTTCACATATACATGGTCAATTAATGTGCCCTTTTCGGTAGTGGGTTGTGTGACTTGCTGCACATACCCTTTGCCTGTTACAAATTTGCAAATGGTTGATGTTTTTAAAATGTCATCATTGAAATCACCCATCACAGCAATTGTGTCACCTAATAGATCTAACAAATCAAGTCATTTCCCTAAATGTTCTTTAAAGGTGACCTATCATGCTATATTTAAATGATATAGTGTATGACCATACCTATATAAGGTATATTTATACATTTTATTTTTCAAAATACCAAACAGATCATTTTTTAGCCATGCCTCGTTTCGCTCATTTTCGCTTTATTCCAAACCTGTCTATGAAAATTCTGAGCAGCAGCTGACCACGCCCCCAGCAGAAGAGCCGGCGAGAGTCACGTTACCATGCTTGCTGTGATTACGAGTGTGGAATACACATGTCATCTCAGAGCAATGCATGTGTTCAAGCATATTATCAATTTGATCCAGAAACTGAAGCAGCGGAGGTTTTGGTGGAGGTGCAAACATCTCGGTTGCAGCAGGACGTTTCTGAATGGTTAGTTGACAAGCTGTTGTCCCTATTTATTTTTACTCTGTTACGATGCTTGCTACTTATTCCATTCATATTTTGGCTAATTAGCAAGAATGCAATGTGTACAGTTTGTAACTTAGAGTTTGTAACGCAAACACAGCGATACATATATATATTTATAAAGGGAGACATTCATATTTTCAGCATATATACAATGGCCTCATTGCGTTTAATAGTTTACAGTCCTTTTCTTCCAACATCGTGCAACAACCGTTGGAAAGTTCAATAACTTAGGGTGATACAAAGTATAACTCCAACACCTCAGTTGTCAGCATTATGTGTTTCATGTGTTTTAAAAGCTCAGTTAATGACTTCTTTCTAAAGGGGTACATGTGCAACTTGCGCCACGATGCCTTCTGAACCGGAGCATGTGCTGCATGGAGATACCACACGTAACATTAGCTTCACTAAGTTGTCTGTTTAGAGAATACATTTTTCACATGTCATTCAATATATGTTTATCACACTAGGTGTAAAGACGGATGCAGGAACATGAGGACTCTGTAACCTGTGTGGTGGACCATCCTGGATTTGGTTTTGACTGAAATTGTAAAACGAATGCTAATATTGTTCATGGAAATAAATACTGGTGTATATGGCTTTATGCAATCTTTCATTCTGTCATTGTACTATTATATACTACACAGCAATGGCAAAACACACCCATGTGTACGACAACAAGTCCACACACAACCTTATGCTTTTGAAATCAGAATATTCTTTACCCATCCAAACATGAATAATCACGACACATTTGATATCAACTCGGAACTTTATTGTCAAAATCAACGGTTATTTGAATCAGGATCAGAGTGGTGATTCCGGCCTGCGTTGTCCTCTGATCCGTGAAATGTCTATGTTAGGTTCAGACAGCAGCCAAATTGTTTCCGTTTTACTTGTGGTGTGTGTCCCCTCGCATACATACATACAGTGTTGTATCCTAACACACCCCCATTTATATTCATGTGCGCAAACAAGTAAACATGCAAAAGCTTTTCCATATAACGCTGCAAAAAACGGCATGTCTCATTAGCTTAGCGTAGCTTAGCTTACAGGTCGATGATATCTGATCGTTCTTACAGACTACAATCACAAAAGCTTTTACATAACGCTGGAAAAAACGGCACTTACCTCCAGAAGATTACGTTTGTTATTATAACTTACTCAATATGATTTTTTAGAGGATACAAAATACTAATACATAGGAGAATAAATACTTGTGTTATCGGCTAGGCTAGGCGTGGCTTTACAGCCTTCACACAGATCGCCATTACGGCAGTCTGAACATGTTCGCAAATGCCTGATAATTAAAATAAAAGACAAAGCAAAGACTGCGGAGCGTACAAAATAAAACGTTACAAGAACATATAAACACCTAACCGATTACTAGTTGGGGTTGAGGCGACATTGATACGGCGAAGCTACATGCTACATGCTACAAGCTAGAGATAGCTTTATCAGGAAAAACACCGCTAAATAAAAACTTACAGCTTCAGAATTGGATGTGTCCTCACTGGCCTGGTCCCGGATGGTTGGTATTGATCCCGGGTGTAGCATTAGTTTGGAGGCATATCCGTGTTGGACTTGAGAGAAGTTCATAAACATGTCCGTGGTAAAATGTTTGGAACACACACACAGAAATCTGCCGGGGTCTTCTGGCACATGTCCCTTGAAAATGAAGTCTAGCCACAGATTATTCTCTTTTTGCACTGATGGCATTGCATGCAGTCCCCTGTTCCGAGTCTTGCAGCCAACAACAGCACAACGTTTAACTGGCTTAGACATCCTAGCAAGAGCAGGCAGAAACACAGATGTGACTGGGGTTGATTTAGCCTGCCGATAGCCTATATGCGAATGAGAGGTTTGGCAATGCACGTGGCCGTGGCTCATTCCCCTGATAGGTGGAGAGTTGACCAATAAGCGGAGTACGTCTTTGTGACGTAGAAAAGTGTCGGAATGTGGATCCATTTTTTTCAGATCCGTTGCAGCCCCTTTTTTAGAGATTTGGCGAAGGAGGAAAATAGAGAGGGTTGTGTTTTCTGACACTTGGCGAGTTCCCTGGAACACCGGGGACACATAATCATGTATAAAAGACGTACAAAGGTGCATTTTGCATGATAGGTGCCCTTTAAACAAAGACATGGGATATGATGGTGGTCTATAAATTACTGCAATTAATATGTTGTGAGACAAACAGTTGTACACTATACATTCTAAATTTACATCTGGCACTTGAAGAATACTAAATTCAATACTGTTTGCACTATATATGCCAACACCACCATTTTGTTGGTCTTGCAGAGCAACCAATGCTGGGTTCTCGCTGCTGTAAGATGGACTTCGAGAACAACTAGCAAATGTATAACCACTGATGTTAATGTCGTCAAATGATGAGACAGCAGGCAGCCATGTCTCTGTAACAGCAATACAGTTAAGCTGCAAATGCTGTGTACAATGGGTCAAATCTTCGACATGACGTGTCAAACTTTGCACATTTGTCAAAAACACAGTAAAATTGACTGTGTGCAATTTGGGGTGGATCATATCTTCACGTAGAAACTGAGGCATGCACTGAATTGCTTGCGTAACATTTGTTTTACAATAGATGGCATTAGGTTTAAAATCTTGAATGATTAAGCCTGATAAATTTGTAACACGATGTAATGCAACATATGCCTGTCCAGCAGCAAATATTTTTTTAAGTGACACCACAGCTCTATCAACAGTTATCCCTTGCACCTTATGTACTGTACAAGCCCAAGCCAGTTTAAGGGGAAATTGGCGACGCAACCCACCTTTAACGGTGACTCTATCCTCTTCTGGAAAAATTGGTGTACAGTTCACTAATTCACTTGATGCATTTGCAGAGTCTTTCCTGCGCTGTGCCCCAACTCTGTCATCGTCAAAATGGACGTACACAGTTTGTGGAAATCTTTCACCTTGTGAAATAACTATGTGTCTCACCGTGCCGCATACCCCGTTTACAAGCCCATCCGTCACATCTATATTTTTTGTCAACATTACACGAGCATTTTCCCCAAGAACCAAACGTTCTGCTAAACATGTTTGATAGATGTTGGTGTGATGTCCATGTTTCAACTCAAGTTTTCCAGTTTTTCTGTTATGGCCAGTATCCTGAGCTTCTATTTCTACATGTTCCGGGCATGTTTTCAACAGTTGCACAAGATTATGATCATTAACCTGAGTGTTTGTGGGGAAAATGTGTAATGCTGAACTTTCTTCCCCTGTTTCACAGCTCTTCAACAAATCAATGTCACTAGCTGACAATGCTGTTTCTTTTGAGCGTGTTCTCAACCTATTTAACACTTCCGCAAAAACAATATCTTTCTGCCTGACTATTGTTTTAAGCTCTACAATGCTAAATAGGTTGTGCCACAGGTTAAATCCTACTTTATCTACATACAAGGCATTTCCTTTCACTGGTGGCAGCTGGAAAAAATCTCCAACAACTACCACACTAACTTTACCAAATGGGGAATAATCAATACATTGTTTAATTTGACGCAATCTGCCATGAATATATGCCATGAGTTTGTGATCAACCATGGATATTTCATCGACAATTAAAATGTGCACATTTCTATATTTGGCACGCAGACTATTTATTTTTTCCTCGCCTAAATGTGTGTAGGGTAATTTTGAATTAACGCCAATGCTAAACGTGTTATGGATAGTTGCTGCGTCTAAATTGTATGCAGCAATTCCAGTTGGGGCATTCAACAACACACACACAGAATCAGGTTGATCACAAAGTGATGAGAGCAACCTGGTTGTCTCATACTGCAGAGCCTTAATCAAATGGCTCTTTCCTGTCCCAGCACCGCCTGTTATAAATAAGTGAAACAGGTCCGGATTTTTACCCAAGATTTTGTCTAAACACCATTGTCGTATTTGATAGAAAATAGACATTTGGGTTTCGTTTAGAGACCGAACTAATTTCAGCCCTTCGCTTCTGCTCAAAATATTCTTTGTCTTTTCCAAATGGCCAATTTGCCGATTACTAACGGCAAGATCAGGAATAGCTTCTATTTGCTCCCCGTCTACGGTTTCAATTTTTTCCCGCTCTTCTTGGCATTGAGGATTTTCCAATTCCTTCCAGGTCACACCAAGCGTCTTCAAAATCTACATTACCGTCTAAAGACTCTTGGATTCTTTGTAATTCATCCGAATCAAGTTCAAACAAAGCTCTATTCGCGTCGACCACTGATTTCACCAGCTGTCTAGATCCATCAGCAAATCTAACTCGACCGCTCATGTAAAACTCTTCACACGTTTCCCAATTGTGTGGCTCATCGATACGATACGGCAGAAACAATTGAAAATTGCTGTAGAAAAATAGTTCCGGAGACTTTGTTTTGGAACATTTTGCATAACGCACAACTGCTGGTTTTGTTCGCGTTCTTTTAATAATAAACCCAAACTGATTTTGGAGTTCGATGGCATTTTTGGAACTTTCACTCTGTGACATAACCCTGTATTCGGATGCGAATGTTGCCAAACACATATTATTAAAAACTGCGTCATTTGGCCTATTTTTGTAACGGTCAACAAAACCAGTCATCCACATGTTGTCTGTGGTTAGACTATTTGAATCTGCCATCTGTTTTAACACTTGTAATGGCCTACTTATTTTAACTGTATTTTTCCCTTTTGGCACAAATTGGACCAGGCGTGAGCATGTCTTCAGGGGCATGTTTGTCAATCTGTAGACTGCCTCTTGGGCACACACATCTCGGTTGTGTAAATACACACTCCCTAACTTTTTAAATGCATCCTTGGCATCTAGATTGCCCTGCTGTGATGCTTCTTTATGTGCATTACCCAATAATAATCCCATTTCCTTTTCTGCCTTGGAGATGTAGGAAATTATATAGACAACACATGCATAGGCATTGACCACATACTGAATGTCCATATTGGCATTCCAGCATTTTAAGAGTGGTTTGTTGTATTGATTAATCCAGACTTCGCCAATTTGTCTTCGCAATACAACGTGTGTCTTTCTACCAACCAATTTGTAAGCAGCCTCGAAGATCGCTTGATTAATCCCCACACTTTCAAATAATTGTTCCAGGCTTTCAAATATTACATTTTCGTCTGAAAGAGCCTTTTTGACGGAGTTCAGAATTTTAACTGCAAACTCCTTCTTCTCCTTTTTTTTGGCCAATGACTCTACTTTTACACACTCGCATGGTGTCAAGTTACATATACATTCTGCTAAGCATTTATCTTCACTGCTGCAACATATAAATGTACTAGCAGTAGCTGGCCTGGGGAAATGAAATCGACAAACAGTGTTTTTTTTCTTACACGTTTTAGAGTGTCTTTTGGAATGCTGTTGCACAGATGTCACAATGTCCTTTAACGGCTCATCTTGTGATGGTAATTCACATGTCACATATGTGTCGATGAATTGAATCACCTCTTCATCTGTATTCTTATCAATTTTGGGTGCATTCTCAATCCAAAACAAGCAATGCACGTGAGGTGAGCCACGCTGCTGTAATTCCACGCGATAGAAATACAATCTTGCCAATTGGGTGTGAAGGGGACCTAAGAACTTCGTTCAAAAAACAATTCCATCTATAGTCAAACATCCTCGCCGCTGTCACGGGATTACGACGCAAGAGTTCACATCTGTCTGCCCAATCTAAATCTTCAGCGGTCTGTGTTCTACCTTCCTGTTTTAAAATAGCGTTGAGTAGATTTGCCCACCTAAGATCAGCCGAAGAGAATGAACAAAACCAGGTAGGCACACCAAGTTGACGCACACAAGCTAGGAGGTCATTCTGTGCGCGCTGCCAAAATGCCGGAGTACCTCTAATAGGTGAGAGAAAACGAAAGCCATCATCAAATTGCAACAGTTTTCTTATGGTTTCCTGATTCAACAAATTATCTTCTATCGGTTTGGATGGAAAGCCTGCTTTGCCTTTTCGCAATGCAATAGACACACTGGACAATACCTGTTGCACCTCAGACAAATACTGAGCATAAAAAATGTATTCTATATTTTGTGCAAACCTAACATCAGCATTTAAAACACGCGTATTCAAATAGCGTGCTAATGTTATCTTGCAGGGCCTCGAATCATGGTAGGTGTTAATGCCCAGTGGGAACAATACAGGAAAGCATTTTGCTTCGTTGGAAATGTCAGCTAACAGCCTCACAGGACTATTACCCTCTGCTGGAGCGACATGTAATGTACTATCAAAATACTGATCCAACACTTCCTGTCCAATATCAACAGGCATCAGACATGTGTCCTGAAACATGCAATGCTGTTGCCTGTCGTGTAAAAGCTCATCATCAGCATTAGCATCAGCCGTTTCGTTAGTTGGCAAATCCATCAAGGTCCAATTGTCTACAAAGTCATCATCCTGTTCCCTCCAAAACTCATAAAGCAGAGCATCATCAAGTTCCTCAACCTCGGGAACCTGTACAGGAATGCATGAACTTTCTTTTGCAGGACTATTGCCTTCTGCTGGGGCCATGTTCAGTTCTCTATCTGAAAATTGATCCGCAATTTCCGGATCAGTTACCACAGCCATCAAATCCATGTCCTGAAACAAACATGGCTGTTCCTCAGCAGCCTCTGATGATGTTTCCTTGGTGTGGGTTTGTTTATTCTCTTCTTCCTCCCTACGAAACTCGTTATACCAAGTTTTATTAAATTCAATATCCCTATAGTGCTTATTCCTTCTTTTTAAATATTTCAATGAACGCTTTATGCGCATTGGGTCAGCAAATTGATATTTAAAATATCCTTTGAACGTCAACCTACGCTTTAACTTTATTCGTAAGATGGAACATTCCATCCTTGAGCGGGGGAGCAAATTGGTAGTTTGGACGATATTGGCTGGAACACACGTCACCGGTCCGTGTACTCCATTTTGCCCACCTTTGGGCAATGCCACCATCTTCATAAAGGGTATATTTTTGGCAATTAAATGCTGCTCTATGCTGTTCAAACAAGCCAATTCTAGGGGAATGGGGTCTACTGCCAAATTATTTAGAGCACATTCAGGTGGCATCACACCTCTCTTAAGTTTCTTATCACAGTTGCTGCAGATCCAAAGCTGCCCTCTCCCAATTTCAATCCAAACACAGGGCACTTCACAGTCATCAGTACATGTATGTAAAAATCTTTCTCTGATGCATTTATTAGCTACTTTTTTATCCTTATATTGCTCTTTTTTACAGTGCAAGGCCTGCGATTCAAATAACAGCCTCTCGCAGCAGCTACATACAAAAACTGGACCATTCTTAACCGTGGCCAAAAACTGCTGCATTACAATATCAAATACCTCTGTATTTTTTTGCATTTGTTGCCTCTTCAATTTGTTGCTAGCTGCTACTCGCTTCTTATAATCTGGATTACCATGATACCTTTTTGAACACATGGATTTGACCTTCTTTCTATGCAATGTATTTTGCCTATATTTACGGTTGTTAAATGCTATAACTTTCTCTCTATGTAAAACCTTTAGTCTATAGTTCTGTTTGCTTAATGCTTGAACCCTTTCTCTATGCAAATCATCGTCATGATATTTTTTTACACTATATTCTTTTTTTTCAACGGATTACATTTATATATTCTTTTACTTGAATCCTTTCTCATCTGATTATGCAATGGGTCTTCATGTTATCTAACCTGAGTATGTCCAATTGCTCTGTGTTTGTAATCATCATCCTCACAATACCTTTTTCTAAGACCGACTCTTACTCTCTCTTGATAATCTGCATCACTATACTTTTTCATGGACGCATCCTTAATCCTTTCCTGGTACACTGTGTTTCTTTTATAATAGACAGGACAAAGGGTTGGCAGGACCCCCGGCAGGAGAGTAGACGGCGGGACCTCCAACGGGACAGGACATGGGGTTGGCAGGACCCCCAGCGGGACCTCCAACTGGACAAGACATGGGGTTGGCAGGACCCCCGGCAGAAGACTAGTCTGCGGGACCTCCAACTGGACAGGACATGGGGTTGGCAGGACCCCCGGCAGGAGAGTAGTCGGCGGGGCCTCCAACGAGACAGGACAAAGGATTGGCAGGACCCCCGGCAGGAGAGTAGACGGCGGGACCTCCAACGGGACAGGACATAGGGTTGGCAGGACCCCCGGCAGGAGAGTAGTCGGCGGGACCTCCAACGGGACAGGACATGGGGTTGGCAGGACCCCCGGCAGAAGACTAGTCTGCGGGACCTCCAATGGCACATGAGTAGGGGCTTGAGTGGGGACTCGAGAGAGGGCTTGAGAGGTAACTCGAGAGGGGACCTGAGAGGGGACTTGAGAGGGAACTCGAGAGGAGACCTGAGGGGAAACTTGAGAGGGGACTCGGGTAGGAACTTGAGAGGTGACTTGAGAGGGGACTCGAGAAAAGACTCGAGAGGGGACCCGAGAGGGAACTCGAGAGGAGACTGGAGAGGGAACTCGAGAGGAGACTAGAGAGGGAATTCGAGAGGGGACCTGAGAGGGGACTTGAGAGGGAACTCGAGAGGAGACCTGAGGGGAAACTTGAGAGGGGACTCGGGTAGGAACTTGAGAGGTGACTTGAGAGGGGACTCGAGAAGAGACCTGAGGGGAAACTTGAGAGGTGACTCGAGAGGACACTGGAGAGTTGACTTGAGAGGTGACTCGAGAGGACACTAGAGAGTTGACTTGAGAGGTGACTCGAGAGGACACTGGAGAGTTGACTTGAGAGGTGACTCGAGAAGGAACTCGAGAGGTGACTCGAGAGGTAACTCGAGAGGGGACCTGAGAAGGGACTTGAGAGGGAACTCGAGAGGAGACTAGAGAGGGAATTCGAGAGGGGACCTGAGAGGGGACTTGAGAGGGAACTCCGGTAGGAACTTGAGAGGGGACTTGAGAAGTGTCTGGAGGGGAAACTTGAGAGAGTTGGTTCGCCAACAGAACACGGGGTGCTGGAGTCGGCCGGTACGCCGACAGGACACGAGGAGCTGGTGTTGGCTGGGGAGCCAGCAGCAGACGAGGTGCTGGAGTCGGCCGGTATGCCGACAGGACACGGGGAGCTGGTGTTGGCTGGGGAGCCAACAAGAGACGAGGTGCTGGAGTCGGCCGGTACGCCGACAGGACACGGGGTGCTGGCGTCGGCCGGTATGCCGACAGGACACGGGGAGCTGGCGTTGGCCGGTAAGCCAGTCCTGGAGCCGAAACTGGAGTCGGGACCAGGGGTACTGGAGCCGGTACTGGAGCCAGAACCATGGCTGCTGGGGCCGGAACTGGGGCTGGAGCCATGGCTCTTGGGGCTCGGGCTGCTAGCTTGGCCTTGCGACTCCTTTTAGCAGCCGCCTGAATACTCCGTGGACCTCCATAAGCCAGACGAGTACCCGAGAACGGATCCTGGACAGGAGCAGGAAATGGGGAAGAAGCAGGGGTTGACTCCAGACGGAACACACCGAGACGTTTATAGTCAGCAGGCTGGAAATCACACACCCAGATGAAGTTCAAAATCCAGCCCGGTAAGAATTTCACCAAGTCTGGTTTCTCCATAGCCAACCGGTGCGCCTCTACCAGAGCGGCCTCCTTCTGCAGAACACTGGACGCTCCCTTCCACCAATCATAGCAGCAAGCCAAATCAAAGGAAAAATTCAATAATTCCAGCTCGAACGGATCATCTGCTGGGTCCATTTCTGGTTGGTGCTTACTGTTACGCAGAGTGAAGCAGGTAGGACCCAAACGCAGATTACACTTGACGATACCTTTATTTCAAGGACTTTAAATAAACTTGGACAAACAAAACACTCTTCGGTGAACTGGGTCACATACAAAAGAAGCACCAACACTGAACACAGGACGAGACAAGACTAAATACAGGGAGGGATAATTACAAGACAAGAAACAGCCGGGCAGGGGAGGAGAAACACAAGGACCACAGGTGAACACAATCAACTAACGAGACACACCAGGGAAACTAACGACGGAAGAAAACATGACATAGAGAACAGTGAAAACACCCAAACCCAGACATAGACCTGTGACCTGACATGACAACCGTGACAGGGTGTACTTCAAGCCTAAAAAAACCAACAAGATCAATTACTAACATATACACACAGATATTATAGTTTGCTCTTTTAAAAAAATAAATAATGAAAAACAGGAAAATGATAAACATGATTTACATCACACAGACTGCACAGACTGCATCTGGTGTCCTAGGCAGCACAGCATTGGCTGCCTCGGTTCGCAGCTGGGTTGCGCATGCTCCCGGTGTGGACATGGCACCAAAGGAAAACCTTCCCTCTGGCATCTTCACAATTCCATCGACGATGGAACGGAGATGTGAAGCTCCAACAAGGAGGACAAACTGTAACAACAGAAGACATTATTTCAAATGAAAATCACTAATGATTACCCAGACTCTGTCAACAAAATCTGAAAACAATTCATACTTCCTTGGCTGGTACGACCAATTTGTGTTGTCGTCTGGTCAGGGACGAAATTGGCCATTTCAGCACTCTATGACGGTCACCTGTACCGCCGGCGGCTATTTAAAAACAGAGAAAATGACACCCACATTAAACTTCATGAACCTTTACAATTCTTAAATTATGTCAGCAATAATAACACACCTTCCTACAATAACACCTGTAAACAGGCACGTGCAGAGGATTTTAGAAGGGAAAGGGCTCAAATGTATAAAGGGTCACACCGGTGATTGAATTTTAAAATGTATATATTTAAAACAAATCCATGTTTCAAACACTGCTTCATGACAGTTATCTAAAAATGAATGCAAAGAAATGAAGTGTATTTCAGTAAATTATCCTCATTATAACTAGCGTGCCTGCCTGTAAAAAATGCACATGCAAACACATTTTACAATGATGCAACAAAAATGGACACCCTAAACATATACAACATTGAATGACAAAATCCTCCACTACTTCCGTGTGAAACTGGCTTTGCCAGGCTGCTGATGTCCCACACGCCTCCCAGCCACGCGTAGCTTTGAAGCCTGGGAACGGCGGCCCGATTCAACACGTGGCATCTGAAAGTATGTAGGCATTGTTATAATTAATAAACACATTAGCAGACCCCTTAAAGGTGACCTATCATGCTATATTTAAATGATATAGTGTATGACCATACCTATATAAGGTATATTTATACATTTTATTTTTCAAAATACCAAACAGATCATTTTTTAGCCATGCCTCGTTTCGCTCATTTTCGCTTTATTCCAAACCTGTCTTTGAAAATTCTGAGCAGCAGCTGACCACGCCCCCCTGCAGAAGAGCCGGCAGGAGTCACGTTACCATGCTTGCTGTGATTACGAGTGTGGAATACACATGTCCTCTCAGAGCAATGTATGTGTTCAAGCATATTATAGATTTGATCCAGAAACTGACCCTGAAGCAGCGGAGGTTTTGGTGGAGGTGCAAACATCTCGGTTGCAGCAGGACGTTTCTGAATGGTTAGTTGACAAGCTGTTGTCCCGATTTATTTTGACTCTGTTTGTTATGATGCTTGCTACTTATTGTGTTGATATTTTGGCTAATTAGCAAGAATGCAATGTGTACAGTTTGTAACGCAAAAACAGCGATATATATTTATAAAGGGAGACGTTCATATTTTCAGCATATATACAATGGCCTCATTGCGTTTAATAATAATTTACAGTCCTTTTCTTCCAACATCGTGCAACAACCGTTGGAAAGTTCAATAACTTAGGGTGATAAAAAGTATAACTCCAACAACACCTCAGTTGTCAGCATTATGTGTTTCATGTGTTTTTAAAAGCTCAGTTATTGACTTCTTTCTACAGGTGTACATGTGCAAATTGCGCCACGATGCCTTCTGATCCGGAGCATGTGTGCTGCATGGAGATACCACAGGTAACATTTTTGATAGCTTCACTAAGTTGTCTGTTTAGAGAATACATTTTTCACATGTCATTCAATATATGTTTATCACACTAGGTGTCAAGACGGATGCAGGAACTTGAGGACTCTGTAACCTGTATGGTGGAACATCCTGGATTGGAGCCTGTGTGTCTGAATGTGTTCTCACTGCAGAACGCATTGAATATTTACAGAGCTGAACATGGTGTACTACAGTTGAGGCAAATAGAGCAGTGAGTGGTTTGTTTTGACTGAAATTGTAATACGAATGCTAATATTGTTCATGGAAATAAATACTGGTGTATATGGCTTTATGCAATCTTTCATTCTGTCATTGTACTATTATATACTACACAGCAATGGCAAAACACACCCATGTGTACGACAAAAAAAGTCCACACACAACCTTATGCTTTTGAAATCAGAATATTCTTTACCCATCCAAACATGAATAATCACGACACATTCGATATCAACTCGGAACTTTATTGTCAAAATGAACGGTTCTTTGAACCCATAAAATAAAACTAAATGTACTTCTATTTTGTATAAATGACACTAAATATTTTTTTTATGATTCCAGGCGTCACAGGTATCTAGCCTACAGAAGCTTTGTGAGCTGGTGCTGGGGCTTCCTTGGACGCAGGATCAGAGTGGTGATTCCGGCCTGCGTTGTCCTCAGGATTCGCAGGGAGTTTCCTGATCCGCGAAATGTCTATGTTGGGTTCAGACAGCAGCCAAATTGAACCTTGTAGCATACCCGGCGATGACCTCCTCCCTGTCAGGTCGCTCATATTGGGAACACAGGTCCTCTGGGATGGGTATCTTCAGAAGCTCCTGTGTGAATGGTGCAGGGTCCACAAAGACTTGGTCGAAGATGAGGTCCATCAAGTTGGCCACGTAGCCTGTGCAATGTTAACAAAAGCACAAAAAAAAAAATGTGGTTTAGATTAGAATATGCATGTAAAAAACTGAAAGTTCTTTCTAATTTTATATATTTGTAAATAGTTGTATAATAAATATTTTAAACACTTACGGAATGTGGGGTCAGTCTTTACTGGTTTTGCTCTGCATTCTCCCTTCCTGGCCTTTGGGAACTGCAGTTTATACAGAGGGTTTCCAGTGGATGGAGTGGCCTGTGCACGCTCAGCATTTTCATTGTAGTGCAGGGCTGCCAGGTACAGTCTTTAATTTCCGCCATGAGAAAGAAAAATGTAAATAATAGCAAAGGATGTACAAATTGTCACTAATTAGTAAGTAACTATTGTTTATTTTACCTGCACAACATTCCAAGAAATGGAAACACAACATTCTTTGGAGCAAAGCGCAGGATGACGGCATGGAATGACTCCAAAGATGAAGTCTGGTGGTGGGGGCTGAGTTTGGCCACAGCTTTCAAAATCCTCTTGGTTGAGAGAATTGTCTCCAGCTTGTGAAAGGCCGGCGTTCCTAAGAATTTGAAAATCAAAGTCATATTTGAATTGTCATCCTTTATAGATTGTGTCTGACAACATCCTGTATTCAATAGTTGTCCCTTACAAATATTTATAGAGGAGTAATGTAATATGGTTTATGAACAACATACCTGCAGCCATCCATTGGTATTGCGCAATGCGCAGTGGATGAAGGCACTTAGGGAACAGGGGGTCATCATGAGAGTGGATATCCTGCACGTGGTTCAGGATGGAAGTCCATTTGGCCACTCTCTCAGGCCCGGTGGTGGAGGTTGCTGCAGTCCAGTATATGTGGTTTCTTATACTCTTCACCCACCCTCGAAGTTTTTCGCAGTCCTTCTTTTTTGCAGCCTTCTCCAGTTGCTTAGAAATCCCTAATAAATACATTTAACATGTAGTTAATATACATACAAGTTTACTCAAAATATTAGTATACTGATGTGATTGGAGGAAGCCGGGTTTGTGTCTAAATAAAATAATGATTGTATTTACAATTGATTTATTTACATAGAAATTAATATAAAGAAAAATACCTTTTTCTATGTGCCAAACATCAAAGAATTGGGTGATGCTGCTTTCCCTTAGGAATTTCTGAATTTGCAGATGTCTGTCCGTGACAATACAGTCCAGAGTCACACCACGTTCCTTTAACAACTCCAGACTTCTTTTCAGGCCCTCTAACTCCATGTGGTAGCTTCCACCAACCTCATTGCTCTGTTAAGACACATACAAATAACTATTGATACACACATTTTAAATATAACGTGCAAACAGTGTTAAAGAAAAAAACATTGATATTTCATTTCACCCCACTTACCTGAACCAACTGGAGGTCAACGACATTGTTGTTCTTCAGGTCCATCATAGTGTAGCTTCCGAACTTTGCAGAGTGGCCTGTGAAAATATGTTTTACAGTAATTACTTTTCTCTGCGGATGGTGAATTAGTATTTTTGCTTGTAGTGTTTAGCATATGTTTTTCAGGAACCATGAATTTAACAATTCACACATAGTGAAACCCCTTTCTGAAATGTAAAATTTGAATTATATAAAAAATACATACCTGGAGAGTCAGCCCTCATATCACCACCAACTATCACTTTCTCCTCTGCATGGAGCTTCTGTAGCATGCCTTCCTGTGATTTTTGCCAGTAAGAAACAATCGCTGGCTCAATGAACATCCTGGCATGCCTTCGGAAGGTGTTGTATTTGCACAGCTGCATATTCATTGCTTTGAAGACCTAATGGTTGAAAGAAAACAGCAAGAATACATTTTAATCTCAAAGATCAGCTGTAGATTTGTTGACGAGTCGTTGAGGAGAACCTGGAAAGTGCAAATGAGCTGCCCTTGTTTTTAAACAGCTGAACATGTCATTAGGGGTGCTTACTCTACAGTGCCCCTTTCACATCTCTTCTCTTTCTCCACCCTCCCAAAAGAGCTTTACATATTAGCATGGGTCGTTACATAACAGTGCCCTATTCCCACTCTTGTTACCTTGTCCTATCTTATTCAACAACAACATTTGCATTTTCAAACATTGGCAAAACAATCTTCTGCAGTTAATTTACCTTTGAAAGTTTGTAGAAAGATGCTCCGTTGACATATGTTGCAACTGATAGCTGCAGGTTTCCAACTGGAGTACTCCCAAGAACAGGCTGGCTATTCCAGTTTCTTGTAAACTGACAATGGGGGCACAGCTGCTGCACTGATATGAATGTACCGATCCTTCTGGTTTGTACATCACACACACGCTTGCACACAGGACATGATTCAAAAAGCTCCATGAGGCAGGTCTCATACACGATGTATGTGTTGATCGTCTGGGGGGGGTTTTGTTCTTGACCACTAAAACAAAAAAATAGAAGTTACGATCCATCACACAGATTGTTGCTTTAGAGATCTTTTGTGTTTCCCTATTATCAATGTTTGAATTATATACAGCAAAAAATACAATACATAGACAAACTCACACATAGTGATATTTCAGTAACTTACGACATGGCTGTTGTTTCTGTAGCATTTGTTATGTATTCTGCTGGATCATAAGTTGCATCCTGGCCTTCGGAAATCACCAAAGAAGAGCTTCCCTCAAATGGATCTTCGTATTCCTCTTCAAGGTCTACACGGGCCCTCTTTGGTGGTCTCTTTATGGGGGTGGATGTTGAAAAGGGCACTGGCACTTCCAACGGAAGTGTTTCCACACCAACGCTTCTGCAGGGAATTTTAGCCTGGACAGCTGTAACATAATTGTATTTGACATTAAAAACAAAAGAAAAGATAAAACAAAAATATTTTTACAACAATTAGTAGCACACAAATTAAAGGCTACGACATCAGAATGTCAAGATGTATCCAAAGAACATTTGAAAAACGTGATTCTAACCTGTACTTCGATGTGAACCAAGAGTCCTCGAGGATAGCTGTGTACGAACAGTCCGGTACTTGGGTGGGTCAGTCTGACATGCAGAATCTATCATCACAGGTAATCTGCTGGTAGCATGTGAGGTGCTGGCCTGTAAAGAAGAAAACATAGTTAGAACAAAATCCTCTCAACTTAGTATTCAGGATGAGAAAATACTATTTGGATAAATATAGTCTGAAATCCCAAAAGATGGGGCTTAAAACTATCTATTTAGCAAAGGTCTTTGCTTAGCCTTTTCCAATCTGAGTTAGTTTTGAACCGTAACGTGCATGCTGTGTTTCTGACTCAATACAGATGATGTGTTGGAGGGGCTGAGCTCAGTAGACTGACTGTAATGAGTGCTAGCTGCTAATTAGCCTGTTGCTAGAGGTTAGGCCTCGTCAACAACAACAGCCCAGGGCTTTAGCTCAGTTTTACTCGTGGTGTGTGTGTCCCCTCGCATACACACAGTGTTGTAACACACCTCCATTTATATTCATGTGCGCAAACAAGTAAACACACAAAAGCTTTTACATATAACGCTACAAAAAACGGCATGTCTCATTAGCTTAGCGTAGCTTAGCTTACAGGTCGATGATATCTGATCGTTCTTACAGACTACAATCACAAAAGCTTTTACATAACGCTGGAACAAACGGCACTTACCTCCAGAAGATTACGTTTGTTATTATAACTTACTCAATATGATTTTAGAGGATACAAAATACTAATAAATAGGAGAATAAATACTTGTGTTATCAGCTAGGGTGTGGCTTTACAGCCTTCACACAGATCGCCATTACGGCAGTCTGAACATGTTCGCAAATGCCTGATAATTAAAATAAAAGACAAAGCAAAGACTGCGGAGCGTACAAAATAAAATGTTACAAGAACATATAAACACCTAACCGATTACTAGTTGGGGTTGAGGCGACATTGATACGGCGAAGCTACATGCTACATGCTACATACTACAAGCTAGATATAGCTTTATCAGGAAAAACACCGCTAAATAAAAACTTACAGCTTCAGAATTGGATGTGTCCTCACTGGCCTGGTCCCGGATGGTTGGTATTGATCCCGGGTGTAGCATTAGTTTGGAGGCATATCCGTGTTGGACTTGAGAGAAGTTCATAAACATGTCCGTCGTAAAATGTTTGGAACACACAAACAGAAATCTGCCGGGGTCTTCTGGCACATGTCCCTTGAAAATGAAGTCTAACCACAGATTATTTTCTTCTTCCACTGATGGCATTGCATGTAGTCCCCTGTTCCGAGTCTTGCAGCCAACAACAGCACAACGTTTAACTGGCTTAGACATCCTAGCAAGAGCAGGCAAAACACAGATGTGACTGGGGTTGATTTAGCCTGCCGATAGCTTATATGCGAATGAGAGGTTTGGCAATGCACGTGGCCGTGGCTCATTCCCCTGATAGGTGGAGAGTTGACCAATAAGCGGAGTACGTCTTTGTGACGTAGAAAAGTGTCGGAATGTGGATCCATTTTTTTCAGATCCGTTGCAGCCCCTTTTTTAGAGATTTGGCGAAGGAGGAAAATAGAGAGGGTTGTGTTTTCTGACACTTGGTGAGTTCCCTGGAACACCGGGGACACATAATCATGTATAAAAGACGTACAGAGGTGCATTTTGCATGATAGGTGCCCTTTAAATAGTACAAATAATTACACAATTACTTCTTTCAACTGCAACAAAAGCCTACAAGTCCATTAATAGTTGATGCATCCTGTTCAACAAAAATGTACTTACTGTAACTGGTCACGAGATAAAGCTGGGTGGTGAAGGTAGATGAGTAGGTGGTGAAGATAGATGAGTAGGTGGTGAAGAAGGTAGATGAGTAGGTGGTGAAGAAGGTAGATGAGTAGGTGGTGAAGGTAGATGGGTAGCTGGTGAAGAAGGTAGATGAGTAGGTGGTGAAGAAGGTAGATGGGTAGGTGGTGAAGAAGGTAGATGAGTAGGTGGTGAAGAAGGTAGATGGGTAGGTGGTGAAGAAGGTAGATGAGTAGGTGGTGAAGATAGATGAGTAGGTGGTGAAGAAGGTAGATGAGTAGGTGGTGAAGATAGATGAGTAGCTGGTGAAGAAGGTAGATGAGTAGGTAGATGAGTAGGTGGTGAAGAAAGTAGATGAGTAGGTGGTGAAGAAGGTAGATGAGTAGGTGGTGAAGATAGATGGGTAGCTGGTCAAGCCGGTAGGTTGTTTAACTAGAACAGAGAAGAAACTAATCAGCATCACAGACATCCATCCATCCATCCTCTTCCGCTTATCCGTGGTCGGGTCGCGGGGGTAGCAGTTCCAGCAGAGAGCCCCAAACTTCCTTTTCCCTGGCGACATCAACCAGCTCTGACTGGGGGATCCCAAGGCGCTCCCAGGCCAGCGAAGAGATATAATCCCTCCACCTGGTCCTAGGTCTACCCCTTGGTCTCTTCCCAGCTGGACGTGCCTGGAACACCTCCCTAGGGAAGCGCCCAGGTGGCATCCTAACTAGGTGCCCGAAACACCTCAACTGGCTCCTTTCGACGCGAAGGAGGAGCGGCTCAACTCCGAGTCCCTCCCGGATGACCGAACTACTCACCTTATCCCTAAGGGAGACACCAGCCACCCTGCGGAGAAAACCCATCTCGGCCGCTTGTATCCGCGATCTCGTTCTTTCGGTCATGACCCATCCTTCATGACCATAGGTGAGGGTAGGAACGAAAATGGCCCGGTAGACAGAGAGCTTTGCCTTCTGGCTCAGCTCCCTTTTCGTCACAACGGTGCGGTACCGCTCCCGCTGCTCCGATTCTCCGGCCCATCTCACGCTCCATTGTTCCCTCACTCGAGAACAAAACCCCGAGATACTTGAACTCCTTCACTTGGGGTTAGGACTCATTCCCTACTTGGAGTGGACAGTCCATCGGTTTCCTGCTGAGAACCATGGCCTCAGATTTGGAGGTGCTGATCCTCATCCCAGCCGCTTCACACTCGGTTGCGATCCGATCCAGTGAGTGCTGAAGGTCGCAGACCGATGAAGCCATCAGAACCACATCATCTGCAAAAAGCAGTGGTGCAATCCTTAGTCCACCGAATTGCAGACCCCCTCCCCCATGACTACGCCTCGAAATCTGATCCATGTATATTACAAACAGGATTGGTGACAAAGCGCAGCCCTGGCGGAGGCCAACCCTCACCGGAAATGGGTCCGACTTACTGCCGAGGACCCGGACACAGCTCTCGCTTTGGGAGTACAGAGATTGGATGGCCCTGAGTAGAGACCCCCTCACCCCATACTCCCGCAGGACCTCCCACAGTAACTCCCTGGGAACCCGGTCATACGCCTTCTCCAAGTCCACAAAACACATGTAGACCGGATAAGCGTACTCCCAGGCCCCCTCCAGGATCCTTGCGAGAGTAAAAAGCTTATCCGTCGTTCCACGACCAGGACGGAATCCGCATCACAGACATGTAAATATAATTACTTAACACAATGTACAATACAATCGCATATAGCTTAGCATACAATACAGTTATAAACAAAACAATTAGCAATTGTATTAGAAGCTGCTAATCACTTAGATTTACACTAATAAAGAGCCTATCTGTTTTCATTATACGTTATGCTACTGACAGTGTCTTGGACCACAACTCACCGGTAGAGAACTGCTCAAAGCTGTCAATCTGTGGGGAAAACACAGCATTAAACCCTGCAAAGAAAAGACTGGAAAATTCCACATATTGTCATGGTATATGTACTACAAACACTGTCTTTGACCAACACTCACCAGTAATGAACTGCTCAATAGTCGTCACTCTGCAAGGTTTAATTTTAATTTTAATTTCACAAACACAATGCTTGTTTAAATAGCCAAGTGTGGACCTAGCTAACACACACATTCCCATATTAATGCACACATGGTCCACATAGTATTTGATTAAACATTTGCTCCACATTGTAAATGCTTAAATGCTCTTCCATTTATAAAAACAGGATAATACAATTACCATAATTTAATTCTGTAAAAAAAAAGGAATGCTGCATAAAGACTACTTTTACTTTTGATATTTGGAGTACATTTAGCTAAGAATTGTGCTAATGACTACTTGTACTAAAGTAGAGGATCTGATTACTTCTTCCAACGTTTAATATAGTATACCTTTAAATATATGTAATTGTTCATAGTTGAATGACTTAAAAAATTACTTTATTTAAAGAGCCTGTGACAGCATCCCAACAACTGTTGTGCAATGAAATATTCGGCTACTAGTCATCTCGAACCGTCAGCTACAAAAGAAGGTGCGATACCATTCCGATAAATATCAATAATTTCGAACATCGCGGGGAAATTCCTTTGACTCATTTTGAAGTTTTGGGGGAAGCCGGAAGTGACGTCAATGCGGGAACGCTTCACTGTGCAGCGAGAGAGCCAAACACGGACAACGTGTGTTTAGGCACGTTAATAACGTTTTAATGAAGTTGACTACAGTATATTCATATTTGTCAGTGCTTTCATGTCAATTCAGCGAAAATAAACATAAATGATCGTGGTGAAGATGATGATTAAATTAGGATTACAAATCGGTAGTGAGAGCTGCTGAATTTCCTCCCGTAGGATGTGATATAAAAACAAATTGATTATTTTTGTAGTTGTAAACTCAAGTGAATGAAACTACATTTATTAGTGCTTTCATGTCAATTCGGCGAACATATGATACATTAAATGATCGTGAGGATGATGATTAAAAATCGTTTGTTTGACCGGTCTGCATTTCCTGATGAGAAAACAAACCGATGCTTTTTGTAGTTGTAGTACACCAACATGGATTAAACGTGTGTTTTTTTACCACAATGTTGGGGAAATTAATGGATAAAATGCACGGATTATTATTATTATTATTATTATTATTCCCACTCCGATCGGGACACTAGGTCCACCGTTTCCCCGCAGCGAGTCTCCCCCCGTTGACAGTTTACGTGGGCTGGGTGCAGTGGCGGACTGGCCATCGGGACGAATCCCGATGGGCCGGTACCGAAGTGGGCCGGTCGGATAAGTCACTATCACATCCCCCATAGGCGGCGCGTGAGGCTCAGGTTTGGGAAGGCTTAATAACTTTTTTTACCTGACCCTGCCCGCCTCTGGCGTCTATAGAAAAGAGATCAACTCAGTGTGCGGAGTTTAAATCTCTCAAGTCATATTACAGGATAAAGGAAATACAGTTTAAACTGCCGTATGCAGAGAAGACGCCGACGTGTCGCACTTATCATTCATATTACACCATCAATCAGATCATCGATCATATAATATCATAATATATCACATTTCCTTATCTGAGTCAGCTTCTCCAGCCGTATCTGGCCGTGCAACACTTACAGTGTCACATACTGTATGCAGAAGTATTATTTTAAGCAACACATTATGTTGACAAAACACTCGAGTAAAATGTAATTAAAGTCAGATCCACTCGTGTCTTAGATGGGGCAGTGATATCATAAAACTATACGCTTTCAAACACTCGGTGGGCCTAGTTATTTTTTAACCAGTTAATTAAAATCAGATCCACTCGTGTCTTAGACGTGAACGCGCTCTCAGCTGGTGAGAGAAACCCTGGCTTGATTTACCGAGTTGATAACCAGCGTCGTAGACCCCTTAGCGAGATCTCGTTTGTTTGTTGTTGTTAGTTTGTTTGTTACTCAAACATATCCAGGGTATGTTGAACTGGCTTCGTAGAACAGGGCACAGGTGGCTAGCAGCGCTAATGTCAAAGACACAGACATTATACATTATATTTGTATTTTACCAGGATGCAGTGACACAAATATTTGGGAAGGCTTAGCCTTCCCTAGCCTACAGCACCCGCCGCCCCTGACATCCCCCACTCCCCCCGTTGACAATTTACTAGCGGTACCGAAGTGGGCCGGTCGAGAGTCCCGGGATGATTTTTAGTCCCATTCCACCACTGGCTACATGACCGTATGATCGCACATATTGACGCACCTAATTCCTAAACTTCTAACAGATACAACATAAACCGATCCTTCAGCCTCATATGAGCTCTCAGACACGTTCAAAATTAAACTGTCATCGCTGTCTGAGCTTGCTGCTGTGTGCGCCATCGTGTTTACATGCAGATGCTGGGATCCTGAACGGTGCAGCTGGAGCGCTGTGCCCGCAATGACGTCACACATAATTTGGCGGGACTTGAAGAATCCCAGAGAAGATCCAGAAAATGGTCAACTTTGAAGGGCAGATTAATGGTTATCAAAATCAGTTCAGTAACGGTTTTCAAGGGGACAATATTTACTCAAATTGATGGGTTTGGATGATGGGGGAAACTCGTGTCACAGGCTCTTTAAGCAATGTTGGGTTAGCAATGTTATGCATTTATGAATATGACATTTAAAAAAATTAGCGACCAATCAGAGCTCTCCTTCTGTTAAATTTTGTTTGCCTTCCAATAGAAATAGTTAATATTTACAGTAAAAAAACGATGTGGTTGCTATGCTAACGTTGTGTGTGTGTGTCTCTTTGTCACCCATCTTAAATCATCACCTCTCCTTTTCATGTCAGCCATCTTAAGTACAAAAAAGGCGGCAATCACTGTAGCGACATTTCAAATTTCCCAGAACTGAGCGGCAAATCAAAGCTCTCCTATCTGGCATAGCAACTGGTTAGTTGCTATGCAAAATAATGTAATGAACAGGGGTGCAGAGACCCCTGACATAAAGAATGGAATTATGGATCATTAAATTACCATAATATAATACTGTGTAAATATGAATGTTGTATAAAGACTACTTTAACTTTGGATACTTTAAGTATATTTAGCAAAGAAATGTGCTAATGACTATTTCTTTCTAAAGTAAAGGATCAGATTACTTCTTCCAACCTTGAATAAATAAAGTATACCTTGAAATATATTTAATTGTCCATAGTTCAATGAATTCAAACATTACTTTATATAAGCTATTGAAGCATTTAACCTGCTTGTTAATAAATGATATAAATGTGCTCTTATTTAACAAACAAAAATGTTAACCAGCTTCACAATGAATTTATAAGAACAACAGTTACTCACCTCAGACAAGATGCAAGAGAGACCAAGCAATAGTTGAACTAATACAAACATATATGAAGTTCATAAACATGAGCGACCAATCAGAGTTCTCCTTCTCTAAAATATTTGTTTTCTCCCCTCCAATCAGAATAGTTAATATTTACATTCAAATGTCAACTGCTTGCCATGCAGACATGTTATGAATATATGACACATCAAAGGGCCTTTCCCAGAACTGAGCGACCAATCATAGCTCTCTTATTTGGTATTACAACTGGTTGCCATGCCTTTGTTACCACCCGGCTGGACTACTGTAACTCTATTTACATGGGGGTCAGTGGGTCCTCCCTCGCACGACTGCAGCGGGTGCAAAATGCCGCAGCAAGGCTCTTAACAGGCACACGGAAGTATGACCACATTTCCCCTGTTTTAGCTTCTCTCCACTGGCTGCCAATTTATTTTAGGATCCATTTTAAAATTCTTTTATTTACTTTTAAATCCCTAAATGGCATGACGCCACCATACCTTACTGAGCTGCTACAGCATTACACGCCGAACCGCCCTCTCAGGTCAGCGGACCAACTGCTCCTGAATGTGCCTAAAACCAGGTCAAAGCTCAGAGGGGACCGTTGCTTCTCTGTAGCAGCTCCCAAATTGTGGAACGCTCTGCCCCTGGAGATCAGACAGGCCTCCACACTGCCTGCTTTTAAATCGCTTCTTAAAACCCACCTCTTCTCCTTAGCGTTTTCACATTTGGCGTTTTAACATCTTTCAGTGTTGCTTTTTTGCTTTTAAATTGTTTTTTGTTTTTACTTGTACTTGTTTTTATGCTTTGTTTTATCTATTTGCCTGTACAGCACTTTGGTCTGGAGGTTTAAAGTGCTCTATAAATAAAGTTGTATTGTATTATTGTATTTCGCTCTACTGTATGTGCTCCGTCCAGTGCTGTTTTTGCAGGGGGCTGATTCTGTGAGCTGCAGCTGCCCACGCCCCCATGCAGGAGAGGGGAAGCGTGCTCTGAGATCAGCTGCTGGGCTGCAGCAGGGAGAAGAGGGGGAGAAAAATAGATCTCCGTCCACTGTGTTTTATTCTTATAGAAGTAAGAAGAGAAGTAATGGGGCAGAAACCCTCCTTTTCACGCTGCGGTCCAGACATAGACATCAAACGGCGACACATATTCAGTTGCCAGATACTTTGGCATTAGGGCAGGGATAGCTAGATACTTTCCAAGGTTTGACATAATGAATTGTGCTACTTTTAAAGCAAGCAACGATGTTTTCAAATCTGTAATCAAAAAGCTCCTCAAAACACTATCGAAGCAGTTCCTGCCGTTGCTACGTTAGTTCAAACAGTAACAACGGACTATTTTTCTTAGCGGATGCATGTCAATTTAAATCAATACAACTATTTTTTAAATCAATAAAATCATTTTCTAAATCCATAAAAGCATTTCAATTAATATTGGGGGTCATGTCGTTACTTTGTCGAGAATGTGGCCATGTAATAAGCGGGATAATGTGCACATTGCATAATGTGCCTTCATGCCGATCTAGATCACTCCGCTTCGCGTCGGGCTCTTGATCAGCCTGTCAGTGTTCTTTTCCCCATAATGACCGCGTCGCTGCATATTATCCCTTACATATGATTATATAGAGTCATTATTCATTTGTTTTAAAGCAGGAGGCGCAAACGCTTGCCTCGGGGAGGGAGAAAAAGAGTCACAGCGGAGAATTAACAGAAGGGCAACCATGGCAACCATGCAAGGGAAGTCTTCTTCGCTGCTTTTGTGGCAGACTACAGCGCCACTTACAGGCCTGGCATATGTACTACAGCATCTCCATATATACATTAACAGGTTTGAGTGGATCTGACTTTAATTACGTTAGACTCGAGTGTTTCGTCAACTTAATGTGTTGCAGTTCATACTTTGGCATACTGTATGTGACAATGTAAGTGCGCACGACCAGAAACGGCTCGAGAATCTGATCCAGATAGGAAATATATGATGTGATGCGAATGATCAGTGCGACACGTCTGCACTCACAGTGTCACGGACTCTAGTCTACGCAATGCTCTGAGTTACTTTGCTCCGGTTACTTATCTTGTGGCAGATATTTAAGTAAGCTTGCTTGCTGTAAATGTGATAATATTCAGATTGCTCTGAAGATGGGCAGTGATATTCTATTTTGTTTCATGTTCACACAGTAGGTGATCTTTTGCCGGACCTCTTTTCCTGCATACAGCAGTTTAAACTGTATGTATTTTATCCTGTAATATGACTTGATAGCTTTAAACTCTGCACACTGAGCTCTGATTGGTCAGCAGGCAGTGCTTTCACTGAGTTGATCTCTTATCTGGAACATAACCTACTCCGGAGCCCCCACCCATGTTAACCCCTGGCTACATGCTAATGCTAACCTGAAGTTGATGGTGAAAACCGGAAGTTGAGTGTGAACATCCGGTTTTCAGAATAAAGCAGCTTTAAATTTGAACAGTGTATTAATTAACTCCACATAACTCCATTTAACATGCTCCACGGCCCCAAACTTCACATGTGTGCTAACGGTACAGCCCTAGAGACATATATGTGTCAGTTTTGAGATTTCTTCAAATGTCATTGCTATGGTAACAAAATGGTCACCGTAACACATGGTTTTCTCATAGCGACGGATCCTTCGCCATAAACAACGGTGTCGCTGTAACTCCAATGGAACGGTCGCACCGTCCCCCAATCTTCACTTTTATATCACTGGTCCATGCCTCAACAGCTCAACGTGAAATCTGAGATCTCACCGTATGCCGTTTCCATGGCAACGCATCCTTCGCCAAAAAATACGATGTTGTTGTAATTCAATGGAAAATCGTGCAAACAGCACCAGACTTCAGACTATCATTAATGGTCCGGCCCTCAACAGCTCTACGCCAATTATGGGATGTCATCATATCCCGTTGCCATGGCGTGGTGTGTTTGTGTGTGTGTGTGTGTGTGTGTGTGTGTGTGTGTGTGTGTGTGTGTGTGTGTGAGAAAAAATGAATTCCAAGAGGTCTTTTGAGTTGATGAGGAAATTCACCTTAACCTTTTAGAAAGCACTCCTGGAAAATGTCACATCACACCAGGGACGTGCACAGGTACGGGCTAATGTTGCCCGGGCAACGGCGCCCTTTTGCCATTTTTGCCTGACCTGCCCCTCTGGAGAGAGCAAGAGTTTTTTTTGTTTTCTATTGTGGCCGAATCAACATGATAAGCCCACAATTAGTATTGTAGCGTCTCGTCTTCTGTCTTTCTGTATCTTTTCATCTGCTCCGTAAACTCCCTCAACGGGACCGCTCTCTCTCTCTTCTCTTGATCGCCCTCTCACGGAGAACAGTTCAATGTCCCGCTTTATTGTAGGATTTCTGCCATGTCTCTACCACTTTAGTTTGAGTTTAGTTTAGTTTAGTAGCTCTGTTATTAAGTTATGGAATACTAAATAAATATGTAATTAGATTCCTTACCGTTTCTGCGCTAATAAAGAATGATAACAATAAGAATAATGCTTATTGAACTGGTTTAATTAATTAGTGAATTTATTTAAGGTAGGCTAATTAGTTAGAAGCCCTATTTTATCAGAATGTCTGCACAGCAGTTACAAAGGTCAAACTACATAAAAACTTGATTGTCCTCATTTTTTCTTTAATAGTTACTAACATTAGATATTTTAAGGAGATATGGACCGTAAAACCAAAAATGTGCCTGAATGACGAATTTAGCAGTTGGACATAAAAGTCAACTGAGTGTCACTTGCAATGACAGTGTTGTGTTGTTATTTTATGAACCTTTTACATTAAAAACAATTTTTTCCAGTTTAGAGCAATAGCCCCTCCAAATGTCTGTGCACGTCCCTGCATCACACACACAAACAAGCACACACACACACACACACACACACACACACACACACACACACACACGTTTAAATGTCTTGCTTTCATTAAAGAATGTTAAAACTCATGCATCAAAAGATATGTTTAATGGGACGTCTGAGTACAAATGCAAACAATAACAGATAAGTTTGAGGTGCACCATGAAACACACAATATGGTACATGAGGAACAGCAGTCAAGACAGCAGTCTCTACACACATGGGGAACGAGCTCTGCTGACTCTGTGATATGCAGAGCTCCACGTGGACATACCTCTGTTAGTGCACATGTCAGACTCACATCGCAACAGTCAATATTCTGCTTTACAGCTTCATGCTCTCGTTTTTCCAAATGAAGTTGAAAGTTATGCGAATGTGCAGGATCTGTCTGATAGTGTTTGCTAGCTGGTCCTCTCTCTGCTGCTGTGAACAAGGGTCACGTGGCTTACTGACATATTTAATGCAGCGAGGCTCTTTGTGTTTCTGTGGATGATCAGAACATCGCTCATTCAGCATCTGTGAGTTGCTCAAATTTCCCTCTAGCTCGTGAAAATATAGGGTAGCCTATGTAACATGACATGGACATGAACATGTATTTTGTCAAACCCAGCAGACACAATATGTTCAGTGTCCAAAATGTATGACCGTCAACACAGTCACGCAAATATGCAGAAACGCGCGAACACACACACAAACAGTGTCAGAGAGAAATAAGAAAACAACTTTTTGTTTTAAATGAGCGTGAGAGGTGTTGGAGAATGTAGTAAACATTTTCAACATTAGGCGTCAAGTAGCCTAGTTGTGTCTATACGATTTGTCTTTTAATGTAGCCTGTGGAGCCCTCTGAATGATCAGCTGATGAACACAGATGGAAATATGCTGATTATGAAACATCAAGTCCCTACAGTTAGCGATACAAATATAATACAACTCATAATTGAAGTAAGTATGTCCTAGTCATCTCGCGCAATTTTATGGAGCATAATGTTCTTCTTGATGTCTCCAAAATATGTCAAGTGTGGTCTCTGCAAGGCTTAGGGCCGAAACAGGCAAGTCTGTCCTGGGAGCAGCCAGACCCGGCGGCAGACATACTACGTCTCTGGGCGGGCATTTGATTTACCAGGGCGGGCCCAACCTGAAACTTACATTTCCCGGGAAATCTCGAGATTTGTCAAGGGGGGGGGGGTTAGGTTGCCATAACGCTGTTGACGGTCTTATTATAGGTTACATCCATTGGTTGGTTTTGTGGCACATTTGTAACGCTGTGCCAACTTGGGCAAGCACGCAGGGTGGAGAGGTGGAGTGAGGTTGAGCGATGGAGAGAAAGGGAGAGAGAGAGAGATATTGAGCGAGGCAGAGAGCATGTGCAGCGGTCTGCTTGCGCACAGAGCAGGAGTTTGTGAGAGAGCTGGCTTGGGAGTTAATTTCTCTTTAAAATATAATTGATTGCCAGCCTCCCTTGTCCCTGGCTGGCTTGCTAGCTCGTTGGTAACGTAACTGATGTCTTCTAATGTGCCAGCATCTGGCGCCGAGTTGCCATATTCCTTTCATGAACCACTTCCTGATATCCATTGTTGCAGATAAATATAAATGATAATAGCCAAACTAACCTAGCAAGAGTAAACTGACAGGCTGCTGTCCCGCATCTCACTCAAAAACCCACACGACTCAACCCAGCGAAAAAAACAGTCTCGCGCGCAGCCTTTCATTCAGAATTTCATAGCAAAATAAAAAAATGATATTAAACTAATCTTTCAACATAGTTTAAAACAAAAATAAATATTAGAACAAAGCCCTACAAATAACAACAATAAACATAATCAGTGGCGGCTCCAGAGTATTTGTGTTGGGTAATCATAGGGCTAACCCATACAGTGGTGGGGCTCAAGTCAGTATTTGCAATGTAATTACATACACGCTCCCATTGACAGTGAAACGCCACGCGTGAGGTTTAGATTATTTCCCTGTCTCAATCCAAATTGAACTGTATGAAATAAAAAGGCACATTTGTCTTGTAGTAAATAAAAAGGGCGACCTGGAGTCAATCCTGCAACTTTCCCACAGGTGAAAGAGTTGACATGCTGAAAACCCAACCCCTGCTGGGGGGTCTGGGGAGATTCTTCACTAGGAGATCTTTTGAAATACTAACATAACATACACATTCAGGTACTCTCTTGAGAAGAAAAATAAATAAATCTATTACTACACGACTGTCATTTTAGTTTTTTGTTACTTTGTTCTGAAAGCTGAACCTGCTGCTCCTCACAGAGAGAAGAGGGAAGAGGCTGTGTGAATGACTTTACATTGTGGATAAGGGTGGATAGCCCCCATTGTTCTGTGTGTCAAAATGAAAGACAGCCCACACACCTATCAATCATCAAACCGTGGGGTCTTATTTCATTACGTGTTGATTTCTATTAACACGTAATGTTGTATCGATGTATAGAGATGTACTACAACAAAAGTATTCTCCATCGGAACTTGCAACAACACCACGCCGTTATCGTGATTCTGATTGGCCAGAAGACATTATCAAAGATGTTCTATTGAGAAGATGATCACTACGTGACAAAAGTTTTCAAACCGTTTCTCGTCTTCGGTAAATGTACTGCTGTCTGTGCAATTTACTCTGCTGTTGGCGGACTTTATTTTGCTTACTTTAAAATCATTTTTCATGGTGGGGCTAAGCCATTTATTGGTATGGCTGTAGCCTACCCCATTATACCCTGGCACCGCCACTGAACATAATAATAAAACAATATAAATGTTGTATTCAGCCCTGATTAAAACATCGGCCCCAAATCCTGGATGGGCGGGCCTGGCCCCATGGGGCCCGCCCATGACGCCGGGTCTGGGAGCAGCAGAGGCTGCAGAGTGGCGGAGAGACCCGCCGAGAAGGGGAGCTCCTCGGCAGCTGCGGGCCGGGTCTCTGCCCGCTATCCGTGGTAAGACCCGGCCGCTGGCTCAGTCTACTCGCAGGCCGACATGCTGTTGATCTTGGCGGTGTTCTCGGTCCACGGTTGCAGGTTCTGCAGGGCGTACAGAGAGCTGTTCTGTAGGCACAGCGGGTCCGGGGCCACTGGCTGGGTGATGGTCTTCTGGAAGGCCTCTTGCTGCAGCTGCACGAAGATCCGGTTGGCCTGCTGCCGCTCCGCCTCGCGCTCCTCCGCCGTCTGCCGTCTGCAGCAGAGAAACATGCTCTTACAACCCAGTCTCATGGCATTTCGTGTTCACCAACACGATTTTTAATCTATTGATTTGTGTTCACCAACACGATTTTCCCCTTTTTTTTCGTGTTGCACAGCACGATTTTAAATGCAATGTATTTCTACTGGTAATGACGCTCATGGAAGCACGACATTCATTTGTGTCGGCTGCCCTTAAAGGCAATGTGAGCGTCCATTCTCTTTGGATAACGGAGAATTGTACACCCGGAAGTAAGTATTCCCTTTACTGTCGATTGATTTTACAGTGATATCTGCACTACTCATCGACTAAAAAACACCAGATTATCCTTGTTAATTTCACAACATTGATTGGTTTAAATTGTGTGCAATGCTTTTGTATTTTTCCCCTTCGATTCGGAGAAACAAATATTTTTTCGGAGTAAAGGATAGCAGAAGACACTACACTACCCAGAATCCCCAGCTATCGTTTGGACTACACCATGTGCTCTGTTTGACAAACCCCGTGATAGTCCTCAAGCTCTGTGATTGGAGAGTGTGCTCCGAGGGTTACGCCGAGCCTCGAACAGCACTTGAAATGGGATGGAACCACGGCAGACTGTCCAAAACTGGATTTGAACGGGTCCACCGCGTCCCCCCCTCCCCCCCTCCCCCACCCCGTCCCCAGAACTACACATGCTGGCTATTCTGTTTCGCAACATGTTCTCTATCTATGGCACGTCTCTACTGGGAGTTGTAGTTTTAAAAGACGTTTTCGTATTTCCCATAATAAGAAGTTGCCAGTATTAAACTGTGTACATCCCTGGAGGTTTAGGGGATAGGAAACACTCAAATATAAAACATATAATTAATAAATGGGTGAAAATTGCTTGTGCCCATAATGGGCAGCATTAATATATACATACACACATGCCAGCTAAGGTCAGAAGAGCTTTATTTAACAGCTGGTCTTATGTGTGTGACCCCTGTTGTGAATTGATAACATTACATTACATTACATTAATTGATAAGCCTGAAACATGCACTTGTCAAGGTTCAGAGGCAAATTTTGCAAATAGGGCAGTAGCCATCGATCAGCTTAAGATAAGATATACTTTATTGATCCCAAGTTGGAACATTTGCGTTACATCAGTATGTGTAAGAGTTGTAAATATGCAGTGGTGCATATTTTCTAATATGCAAAAAGACAAACAAATGCGTCTATGATGTATTTTCGATCAGACGAGATCTCCCTCCCCCATCTGTGTGCGAGGGGGCGGGGCAGTTTACACACAAGCAGCTGCTACATGCAGCAACACACTGCGTATGGGGGTTATTCCCTATCTTTATTCAAGAGCGTGGTATTTAAATTTGAGAGGATACTTTATTGATTTCTTTCCCTCAAACCCTGTCCTCACACTCAAATAGTGCCTGCTTGCACTTAGATTTGCTCTGCTTTTGCTCAAACGGTACACTTGCACTCAGATATATTGCTGCTTAAAGATTTGTTCTGCTCTCAGATTTATTCTGTGCGCGCTCGAAACTTTTGTGCAACAATCCTGTCAAAATCCCTCAACCAATAGGAGGCCAGGTGTCCTTGCGGGTGCGTTCGCTTTTCTTATTACAGTGTCTCGTAAGGGCGGTTACTCTTTGGTTTATAAACTCCCGCCCTCCATGGCTTTATAACATAGCATATACTGCACTTGTTTGATTTACAACAAGCACAGTTAGTATATGTTTATAAAACGGACAAGTCAAATCAAGCAATCTGATGTTTCTTAGCCGTGATATAATGAGCGTATATCCAGAGAATAGTTGTTGTTACTTTTCACAAATCAGTATCCCTCCGCGTCTGAGAACCGTTACAACTGTTACATTACGTCCGCCACGAAACTAATTAACTAACAAAGCTTAAGATGGAAACATTTAAGGTTAACTTCGACCTCCGGGGTGGGCTTACTATGGAGGAGTGGATTGAGAAGTGCCTATCTCCAGAAAAAAAAAACACCTAAACGACGACATTCGCTATCCGTTATTGTTGTTGCATAGCAACCACCTCGCACTATGTTCTGTGCAGAAGGCAACGGAGGGACGATTTTATTTTATTCCCGGCCCGGGCTGATTTCTTGTCCCAGTCCGCCACTGAACGTAGCTATTATGTAAGGTAGTTGTAAATCAAACAAGTGCAGTACATGATATGAGTGATAACACGTGTTATAAGGTCTATTTTGCACAATAGGTGTGCCTTGAGATTTTTACTTGTCCTTTGGTGTGCCTTGGGCACAAAAAGTTTGGGAACCACTGGGTTAAACTTTACCCGTCTCGATGCTCGTTGCCAAAAGTGCAATAAGAGTTTAGCATGTCAGGGCGGTAACACGAGCAATTCGACTGTCTTTCTAGCAGCTCAGATCCACGAGTAACGTTTCCACGTCAGGTGTTCTGTATGCTAGCAGCAACACACAGAGATAACTACATTATACAAGCATGGGTTAATGATTAGAGGTAACTGAGTTATTTATTTAGTTAGAACTGTTAACAGAATAGCTGAAACTTTGTCATCACATTATTTAATACGATTTGTTAAAACATTGTTGTTTCTTTTGATGTGAAATATTATGTATTTAATTTAAATAAAAAGCAATCTTAATTTGTTCAAAATGTGTTTAGTTAATTTAATAATATGTATTTTTGAATCAAGTATTCATCTTTGTTGTCTTCATTGTTAGTTTCCACATGCCTAAAACAACCTCAAGCTAAATCTAAAAGTTGATGGCTAAATAAGAGCGTTTGAGAAATTGTGCAAGGCATAATCCGAATAATCGATTAATCGTTTCATTAATCGATAGATTAATCGATTATCCAATTAGTCGTTTGTTGCAGCCCTATATAATATCAGTTAAAATAAGTGCTTCAACATAGTTAACATTGCTGGAGGTATGCACAAATATTGATAGATGTCTTGTAATGCACTATTGAGGAACCTGCGACCCAATTTGTCATTCAATGCATAACTACACCATAGTTGTGTAGGCCTATATGATATGTCAATAAACCTTAGAAAATCTTGAAATCTTGAAAGGGATGTGCAAAATAGTCATTATATACAGTCTCTAATGAACTATTAGTAGAGAATAACGAGTAATGAATATACTTTATAGGGATTCTATTTATATCTAATAATAAAAATAATGAAATTCAATAACATGCTTTAACCACTAGGTGTCCCTTTATATCAGATGTGCACCTTTATGGTGTAAATACAGCCTATCTACCAATTGGATCAATTATAAAAGTCAGCCGAATTAGTGTTGATACTGCAAGGAGACGTATTTTGTGAAAAGAAATGTAAGATGTTGTTTAATGGCTGATATATTTATGATCCACGTCACGTTTTCAGTTCCTCATGTTTGTCTAGAAGTCTTCTCATCAGGGCTCTATAAATACAGAACTACGGCAGATATGCAATATTTAATGCAGCCGAACCGTGTATTACAATGCCGTTATGTGATGACTTTCAAAGAGAAAAGCAAGCACACTCGGAATAAAGTATTATTTTTTTTTTTTAAATGTTTTCGGTCTGTTTCCGTTATTTGTTAATGACGATGTGCTGTGAGATGTGAGACTGGAATTGCACAGGGGAAAATAACGTAGGCTATCTTTAGATGCGGATTTTGTTAAACTAATATGTTTGCGCTGTGGACCAACACTATACATTGACGGGGAAGGGGGTAGCAATAAAGATAACACCATTAAACAGTTACACAACATAACAGAAATAATATCGATAGCAGCGTCCCTAGCAACCACCTTGGTAACAATGAAAACGTTCTATGGACACAATTTCCTGAAGTAATCTTCGTAATAACTAGCAAACTAAAGATCATGTACATCCACTGCACACATAATCTGAAATAACAACTCATATTTCTATCAAATGACATCAAAACGCATTTTAATGGCCAAACTAACTTTAAATGCAGATATCACTGTAAAATCAATCGACAGTACGGGGAATATTTACTTCCGGGTGTACAATTCTCCGTTATCCAATGAGAATGGACGCTCACATTGCCTTTAAGGGCAGCCGACACAAATGAATGCCGTGCTTCCATGAGAAGCACGGCATGAGCGTCACTGCTGACAACGTAGACAAACTCATCTTTTTGAAGACAAACTTGAAAATAGAGTAAAGCTTGAGTACCTTTATTTAGGCATAATGGCCTCACACACTCACAAGTTAAGCGTCACTGCTGACAGCGTCACTGCTGACAAGGTAGACAAACTCATCTTTTTGAAGACAAACTTGAAAATAGAGTAAAGCTTGAGTACCTTTATTTAGGCATTGTAAGGTTTCAGCGTTAAGAGTCTGTGAGCTTATTGTTTTGTGTTTGTTATTGTGGCCTTACATGTTATTTTGTTATTGACTCTACTCTCTCTTTCCAGGTGTCTACACTTCATGTCTTTGTGTGTCACCTGCCAGCTTGTGTGTCTCGTGTGCTCATCATCACCAGCCCCGCCCCTGATTGTTTTCACCTGTGCCCCATTAACTGTTGTGTGTATTTATAGCCCTGCTCTCCTTTTGTCTATTGTCGGTTCGTCTTGTCTCCACGGCGAGCCATGTCTGTAATCTTCTACACTGTTCAAATTATCCTAGTGGAACCTAGAGATCTGGTGTAAGGTCCTAGTAGATCCTAGCGTTCTTTGTTTTTGACTCATCTTTTATTAATAAAAGATATTTTTTGAAGTCCACGGAATCGTGCATTTGAGTTCTTGTGAGTCCCTCGTGTCAGGCATAATGGCCTCACACACTCACAAGTTAATTACACATGTTAGACATTGCTAACGGCATGAGCGTCATTACCAGTAGAAATACATTGCTTTTACAATCGTGCTGTGCAACACGAAAAAAAGGGGGAAATCGTGTTGGTGAACACGAATCAATAGATTAAAAATCGTGTTGGTGAACACGAAATTCCATGAGACTGGGTTGGCTCTTAATACTCCTACTATAATCTATAATATAATATATAGGCCTAATCTTTATATATGGGGGGCGGGGGGTGCTAGTGATTTATCCGACCGGCCCACATCATCCGACCGGCCCACTTCGGTGTAGGTAGGCTACCATATCTGCACGGCCTACCAGATTAGCATGTTAGTGGAACTGTGTCAGGAAAGTGGAGTGATAATTAAGGCCCAATCCCAAGCCACTCCCTCGACCCTACCCCTCCACAATCGTTGCTTTGGAACAGCCCTCAATATGGCGGACCCTCCGCGTGAACGCGCAAATGGAGGGGTAGGGTGACTGTAGGGGTAGGGTGTAGGGGGCGGTTTGGGAAGTGGCCTAAGTAATGTTATTGAAGAACTGAAATGCATTCAATTGAAAGTTAATATGTAGGCTATCATATCCCTCCGAAATATGATCGTAGACTTTACTGATGATTTAGAATGTATTGAAACTCCAGACTCAACGTAAGAGCTTGTGCTTCTTCGGGGGGTGCTAACTAGGGGTGTAACGGTATCCGTATTCGTCCCGTACCGTCACGGTTCGGACGTCACGGTTCGGCACATGCAGTCACACGGCGAATACGCCTTTTTTACGAGTGGGAAAACAGTCTGTCACTCAGGTCAGTATTACACTATATATAATCCAGGGGGCGGTATTAATAATAATAATAATAATAGATTTAATTTGTTAGCGCTTTTACAGGTGCTCAAAGACGCTTTACAGAAATAGTGAAGGGAAAAGGAAGGAACAACAAATAAATATATAGTAAACAATCACACATTAAAAGCCAGATTGAAGAGGTGAGTTTTTGTAAGTTTTTTGAAGGTGGTGAGGTCAGTGCAGTCTCTGATGGGTTGGGGGAGTGAGTTCCAGAGGGAGGGGGCAGCGACGGAGAAGGCTCTGTCCCCCCAGGTCCGGTGATTGGTGCGGGTGGGGATGGATAGGAGGTTGGCTTCTGATGAGCGGAGGCAGCGGGAAGGGGCGTGGTGGTGCAGCAAGTCTGTGAGGTAGGGGGGGGCCTGATTGTTGAGGGCTTTGTGGGTATTGCGCCTAAAAGCCAGCCGCCCGTAAATAACAAATGAAGAACAAGAACAAAACACAACAAAACGAATACAATATATGAAGAAGAAAAGTTAGTAGCTATGGCGAGTTCACACAACACACAGCTAGAAGACCCACCTGCATCTTTTAAATCAGGTGTGTGGGAACATGTCGGGTTCCCTGTGGACTACAACAATGATGGGGTGCGAGTTGTGGATCGGACGAGGATGGTGTGTCGGCGTTGTTCCACAGCGGTGCGGTATGCTAGTGGTAACACGTCAAACATGCTCAATCACATCCGAGTCAGTCTCAGTCCCCAGCGAGAGGGTTTCCTCGACGGCAGGTGACATAGTTACCATAGTTACCACCAACAGATCTGCCCTCACTGCTGACAACGTAGACAAACTCATCTTTTTGAAGACAAACTTGAAAATAGAGTAAAGCTTGAGTACCTTTATTTAGGCATAATGGCCTCACACACTCACAAGTTAATTACACATGTTAGACATTGCTCCTAAAAGGTACAGATTTTATTTTTGTTTTATATTATTGTATTTATTTTATATTTTGACATCAGGAGATGTTATACAGTTCTGTATTGCCTTTTATTGATTGTGATTGAAACACTTTCTTATTATTTATTTTAATAATTTCAAGACATTCTTTTTAGTTGTACAGCTTATTGAACCTTTAGTTTGACATCAGCCAATATAAATAATATGGCCATCTGAGTGTTACTGTTTGTGGTTTGTTTTTAACTGTGTAATACAGTTAATGATTCCAAATGTTAGAGTTCCTTATTTTCATACCAAAACTTGCACTACTGTTAAAAATAAATAACAGCAAAAGAAATTATGCATTTGTGACTTTTCTTCGCTTTTCCTTGTTGTACCGAAACCGTACCGAACCGTGACCCTCAAACCGAGGTACGAACTGAACCGTGACTTCTGTGAACCGTTACACCCCAAGTGCTAACATTTAAACATAAAATTTATTCTTTACTTTCTCCGTCTTTATGATATCAGATACCGTCATGTTGTTTCCATAGCAACAACAACTTCCTGTCAACAGCTCCTGTTTCACCTGCTTAATACAGTTATCATCATCACTGCTACTGCTGTGGTCACATCGGGGACCCGTAACATTTACAATAGTTGAGATGTGAAGGGGGTTATGTTTTTTCTCTGTGTTCTGGGTTCCTGCAGTTTTTTGAACAGACAGTACACACGTCGTTCAGAGGATGAATGTGTGCTGTCTGTGGGAGTTTACGCTGTTGACAGGAAGTTGTTGTTGCTATGGGAACACCAGATATCATTTCGGAGGGATATGATACATATTAACTTTCAATTTTATGCATTTCAGTTCTTCAATAACATTACTTAATTAACACTTCACTTTCCTGACACAGTTCCACTAACATACATTCACTGTCGATTGTTATTTTTTAATATTCTTTGCGGAATTTGGCCGTGTAAAATGTCCTCTTGGGTTGACGTACAGCCAATGCGTGACGTCATTAGGAAACGTAACGGACCCAAGCCCCCAGGAAGTGCGCCGGAGTCTGATGAGAATATTCGTGCTGGTCAAACGGCGGTACTACACTTCCTTTAGGTTGCTGGGCCCGGAAACACTTTTTCCCATTGACTTACATGGGGAAAGAGTGGTCTGTAACTCGTTGGATACTTTTTTTTTAACTAAATAAACTACCCAGTATGAACGTTTGTATAGCCCTTATTAAAAACATTCGTCCCTCAAGTTGTAAAAATGTGCTAATAACGTTATTCTGAGAGTTATTTCCCTCGGAATTATGAACACGCATCTAACCCACGGGACCGCGCCGCCCGGCACGTTCATGTTACGTGTTCAGCACTACATGAGTTTCTCTTTACCCATGGATGCACAACGGACCATATCGCCTTACTGCCAGCCCACGGAGCTGTAATAATGGATATATTGCACATGTTTGCTGTAATTCATCATTTGTAAAATATTATACTACATGGGCTGTATGATGTAAATCTTGTACCGTAAATGTTGTATTAAATAAAGTTAATATTACCGACGTAGATTAACGTTCCTGTAGCTTCTTATTGCACTTGCAATTGTTTTAGTTACTTGTGGGCTATTTAACATGAATAATCACAGTTACTATCCTTTTACTCCATCACATTTCAAAAAGAAATAGGCTATTGTTATTTTAACTCCACCACAGTAATCCATCATCAGCTTTACTTTTTAGATAAAGTTTTAACTCACAATTGATCATAACAGGCTTCAACATATACGGTTTTATATATTACCAAGTGGTTTCATGTACAACCCACACAAGTATCATGCTAAATGAAGCTCTGTTGCTTGGATATCACTAGATCCTGATGTCAGCGTAATATAAAAGTACATAACGATTGATGTGTAATTTAGCATAATTTACTAGCTAGCTGCTAACTGTGGCCTCGTTAATATAAATCCAGTACCATGCTGTAATGAACGCGCGGTGCTGTTACGTGTACGCAAATTCACGTGCTTAATGTGAACGAGCCTTTTGGGCGGCGTGGTTAAAGTTGTGCATGCTCTATGAGTGCACATACGGGTACTTCTCAGGCATGCCGGGTAATCTGTGACGTTTCGCTCTCTCAAAAATTGGGCCATTTTGTCATCATGCGCCCCTGAGCAACTCCCATAGGAATGAATGAGACCCCGCCTCCCACGCTGTATCCAGTTCTTATTATACATCCATGAACGGACCCCGTGCTAATCTGGTAGGCCGTGCAGGTATGGTACCTACACCTCCTACACCGGCCCATCGGGACGCCAGTCCGCCACTGCCTGTAGTCCACTAAAATAGTTTTATTATTGTCTATATAGGCTATTGTAGGCCAATATAGATAATAGGCCTATTATTTTAGCCTTTCAGAAGACCATCAACCAGCTAGTCATTAGGAATATTAAACAGCAATCATATTAAGAGTATTAAACAGTGTTTTTAATATGCCTGATATTATCTTTTTACTTGCTGTTTAATATGCCAAATATGATCTTGTTATTTGATGTTTAATGTGCTTAATATTATGATTTTACTTGCTGTTTAATATTCCTAATATTATAATTTCCACTTAACATTCCTAATATTGTCTTTTTTTGCTGTTTAATATTCCTAATATGATTTTTTTACTTTAATATTATCTTTATGCACAATGTTATATTTCTGCAGTGCCCTCTCAGTTTGATACATATATTATTGTTACCAATTCAAAAGTTGTGTTCCTGTCAACGAAAAATAAAATGATAAGAACAGCCGAAAAATAAGCAGAAGGCTTCATCACGTTGTAAAAATATTACATTTCATTTTTTTTTACATTTCATTTAGCTGACGCTTTTATCCAAAGCGACTTACAATTACCAATTACAGGGACATTCTCCCTGGAGTAACTAAGGACTAAGTGCCTTACTCAAGGGCACACTAGTGGTGGTGTTCCTGGCACCATATTATAAAATAAAATATAAAATTATATAAAATTATAAAATATAAGTGTAATTATTCACATGTCACATATCAGATGATTAGAGTGCAAGCCAGCAGTGAGAGGCATGAATCCGCTCAGTTCCTCTATAAAATGATTAACTGGATAATACCATGTTCTGCAGAAACAATACGCTAATAGTGTATAATGTGTATAGCGTTAAGCTCTAAGGATTCGTAAATACAATCATCTATAAATATGATCAAAAAGGTCTAAAATTACACATTTAATTTTAATGAATTTACACAAGCTGTATGGGTATTGTTGTTGTTTAATAAACATGTTAGAACGTTTTTGATGGATGTTCGGGCCCTTTCATTCATGCTTGTTTTCTCTCCAACACTGCGTTTGCCCATTGCTCTCATTGTTGGAGAGTGAATAGCAGAAAGAGCAAGAGTCTCCTCCACAAACCGATCACCATGCTTCATGAAGAAGGGCCTCTCCTGGAGCGCTTTAAAGCCACCGGAGGGGCACCGACAGCCACAAGAGGCCCTCCCTCCACAGAGTGGGTAGAGGTCTACACGTATTCATTACAGTCTTTGAAATGAAACAAAAGCTCACCTCCATTTGGTGCGCCTGTTCTGGAACCAGGTCTTGACCTGAGCGTCGGTCATCTTCAGGCTTTTGGCCAGCGCCGCCCGCTCCGCGGACGCCAGGTACTTCTGCCGGTGGAAGCGCTTCTCCAGCTCACACACCTGCAGCCGGCTGAACGACGTCCGCGGCTTCTTCTTCTTTGGGGGGGTCCTGTTTTGGTACGGGTGACCTACACGACGGGTGACAGTAAGGGGGGACAGGGACACTGACCCGGCAGAAGGACAGAGCGGCAGGAGGAGAGGTGAGGAGGAGAGGAGGAGGGGTGGAGAGGATGAGAAGTGAGGAGGAGAGGAGGGGATGAGAGAGGGGGGGGAGGAGGAGAGAGCACTGATTATCTTTTTAAATAAGAATCAATATTTTATGTTTAAGTTTTTAATCATGTTGTAAGCGCTCAGGAAACATGAGCATTGTAGAATTTGTTATTTGTATTAACACGTGTATTTCTTACACTGTAACAAAAGAACCTTTGAGGATCATCCAGAGAAATTGATTAGAAAAGGTGTTTTTTTGAGTGAAGCCCCAAAAAACGTTTAAATAATGTATTTAGGCTACATATATTAATATTTAATTCATGAAATCCAAACTTGCTCTGAAATGTTGGTAATTAATCACAAAATGTTTCACCCAGCAGTATTGTGACAACGTCTCTCAGTCTTTAAATTATTATTATTATTCTGAACAAAAATGTTTTTTGCGATTATTATTATTTCGATAATGCTGTTTATGGAAATATTATATTTAGAAATGGAAAGCAAAAATATATGCGTACACATGAGAGTGGTCTGTAGGCTAATGATTGTATGTACAAAGAGAACAAAAAATAATTACAAAGAACACAAACAGACAATAACAACGACATTATTATTATTATTTTTATCATTATAGCCTAATAAAAGTACTTCCGTTCCCAGTTAAAGGTTGATTCTTGTCGATATCTAATTGTATATGTTATTTAATACGTGTTCCAAAATGATTGAAAATGGATTCTTCCGTTACACATAATCAGGCTAATTATGACGATTCAGGGAGATTTTCTATTGATGTATTATATAAAGTTGTATGGATTGTGTTAAATGAAAGTGAAATGAACAAAAAGCTTAAACAAATTATTTATATTTAGGCCTACAATTTTGAATTTTTTATTTCATTTTGTTAAATTTGTTTTCTATAATGTATTCTAATATTTAATATTTGATTTCGTTAGATCCTGTTTTGTTATAATGTATTCTATTATTCTATGTTATATTGTGGTCAGGATTTATTATATTAGTTTATTTTAGATGAATGAGTATTATATAATGTTGTTTGCTGTATTTGATCTACCTGTGAACCTGTCTTTGGTGAAGCGCCGGTTGCTCTCCATCCAGGGGAAGGTGAGCGCGCTCAGGCTGATGTTCCCGGCACCCGGCAGCGCGGACCCCGCAGAGCTCCCGCAGCTCAGGGGTCGGTGCGCCGGGACCCGGATGACCCCATGCCCGGCAGAAGTAACGTTAGGCCCGTTCGAAATCACGCCCATGTTCATGTGATAAGCCGAGCCGAGGGAAGCCATCCCGCACGCACCGCTGGTGCCGTTATATCCGGGGTTACTGTATATGTAGCCGCTACCGTTCGCGCCGCTGTTGTTGTAGGCCCCGTGCCCATAGTCCTGCTCGTGCATCCTCGCGCTCAACATGCAGCTCTCCATACTGAGGATCTGCTCGATGCCAAAGCTGATGGGCTCCGCGTGCGGGTGCTCCTGCAGATGCGCCCCCGGTATCCCGGTGTGATCCATGGCCTCAGCTGTGCGAGTCCCCAGCTCCGGCGCGAGGAACAGAGTTTGCTCCACGCGCCGATCCCAGGACTCAACGTCTGGGTTTATTCTGCACGAGCTCCTGTCGTTATCTACCGAGTGTTTGTGTGTGCGTATGTGTGTTTTTTCGGTGTGTATGCAGGAAAGCAACGCTCCACTGTTGCCCCCAACCCCTTTGCTGTCCAGGAGGACATCAATCAAAGTGCCAAATAGACAGCACGAGACGTCTCGGCCTGAATGCGACCGGCTAAAGAGTAAAGACTGCGCTGTGTGGAGGCGCGCTCATAAAACTCTGATTAACAGCTGGACACACACACACACACACACACACACACACACACACACACACACACACACACACACACACACACACACACACACACACACACACACACACACACACACACACACACACACACACACACACACACACACACACACACACACACACACACACACACACAATTGACAATATTCAGCGGAAGCAATAGAAACACTTGTGAATGAAACCACAGGACAGTTGATCTTAAAATAAATAAATACAACATCGTCTGTTTCGATCCAATCTGCAGAAATGTTTCAACCTCAATAAATTGACATCATTGCTTCATAAATCACTGCAAAATGATGGATGTGTAATGTAGGCTTCTCAGTTGTTGTATGGAGCTGGCCCTATTATTAATTCATATCGAGTAATGACAATGCTGCAAACATGGAAGCCTTTTCATTTATATAATATAATTGAATTGGGAGGGATGAAACCCTCTTTAATGGTCACACATGCAGAGCACACAGCACACAGTGAAATGTGGCCTTTGCATTTAACCCATCCTAGTACCAGGAGTCTAGGAGCAGTGGGCAGCTAGTGGGCAGCGCCCGGGGAATTGTTTTAGGTGGGAACACACCAGATCTGCTGCATGGCATCTTTCCTGGATTAAAAGCATCAGAAAGTTCAAGGGGAATTTCAAATAATAAAAAATACAGGCTAGGTCATTTGGTATATAGGCTTCAGTCATTATAATAATTAATCAAAAATGATTACTGATATGCTGTGGTTTTAAATTTGCGGGATTTGTACTGCCATAAGTGGATGGGTGTAACGTTGTTTAATCGTAGATCATAAATAACAATCATCTGACGCTGCTGTTCCAAAAAAATACACCAGCTCAGTAACAATTAAATGAAAAATGTAACCACTTTCTCATTGACGTTCTCTCCTAAAAGCCATTGGGACTTAATTATCTAACATGGGGCATTGGGTATTAATATTTCATCTGATTTTAGCAACACACACACACACACACACACACACACACACACACTTTTATCTGCACATGGAAGTGCGCATATTTTTATAACCGTGGACCGATAATAAACATTAGGGCCCGCAAACAGCTCTACATTACTCAGATGAACAGCAATCATGGACTAATGCAATAGAGATTTTAAATGGAACTTATGCTGTTTTATTTACGATCAAATGGCAAAAACATGTTTAACATAATTGTTGGTAAAACTGAACTTACTCAATACATCTGTTTTAAATCAACCAGAGGACATGAACTAATGACACATACATTCATCATTATAATGACAATTTAACACATACTTTGCACAGCACAGCACACCTCTGCATTTATCCATAGTTCCAGTACAAGAAGCAGTGGGCACTCCAAGTACCAAGTACTCCCTACTTTGATGTGTTTGTGGCCTTGAACCGGCCACCCTCCGGTTCCCAAGCCAATTGAGCTAATGCCGCCCCCAAAAAAGAAACATTATGGTTGGCCTCAAACCATGTCCTAATGACCTGGGGAGAAGCAGAATTAAATGGAAATCTAATGTGGGTGGGGTATGTGCTGTAGTTACATTACATGTCACTTGTTAGATGCTTTTATTCAAAGCGATTTATACACTCAATTCATCCCCACAGGAGCCATTTGGGGTCGTGCTTTGTCTTGCTCAAGGACAAAACGACATGCTGACTGCAACCAACGCTCCACCTATACAAATATCAGCACACCAACCCCACTGAGCCACAGCCTCCACAGCTGTATCCGTTACGAACTCTGACACTTACGATGTAGGACCCAATTGCACGACCCGGGAGACAGAGGTAAAGTATTTGTAATATACTTTATCTTTCCAAAATACAGCAATAACAACAACAAAAAAAGTCACTATCAAATCTCAAGTTTGAGATGACAAAAATAGAGAACCAAATGAAAGCGCTCACGTAGTGAGGAACAAAAACTTTTCCAGAGCACAGAGCATAGAGCATAGACCTGACCATAGCAAGAGACAAGACGAACTGACGAGGAACACTGGGAGACAGGGAAATGTAACCACATGACAATGAGAAACAGGTGTGAACAATCAGGGGCGGGACTGACGCTGATGAGCACAGGAGACACAGAAGGATGCCAGGTGAAAACAATCAGGAAGCCTGGAATGAGAGATAACTGGTGAGTGAGAAAACAAACATAAAACAACATGAACCTGAACCTCTCTAACATTTCTGTCGGTGCACAACAGTATCTATGTAATCTTAGAAAAGGGTCTTTATTACAAGCCTCCACATTGAGCACCTGACTGTGGAGTTGAATTACATCACAGGTTGAACTCACTCGTTGTTTAACGCTGCTCTGTCCTTAAGGGTTGGTGACTTTTGGTTATGTGACAACTGTGACAGATACCAATTATACTTGTTGGGTCTGTATGTATAGGCCTATGTGATGAACAAACATTTTCATTTCTATTGACTTGAACTCAAAATGAAATTTTTTCGAAAACAAGTCTAGGAAGTGGAAGTCAATTGACAGCCTCAGTGTTTCAGCGTTATAATAATAATAATAATAATAATGGATTCAATTTATAAAGCACTACATATCTGATCTCAGATCCCAAAGTGCTACAAGTAGTCAACAAGAACAGTAGAAAGAAACATGACACAACACGGTAAAATTAAGAAAAAAGCGATACAAAAATAAAAAATAAATAAAAGGGATATAAAAGGGTCTAGGCAAAGGCTCTTTTGAAGAGAAGGGTCTTGAGGCCTTTTTTAAAAGCCTCCACGGTCTGTGGTGCTCTCATTGGTTGAACACTTGGAGGTACTGAGGAGCACAGATAAGTGAGGGATCATCCTGTTTGCTAAGCACACAGACACACAGTCATGCTACACTTACATATATGCATTTAGCTTTGTAGCAGCCTTGCTTAACTGGTTTAGTTGACACATATAGGAATGAATAAATTACACAAGTAATTTCAGATAAAGCAATCACATTTCGAAATCTTACGTTGCCATAAGGTGTCTATTTAAATGTATTATTTATTTGATGTAATTAACAGATCTCAGTTCCTGTTATTATCTTATGTACAGCCAGTTAAAAAAGCTTCTGGCAGTGATCTGGTAGTTGGGTCTGTGTTCTGACAGAATGCTCTCTCTCTCCGTCTCTCTGTTTAGTTAAATTCTTTCATGGTTTCATGTGAAAATGCTGTTTTTATGTGTCTTCTGGTACGAGGCAAAGGGCCGCTCTTTTCCTTCCTGCTACATGATTGGCAGCTCCCTATCAGTGCACTTAGCATCTGAATTTCAAGGACTTCCAGAAAATCCCACTTGCAGGGGATTGATAGAAGCCACTGAGCAGATGGAGACAGTGAAAGGAAAGCAAAGGGGGACACACAATACAAGGGACCAGTTAAGTGTGGATTGGGGGAAAACTTGTGATGCATGTCCCAAATACACACTCTTTGACCCATATAGAAAACCTTTTCCAGTACATTGCCTACCATAAAACCAGGGGGGTTATCTGTGAATTTTTTATTATACATTTTGTGTGACTGACAGCAACTAGTATTGCTACTTAAACTTGCTAATATTTTTCACATAAGTACATTTAATGTAACACATGTTACAAAGATGTCTTTTAAGACACTTAACCATTACTGTATTTAATCCTGATATAGAAGGTTCAAACTGTAATCGTCCTGTAGTTGTAGTGGAGAGGCAGAAAGAAAAGGACTTGTGGAAAAGCTCCCCAGCTATAATCAACCAGGGATGTTGCAGTTACGTTGGGAAATTAATTGTTTGACTATCAAGACAGCCAGTATGTGACCTTTTAGAGAGCACCACTGTTTTGTGCCAGATATTTACATCCTCACATTGGTTCCTTGCTGTTCTTGGGGAGGGGCTGTTGCACCCTCTACATGATGCATTGTTGGTTGCAACAGAACCCAACCAAGACTTACAATGATGGACCCACTAACCCACAACGTGCTTCACAGCCATATAAGGCCTCCCATCAGTCAGGTTCAGTGTTGTTGACCTCTGGAGGGAATGTTTTAAGAGCGGAAGACTTTAAGATGTCGATGAAGACATTTCTAATGTGGGATTACAGATGGTTGCTGTCTGATTTTCCACAGAAGAAGATCCATGTTGGCGTGGATCATTCAAACTGACTGAATTCTAAATACGGACACCCCACTATATGTTTAAAGACAGTTCCTAGAAATCTGAAAGGGGGGCCACCAGGCCCGGTTCCAGAACAAAATGACTTGGGGTGCATCTGAGATCAGAGGGGTTGCACCAGTAGTTTACGTTAGCAACAGTGGCCGGCAGCAGCAATGAAAGATAGCACTGATGTTATGGTCCCCAATTAACAGATTATGGCATTTTTTATGTTTTGAAACCAAGCAAGTGAGAACATTTCAAGGATGTTGAAAGTGCTTTCCTGCACAGCACACAATCTTCAGAACAGTACTTGTAAAACAAATGAGAACATATTGTAAATCAAGGAAAATATTATTTTAACCAGCTTGCGTTTCAAAATGGCAAACATTGAAAGGCAAAGGTATTATTAAAGCCATGTACATCATCACCTTGGTCCTATCATATACTCTGGGAAGAGAATATTGACTGTGTCTGAAAACTGGTATCACATCATGATGTGAGGATGGCTTTGTGACGTGCAGAACATTTCAGCTGCAACATTACCTTGTTGATAAGCTTGGGATATGAGATATTTGTGTAGCCAGTCGTGGCGAAGGCAAAAAGGAAGTATCTCAATGTATTCCATAGAATGAATATAAACTATAATTTAGATTATAAATTACTGTAGTGTGTTTTTAATTGCCGGCTATAAAGCCATTATACTGAAGCTATAGGATTGCTGATTTGTTCTTTTGGAGCTATAATAATAATTTGTTGTGCAGTATATATTTAATGAAATATTAATAATAATGATATGCAAGCACACTTACTTAATCTATTTTCTTTGAATAAAAACTGTTTGGTGAATTGGTAGAAAATGAAAGGATTATAAAGACAACAAAAGCGCTGACTTGGTTAGAAAGGCTGCCTGATAGTTCTATCTCAGAATGCAGAGAAATTATATAATGCCATATACTGTTTTATATCTCTGATAAAGTTTATATAACACACATCCTCAATATTGGTTTTTATACAAATAAACATGGTGCTAGAAGGTAACTCATGTGAGATTATGGGCGAGGTTTACTGAATGTATCACTAGTTCACTAGTTCTCATAATTAGCTTTGTAATGTGTAATGTGTGCGTGAACATGCAATACAAAACATTTCAATTTCAATTAAACAAACATTAATACACCACTCAATCTGTCAACTTTGTCCACAGTTGGCTCTGTGGTAACAAATGAGGGCAACATGTGTAACTGAGCTGCAGCCATAGACACAACAACAGAGCTGTGATACTGCAGTCCATCACTGGAAACCATGTGAAAGATCCTTTTATAGACCAAACACAATCTATCACACAGCGACACATCAGTCTAATGTGACTAGTTTGCAAATTCCAGCCTGACAATTACAGCAACCTTTAGGCAGGATTACCTGTAAACCAATGTGTGGAGTATCAAATATAATGTACACTATTATTGTGTTGTCACCTAGTCCCAATTGGAACACATCACATGTCCGTGATGTGTTGGTGCAGACACTGAATGCAGTTTTCCCCCATCTGGAGGGTCTGTAATGTCATATCATCATTGTGATCATATGTTTCATGTAAAAAACAGCCATAAATCCCACAGCTAACTAACAATTATATTTCTGTTTGATAAAAAAAGTAGTGTGAGGATTATTATTTATAGCATGCTAGATTCGTTTTTGAGTTATTTGTAGTGATGTGTCGGTCGCGAACGAGCCGGCTCTTTTAAGTGAACTTTTTTTGTTAAATAATACTTAAGACAGAATGATATGATGATCTCCGCGCTACAGCTGCTCCGTGAATGCATGCAGTGACATGTAATATCCAAGGATTAGAGACGGTTGGATGCTGCTGTTTTGAGCATTGCAATACATTTATTTTCACTATGTTATTTATTTATGATTATCATTAGGCTCAGCAAAGATTTGATGCTAGCTGTTGCTGTCTTTTTTTCTAGAGTTAATACCGAAATAGAGCCCTGCTGTTTTGTCAGGGCCTTTTCTTTAAATATAATTTTAAAATGTCCATACAGTAGCCCCTGTTTTTAAATGTCTATGCTTAGGTTTGTATAGGTGTTGTTGCTATCTACTTTGTGTAGCGTGGTTCTACAAGCAAGTCAGTGCATTCACTGGGTGGGATATCAGAGAGTTACACAGGTCTGTAAATGCAATGAAAACATTTGGCCACAGCAAATCATTTATTTTAAACATGTAATTTTTACTTTTGAATACTTCAGTACAAATGATGTATTGAATAATTTAAGTGATATATGTGTACACATACAGTGGGGCAAAAAAGTATTTAGTCAGCCACCAATTGTGCAAGTTCTCCCACTTAAAAAGATGAGAGGCCTGTCATGTTCATCCTAGGTACACTTCAACTATGAGAGACAGAATGGGGGGAAAGAATCCAGGAAATCACATTGTAGGATTTTTAATTAATTCATTGGTAAATTCCTCGATAAAATAAGTATTTGGTCACCTACAAACAAACACGATTTCTGGCTCTCACAGACCTGTAACTTCTTCTTTAAGAGCCTCCTCTGTCCTGTACTTGTTAACTGTAATAATGGCACCTGTTTGAACTCGTTATCAGTATAAAAGACACCTGTCCACAACCTCAAACAGTCACACTCCAAACTCCACTATGGCCTAGACCAGGGATCACCAACTACATTTGTCCAAGGGCCAAAATGTATCTAATAGACACTATCGCGGGCCAGCGGGGGGGAGGGGGGGGGGGGGGGTACAGGTACTGCATAAAGCTTAGCAAACTCTTCACGCTAACGAAGGATCACTTCGAGGCAGGGTTGGGAGGGTTACTTTGTAAATGTAATCAGTTACTGATTACTGAATACATGCTCTGAAAGTCATCAGAATACAGTTACAGTTACGTGTCTTAAAAAAGTAACGTGTTCAGGTTACTTTTAGAATACTTTTGAAATACTTTCTTTTTCCATAACAGATGGGTATGTTTTGGTAAACAGGAGACACTTGTTTTACTGTTTTAATGGCTTATCAAGAACTCAAACACAACATCTTGGTGTCATTCTGGACAGCTCCCTCTCATTGGCACCCCACATAACATCACCCGGACTGCATTCTCCTACTGTAAACCTTTCCTTAGAATATGTTATGAATTGTAAGGTGTTCTTGGGTGCTTTGAAAGGCGACCCTAAATAGAATGAATTATCATTATTATTTATTATTATTATTATTATTATCTGAAACGATGTAATAACTTTTAAAACTTTTTCCAGTCACTTGCCCCATGCATTCAGCAGCAGCAGGCCATTCACTTTGATTTGATCCCGTTATAAATGTCATCATTTCGACAATAAAGAAATGCTACATCAACGTTATCTTGCACATTTTATCTAACCATCTCCGTTTCTATCTTTCAATATATTTTAAAAGAGATCTCTCTCTGTCATCTGCGTGCGGGGGCGGGGCCTCACAGACACGCTGCATCTCTCTCGCTCACAGACACGCTGCATCTCTCTCTCGCTCACAGACACGCTGCAGCGCTGTGCAGTGTGCACACAGTTCTGCCAGTAATGAATATTACATTTTGTGAGGAAACTTTTCCACCAATAATTCCAATAAGTATTCCAAAATGTATTCACTTCAGGTTTACGAAAGTAACTGTAATCAGATTACTCGTTTTTCAAATGTAACGCCAGCTGAATACAGTTAGCCTACTTGATTTTTGTATTCTGATTACGTAACGCCGTTATATATTCCGTTACAACCCAACCCTGCTTCTAGGCTACTGTCCCGCAGCTCCTGCCTCTCTGTTGGACTCTGTCGCAGCAGGGCTGCTGCTGTGGTGCGCAGCGCACAAAGCAGACGAAGGATCACTTCTTCTTCTTCAAGGAAGGGAAGGTTTCGCAGTACGCAGTCTACTGTCCCGCAGCTGCTGCCTCTCTGTTGGACTCCGGTACTGCACCTTACTCACGAGACGTTGTAAAAAAGAAAATGGGTGGGGGCGAACGCAGTAACCACTCCGCCAACGCCACAGTCACCCCCGTCGTGCGGGCCGGATGAGAATGTCTGGCGGGCCGGATGTGGCCCGCGGGCCGCCAGTTGGTGGTCACTGGCCTAGACCAAAGAGCTGTCAAAGGACACCAGAAACAAAATTGTAGACCTGCACCAGGCTGGGAAGACTGAATCTGCAATATGTAAGCAGCTTGGTGTGAAGAAATCAACTGTGGGAGCAATTATTAGAAAATGGAAGACATACAAGACCACTGATAATCTCCCTCGATCTGGGGCTCCACGCAAGATCTCACCCCGTGGGGTCAAAATGATCACAAGAACGGTGAGCAAAAATCCTAGAACCACACGGGGGACCTAGCCAATGACCTGCAGGGAGCTGGGACCAAAGTAACAAAGGCTACCATCAGTAACACACTACGCCGCCAGGGACTCAAATCCTGCAGTGCCAGACGTGTCCCCCTGCTTAAGCCAGTACATGTCCAGGCCCGTCTGAAGTTTGCTAGAGAGCATTTAGATGATCCAGAAGAGGATTGGGAGAATGTCATATGAACAAGACGTGTTTGGAGGAGAAAGAATGCTGAGTTGCATCCAAAGAACACCATACCTACTGTGAAACATGGGGGTGGAAACATCATGATTTGGGGCTGTTTTTCTGCAAAGGGACCAGGACGACTGATCCGTGTAAAGGAAAGAATGAATGGGGCCATGTATCGTGAGATTTTGAGTGACAACCTCCTTCCATCAGCAAGGGCATTGAAGATGAAACGTGGCTGGGTCTTTCAGCATGACAATGATCCCAAACACACCGCCAGGGCAACGAAGGAGTGGCTTCGTAAGAAGCATTTCAATGTCCTGGAGTGGCCTAGCTAGTCTCCAGATCTCAACCCCATAGAAAATCTTTGGAGGGAGTTGAAAGTCTGTGTTGCCCAGCGACAGCTCCAAAACATCACTGCTCAAGAGGAGATCTGCATGGAGCAATGGGCCAAAATACCAGCAACAGTGTGTGAAAACCTTGTGAAGACTTGCAGAGAACGTTTGACCTCTGTCATTGCCAACAAAGGGTATATAACAAAGTATTGAGATGAACTTTTGTTATTGACCAAATACTTATTTTCCACCATAATTTGCAAATAAATTCTTTAAAAATCCTACAATGTGATTTCCTGGATTATTTCCCCCCATTCTGTCTCTCATAGTTGAGGTATACCTAGGATGAAAGTTACAGGCCTCTCTCATCGTTTTAAGTGGGAGAACTTGCACAATTGGTGGCTGACTAAATACTTTTTTGCCCCACTGCATAAATAATTAGTCAAAACAGGGCTACATTTGATTTAATTAAAAGGTATAATATGTGGTAAACTGAAGAGCCGTTTGGGAGTCGAAAGAGCCGGCTCTTGGTGATACGGCTCACCAAGAAGAGCCGGAATTCCCATCACTAGTTATTTGTATGCAAGTGTAACTCCTGACCTGAGATCCACTTTACTTATGGATAAGTCTATGTAATGTTTCCTTAATGTGAGGAAATGTCATATAAACACATTACATTACATTGCATTTAGCTGCCGCTTTTATCCAAAGCGACTTACAATAAGTACATTCGATCAGGAAGACACAACCTTGAAGAAAACAGAATCATATAAGTACATCAGGTATCATAGAGCCAAACATTTCAAGTGCTACTCAACTGGCTATAGATAAGCCAGTCCTTTATTAGTATATAAGTGCCTTGTTAGTAATTCTATCGCTCGAAATGGAGTCGAAAGAGATGAGTTTTCAGTCTGCGCCGGAAGATGTGCAGGCTTTCTGCTGTCCTGATGTCAATGGGGAGCTCATTCCACCATTTTGGAGCCAGGATAGCAAACCCACGTGTTTTTGCTGATGGGGACTTGGGTCCCCCTCGCAGCGAGGGTGCAGCGAGTCGTTTGGCTGATGCAGAGCGTAGTGCACGCACTGAGGTGTACAGTTTAACCATTTCCTGGATGTAGGAAGGGCCAGATCCATTCGCAGCATGGTATGCAAGTACCAGTGTCTTGAAGTGGATTCTAGCAGTTACCGGGAGCCAGTGAAGGGAGTGGAGTGGTGTGGGAAAACTTTGGAAGGTTGAAGACCAGACGAGCCGCTGCATTCTGGATGAGCTGCAGAGGTCGGATGGCACATGTAGCTAGACCAGCCAGGAGGGAGTTGCAGTAGTCTAGGCGTGAGGTGACGAGAGCCTGGACCAGAACCTGCGTGGCTTTCTGGGTCAGCTGGAGACGAATCTTCCTGATGTTGTACAGCGTATATCTGCAGCAACGGGTTGTAGCAGCGATGTTTGCAGTGAAGGACAGGTTGTTATCTAGGATTACTCCCAGATTCCTTGCAGTCTGAGTCGGGGAAACAACAGAGGTGCCGATGTTGATTGTCAGGTCAAGAGTGGGACAATCTTTTCCCGGAAGGAAAAGCAGTTCAGTCTTGTCAAGGTTGAGCTTGAGGTGATGAGCAGACATCCACTGAGAGATGTCAGCTAGACAAGCAGAGATGCGTGTGACGACCTGGGTCTCTGAGCGGGGAAAGGACAGAATTAATTGGGTGTCGTCAGCATAGCAGTGGTATGAAAAACCATGCGGGCTAATGACTGATCCGAGCGAGTTTGTGTACAGGGAGAAGAGGAGGGGACCAAGAACAGAGCCCTAAGGGACCCCTGTAGTTAATTGACAAGGGTCGGACTCGGACCCTCTCCAAGTTACCCTGTAGGTACGGTCTTTGAGGTATGAGGTGAGGAGGGAAAGTGCAGAGCCTGAAACTCCAAGTTCTTGGAGAGTGCGAAGGAGGATCTGATGGTTCACCGTGTCAAATGCAGCTGACAGGTCCAACAGGATGATGACAGAGGAGAGGGATGCTGCTTTGGCAGTGTGCATTTCCTCAGTGACAGCAATGAGAGCAGTTTCTGTGGAGTGACCTGCCTTGAAACCAGACTGGTGCGGATCCAGAAGGTTGTTCTGATGGAGATAACAGGAGAGTTGTTTAAAGACAGCACGTTCAAGTGTTTTAGACAGGAACGGGAGGAGAGAGACAGGCCTGTAGTTTATAACATCAGACGGGTTGAGAGTGGGTTTCTTTAGGAGAGGGTTTACTCTTGCCTCCTTAAGACTATTTGGAAAGTGACCAGAAGTTAGAGAAGTGTTGATGAAATGGGTGAGAAACGGTAGAATATCAGGAGCAATAGTCTGAAGGAGGTTTGAAGGGATAGGGTCCAGAGGACAGGTGGTAGGGCGGGCAGAGGTAATGAGGGTAAGAAGCTCACTTGGAGAGAGAGGGGAAAAGGAGGTTAGTGTGTGGGTGAAAGGAGGGTCTGGTGACCCAGCGGTGAGTAAAGGTGAGTCAGAAAAAGAAGAGCGAATATCATCAACCTTTTTTTCAAAATGGTAAACAAAGTCGCTTGACAGAAGTGAGGAGGGGGGAGGGGCTTTGGGAGGGTCCGAGAGGGTGGAGAAGATGTTAAATAGTTTTTGGGGATTGGAATAGGAAGATTGGATCTTATCTTGAAAGAATGTGCTTTTTGCCTGAGAGATCGAAGCAGAGAAAGAGGAGAGGAGAGCCTGATAGGTTAGGAGGTCGTCACGGTGTTTGGATTTCCACCGTTTCCGCTCTGCTGCCCGAAGTACGGTTCTATTAGCAGCATTAGTGCGTCATTTAGCCAGGGAGCAGGAGGGGACTGACGAGCCTGCCGAGATGTGAGAGGACAGAGAGAGTCCAGAGAGGATGAGAGGGCTAGGTTTAATTCATTTAAATGTGCGTAGTCTGTTACCTAAATTAGATTTTGTCCGTATTTGGGCGAGTTCGACTGATGCTGATGTCATTGTCTTATCAGAAACGTGGCTAGATAAATCCATTTTGGCGTCTGACATTTACATAAATGGTTACAGTGTATATCGTACTGACCGGCCTAAAAAAGGTGGTGGCGTTGCCATTTATGTGAAAAATAAGTTTTGTGTAACTAATATGGTTTCCAAATCTGTTAGTAAACAGCTAGAATTTTTAGCCGTGAATATCGAGGTAACAAAGGGTCAACAGGTCATGATGGCCCCCTCGGCTGTCAAGGACTCTTTATCGTCATTGGCAAAACTGTTATCACAACTTTCCTACAAGGAAATAGTGCTGCTTGGTGATTTTAATTGGGACTGGTTAACTTCTGTGTCAGAGGATTTTAAAAACCTATGTACCTCTTTGAACTTTACCCAGATTATAGACAGTCCTACTCGCCCAGATATTAAGTCCCCTAATAAATCCTCCTTAATTGATCTAATTTTAACAAATGTTCCACATAAATACTCATCTGTGGGAGTATTTGCTAATGATGTGAGTGACCACTGTGTTGTAGCCACCATTAGGGACACTAAGGTCCAAAAGGTTAAACCACGTATCATCACAAAGAGAGACAAAAAACACTTTGTGGAGCAGGGTTTTTTACATGATCTGTTTGATTTTGATTGGGGTAGGATCAATCTGTGTACTGATGTAGAAACTGCATGGTCTTATTTTTATCTTGGTTTTATGAAAATTATAGATAGACATGCACCCTCTGCGTAAATTTAGAGTGAAGGGACGAAACAATCCCTGGTTTTCTGCTGAGCTGTCCAGTCTACTTCATGAGAGAAATAATGCTTGGGCTAAGGCAAGGAATTCAGGCTCAGAGGTAGAATGGCTACGCTTTAGGCAGCTAAGGAATAGCTTCACATCTCAAATAAAAAGTGCAAAATCAAAGTACTATTTGTCAGTTACCACAGAAAACCTGAATAATCTTGGGAAATTTTGGAAAGCCATAAAATCGATTTCCACTGGTGACATCCCAAATGAGCTACCTCCGTGCCTCACCACAGCATCTGGCATTATATCAGACAGGGCTACTATGCTAAATTGCCTCAATAAGCATTTTGTGTCTTGTGGCTCTCTGTTTGATTCTGTCACTGACTGTACTTCTGCTTCTGTGAACGCTCCAATCCTTGACTCTGAACAATGTGGTCTGGAAAACCCTTTCAGTTTTTCTCCTTTAACTATTGGTATTGTTCATGAAGCATTATCCAAGTTAGATCCTAGGAAACCGGCTGGCCCGGACAACTTAGAACCTTTCTTTTTAAAGATAGCTGCAGATTTTATTGCTCCACCTCTTACTTCTCTTTTTAACCTCTCCCTCAGCACAAATACAATCCCAAAAGTATGGAAGTCTGCTTATGTCTTGCCTTTACTGAAAGGAGGAGAGGCCACTATTTTAAATAACTATAGGCCAATCTCAAAATTGTCAGTTCTGGCTAAGGTGCTCGAACGACTTGTGAGTGAACAAGTAAAGGAGTTTTTATGTTTAAATGATATCCTGACTAAACACCAGTCAGGATTCAGAAAGAAACACAGCACCATCACTGCCTCAATGAAAGTGGTAAATGACATTACTAGTATTTTAGATAATAAGCAGAGTTGTGCAGCTCTGTTTATTGACCTTTCCAAAGCGTTTGACACCGTTGATCATCGCATTTTAAAGCAGAGGCTACTCAGTATAGGCATATCCAGCCATGCAGTGGGGTGGTTTGTGAACTACCTCTCTGAAAGGTCCCAATGTGTTCATTTTGATGGACTGTCTTCTGAGTGGTTAAACATTTCTAATGGTGTACCACAAGGTTCTGTTTTAGGACCACTTTTATTCTCCAAATATATTAACAGCGTAGGTGAGAATGTGGATGAAGCTACTTTACATTTTTATGCGGATGATACTGTGATGTATTGTGCAGGTCCCTCCATTAATGAGGCTGTTGTTAAATTACAGGCTGTTTTTAACACTATTCAGACTCAGCTCTCTGAATTAAAGCTTCTTTTAAATGTGGATAAAACAAAGGTAATGCTCTTTTCAAAAGCTAAAAAGACACCAGAGCCTGTTTCAGATATTGTAACTACGCAAGGAACAAAACTTGAAGTTGTTGCCTGTTACAAATACCTTGGTATCTGGCTTGATGATTGTCTCGCTTTTAAACATCATGTCAATAACCTGCTTAAAATCTGAGGGTTAGGTTAGGGTTCTTTTACAGAAACAAGTCCTGTTTCTCGCTTGAGGCCAGGAAAAGGCTAGTCACAGTGACCTTTTTACCTGTGCTGGACTATGGTGATTTGATTTATATGAATGCACCTGCCAATTACCTGAGCAAATTGGATGCTGCATATTACAGCGCTCTGAGATTTGTCACTAATTGTAAAACGCTTACTCATCACTGTACACTGTATACCAAGGCAGGTTTACCATCACTCTCTGTACGGAGGCTCAGTCACTGGTACACTTTTATTTATAAAGCTATGTTGGGCAAACTCCCGTATTACATCTGTTCTCTGGTAAAGCAGAAAGTTGCAAGCAGCTATTGTCTGAGATCACAGGATGTAGTCTTATTAGATGTACCAAGAGCGAGGACTGTCTTAGGTAAGACAGCTTTTATGTGCGCAGCTCCACTTGCTTGGAACAGCCTACAGTCCACATTGAAATTGTTCACCTTTGTTTCTCTGAATGTTTTTAAGGCACGTCTGCACGAAATGCTTTATGACACTATGGGTGTTTGTAAGTGTTGGTGAATATGTAAATATGATGTCCTCTATTGTTTGTTTTTATGTTTCATGTGGAACAAATTGATGCAGGTCTCCCTTGTAAAAGAGATCCATGATCTCAAGGGACCTATCTGTTTAAATAAAGGTTTGAAATGAAATGAAATGAAGAGAGTAGAGAGGAGAGTTTCTGCAGCAGAGTTTGGAGGCAGGAGTTGGAACGAGTCAGAGGAAGGGAGGGCTGAGAGCACCGATGAGGAAAAGGTAGAGGGGGAGAGGGAATGAAGGTTACGGCGGACAGGTGCAGGATGAGAAGAGATTAGTTTGTTATGTTTGGAAAGGGGTAGAGAGAATGAAAGGAAGAAGTGATCGGATGTGTGGAGCGGGTTTACAGAGAGGTTAGAAGTAGTGCAGTTTCTTGAGAATATGAGATCAAGGACATTGCTAGCTTTATGAGTTGGTGGGGATGGAGACAGTGAGAAAGCAAAGGCGGTTAACAGAGATGTTAGTTTGTCTATCTTCCCCGTCTGGAGGTTGAAGTCTCCGAGAAGTACAGCCGGAGGGTCAGTTTCAGGGATGTGTGAGAGGAGATGATCTAATTCCTCCAAGAAGTCCACCAAGGCGCCTGGTGGACGGTAGAGAACAACAATGGTTAATTGTATAGGATGGGTTACTGTGACGGCATGGAATTCAAAGGTGGAAGGAGTGAAGTTAGGTAGCTTGAAGAGGGAAAGCTCCATTTGGGAGAGAGCAGGAGACCAGTGCCACCTCCTCTGCCAGTGGGTCTGGGTGTATGGGAGAAGGAATATGCTGTGGAGAGAGCTGCTGGGGTGGATGTGTTGGATGGAGTAATCCAAGTCTCAGTGAGAGCAAGGAAATCCAGAGACTGCAGGGAAGCGTAGCCAGAGATGAAGTCAGCCTTACGAACAGCTGACTGGCAGTTCCACAGGCCACCTGAAACTAGATGTTGGATGTCAGTGGAGCATGTGGGATAGACGAGAGCAGGCCGGTTATATCGATTCCGCGATACACGGGGCCAGTGATAATTGCGAGAGGACACATGAACAGGAATGGAGAAAATACACATGATTATAGCATGAGGGGCTAAACAACCAAATGAAATAAAACACCAGCGATACTTAGCTCAATCAAAGTAGGATTTGCCTCCTCTTTGCCACCCTCGTGACTCCAGCAGGACTCTATTGTCTTTGTCGGTCTTACTCCAGCAGTCTGACGCTGAAGCTGACGCTCCAGGAAATGACACAAATATTATCTGAATTACAGTCTGCGGCCATGAGCTCAAAGCCCGTACATAAGAGCAACATCCCTCTACGTCATGGTCTCGTTCATTTCATTTCATTTCAAACCTTTATTTAGACAGATAGGTCCCTTGAGATCATGGATCTCTTTTATTTTACAAGGGAGACCTGCATCAATTTAGTTCCACATGAAACATAAAAACAACATAAAAACAAACAATAGAGGACATCATATTTACATATTTACCAACCCATAGTGTCATAAAGCATTTCGTGCAGACAAAATTGCACAATTTCAATTTGGACTGTAGGCTGTTCCAAGCAAGTGGAGCTGCGCACATAAAAGCTGTCTTACCTAAGACAGTCCTCACTCTTGGTACATCTAATAAGACTACATCCTGTGATCTCAGACAATAGCTGCTTGCAACTTTCTGCTTTACCAGAGAACAGATGTAATACGGGAGTTTGCCCAACATAGCTTTATAAATAAAAGTGTACCAGTGACTGAGCCTCCGTACAGAGAGTGATGTAAACCTGCCTTGGTATACAGTGTACAGTGAATGTGTAAGCGTTTTACAATTTGTGACAAATCTCAGAGCACTGTGATACGCAGCATCCAATTTGCTCAGGTAATTGGCAGGTGCATTCATATACAACAAATCACCATAGTCCAGCACAGGTAAAAGGTCACAGTGACTAGCCTTTTCCTGGCCTCAAGCGAGAAACAGGACTTGTTTCTGTAAAAGAAACCTAGCCTAACCCTCAGTTTTTTAAGCAGGTTATTGACATGAAGTTTAAAAGAGAGACAATCATCAAGCCAGATACCAAGGTATTTGTAACAGGCAACAACTTCAAGTTTTGTTCCTTGCGTAGTTACAATATCTGAAACAGGCTCTGGTGTCTTTTTTGCTTTTGAAAAGAGCATTACCTTGGTTTTATCCACATTTAAAAGAAGCTTTCATTCAGAGTACTGAGTCTGAATAGTGTTAAAAACAGCCTGTAATTTAACAACAGCCTCTTTAATGGAGGGACCTGCACAATACATCACAGTATCATCAAGTTTTAGGAGCATGAATAAGGCAGGTAACCAAAAGAGCAACCGTGATGGGCAGAGTTCTGGCATGAGGACAAGACGAACTGACACTGAACGCTGGGAGACTGGGGACTTTAAACACTCAACAACAAGACACAGGTGAACACAATCAGGGGCGGGGCTGATACTGATGAGGGCGGGAGAACATATGAGGAAAGGGAGTCAAGGGACCTGAAATGAGACGTGAAACAAACAAAACAGGAAGTGAGCAATAATAAAACATAAACATGAAACATGATTACTAACACTTTTGACGGTGCACAACAGTACCCCCCCCCTCTAGGGCCGACTCCTGGCGGCCCATCATAAAAATCCTGAATCAGGGTTTTATCCACAATAAACCTCGCAGGAACCCAGCATCTTGCCTCGAGACCATAACCCACCCAATCCACCAGGAATTGTTTTCCTCGACCCCTATTGCGGACTTCCAGCAACTTGCGGACCTTGTACATTAGGCCACCTTCAAAGAACTGGGGTGGTGGAGGGGGCTTGGAGGCGGGAATCAGCGTGCTCTCATGATCTGGCTTTATCTTGCTGACGTGGAATGTAGGGTGTACCCCCATGGGTCTGGGAAGTCTTAGGCGCACAGACACCGGATTGATGACTCTTGACACCGGAAAAGGTCCCACAAACTTTGGAGTCAACTTCTTGGAAGCCACCTGAAGTGGTAGGTCCTTGGTGGAAAGCCACACCTTTTGACCCGGTTTGTAGATGGGAGCGGCCCTGCGGTGGATATCTGCTACATCCTTCAGCCGAGCCGAACTTCGTAGCAGAGATTGGCGAGCTCCAGCCCAAACTCGGCGACAGCGTCTAATCAAGGCGTGAGCTGATGGTACCTTAACTTCCCCTTCGTCGGTTGAGAACAGCGGCGGTTGATAACCATTGGCACAATGGAAAGGCGAGAGACCTGTGGCCGCCGTGGGAAGAGTATTGTGGGCAAACTCCACCTAAGTGAGGTGGTCGCTCCAGTTGGTCTGGTTCTGGAAAACGAGACAGCGTAGTGTAGTCTCCAGTTCTTGATACAGACGCTCCGACTGTCCATTTGATTGAGGGTGGTAACCTGAAGACAAGCTGACAGTAGCGCCTATGAGTCTGCAAAACTCCTTCCAGAAAGCTGAAATGAATTGTGGACCTCTGTCGGAAACAATGTCATTTGGAAATCCGTGGATCCTGAATATCTGGTTCATCATGACCTCTGCGGTACTCTTGGCAGAGGGGATCTTGGTTAGAGGAATGAAATGAACCATCTTGGAGAACCGGTCCACCACTGTCAGAACCGTAGTTTTGCCTCTGGGCGAGGGAAGACCTGTCACAAAGTCCATAGATATATGTGACCAGGGACGTTGAGGAATCGGCAGTGGTTGGAGCAAACCCATCTTGACCTGGGACGAGGTTTTATTGCAGGCACACACCGGACAAGTCGCTACGTACTCCTGCACATCCTTCTTCATGGCTGGCCACCAGAAACGCTGCTTAATCCTGTACATAGTCCTTTTAACTCCAGGGTGGCACGAGATCACCGACGTGTGGGCCCAGTGGATGACCTTAGAGTGGAGAGACACAGGAACAAAGACCAGGTGGTTTGGACACTTGCTAGGTGCTGGGTTTAATGTGTTAGCCTGTTTAACGTCCAATTCTAGTTGCCAGGAAAAGGCTCCGACCATACGGTTTAATGGAAGGATGGTCTTGGGCTCTACCGAAAAAGGTTCTGGATCGAAAAGGCGAGACAAGGCATCAGGCTTCCGATTCTGAGATCCGGGACGGAAAGAGAGAGTGAAGTTGAACCTACTGAAAAATAGAGTCCACCTGGCCTGCCGAGAGTTGATGCGTTTAGCCTTTCTGATATACTCCAGGTTTTTATGGTCTGTCCAAACTAAGAACGGCTGTTCTGCCCCCTCCAACCAGTGTCTCCATTCCTCCAGAGCAGCTTTTACAGCTAACAGTTCCTTATTTCCCACATCGTAGTTCTTCTCTGCCGCCGTCAGCTTCCGCGACAGGAAGGCACATGGGTGTATCCTGTTGTCTTTCAAGGATGTTTGGGACAAAATGCCTCCAATTCCCTCATTGGAAGCATCGACCTCGACCACAAACTGGCGCTGGGGATCCGGAATGGTGAGAATCGGCGCTGTGGTGAACCTCTCCCTGAGGAGCTGGAAAGCGCAGTCAGCCTGGGGAGTCCACTTGAAGGGAACTTTGGAAGAAGTCAGAACATGCAGAGGAGCAGCTACAGAACTGAAGTTTCTTATAAACTTTCTGTAGAAGTTTGCAAACCCTAAGAACTGCTGAGCCTTCTTCCTGGAGTCTGGTGTTGGCCACTTGGAAACTGCACTGACTTTAGCAGGTTCCATCTGCATCTGGTTTGGTGAGATTATATATCCTAGAAAGGCCACCTTTTCTACGTGAAACTCACACTTCTCTGCCTTGACATATAATTGATTTTCGAGTAGTTTCTGCAGAACCTGACGGACATGGTGAACATGGGACTTAGAGTCTGGTGAGAAAATCAAAATGTCTTCAAGGTACACAAACACAGAAACATTCAAAAATTCACGCAAAACCTCATTCACAAAACCCTGAAACACAGCCGGTGCATTACACAGTCCAAAAGGCATCACAAGGTATTCATAGTGACCGCTCTGAGTATTAAATCCTGTTTTCCACTCATCCCCTTCCCTTATTCTAACCAAGTGATATGCATTTCTTAAGTCCAGCTTGGTAAAAATCTTGGCAGTCTGAAGTGGCTCGAAAGCAGAGGACATGAGTGGCATTAAGAGGGCTGTAGTCTATGCAAGGTCTCAGAGAACCGTCCTTTTTTCCTACGAAAAAAAACCCCGCTCCAGCTGGGGAAGATGAAGGACGGATAATCCCTGATTTAAGAGAAGCGGAAATGTAGTCGACCATTGCCGCTCTCTCTGGCCTTGAGATCGAATACAGTTTTCCCTTGGGAATGGGAGCCCCCGGTAAGAGATTAATGGGGCAATCAAAAGGTCGTTGAGGAGGTAACGACATGGCTTTTGATTTGTTAAAGGCTTCCTTAAGATCATGATAACATGACGGTACTTTCTGTAGGTCAGGATAGTCTGGGTGATCTATGACGATCCTACTAGGGTCTGTTGGTGCTTTAACAGAGCGTGAATGTTTACACCTGTTAATGCAATCCTCTCTCCACTCCTTAACCTTTCCTGAGCGCCAGTCAATGTGTGGGTTGTGGATTTTTAGCCACGGAAAACCCAAAATAACCGGATGCTGAGCCGATTCAAAAATGTGAAACTGCATAACTTCAGTGTGGTCATTATTTACAGTGATCTGGATAGGTTCTGTGCAGTGGGTGACTGTAAACAACAAACGTCCGTCTAAAGCACTGGCGGTAATGGGAGAAGATAGAGGGACAGTTTTTATACCAAGCTGTTTGACTATGCCCCAATCCATAAGACTTTCGTCCGCTCCTGAGTCTATTAGCACTCCTTGGGAAATGACCTGATCATTAATAAAAATGTTTACCTTGGTAACTGGACGAGGAGGAAAGTCTGTGGAAAACTTGCTCACCAGCGCCCTCCTCTTGGCTGGTAAGCTTGCTCTTTTCCCGGACATGACGCAAGTTGCTGACCCGACTGGCCACAGTAGAAACAACACCCTTCTCGTAGCCGGCGCTGTCTCTCCTCCACGGAAAGCCTGGTCCTTCCCAACTGCATGGGTTCATCTGCAACAGGCGGAGGTGCTGTCCTCCAACGGACCGAATCCGCTGGCTGGAAAACCTCCTCTGGTGGAAAGGCTCGTGGAGAAAAGCCCTGGAAACTGGGATGTCCGTCACGGCTGCGTCGACGTTCTCTCTCTCTTTCCCGAAGACGGTTGTCGATCCGGATGGAAACGGCGATGAGAGATTCCAGGTCCCGGGGTACCTCCAGGGGAGCCAGCTGGTCCTTGATTGAATCTGATAATCCAGTCAGAAAAGCGTCGCGAAGAGCCGGAATATTCCACCCGCTGTCCGCTGCTGCCATGCGAAACTCGATAGCATAATCCACCTCCTGGCGCTTATGCTGCCGCATCTGAATTAGTCTTCGGCTGGCTTCTGTTGCAGGTGATGAATGGTCAAAAATACGACTCATAGTGTCTGTGAAGTCGGGTAATGAGTAACATAGTTCCGTGTCTCTGGACCATTCTGCAGTAGCCCAGGCTGCAGCTCTTCCCGTTAAATGGGACACGATGAACGCCACTTTACCATGGTCTGATGAAAAAGCGCCTGGGTTGTGTTGGAAATGCAGGTCGCACTGCACCAGGAAAGCTCTGCAATTGATGGAATCACCGGAAAACCTCTCCGGGAGAGCCAGCCGTAGTGCGGAAGACACAGCCTGGTTTGGATTGACAGCGTCAACAGGATCCGCAACATGAATGCGGTCAGCTGTGACTGACGTCATCGGCAGAGCAGTCTGAAGTTGAATGCTGAACTGCTGCATCTGATTCGCCAGCTGTTGTATCTGTGCAGAAACGGAAACCTGAAGTTCGTCTGGTTTCCTACCAGTGTCTGCACTCCTTGGCTGATTAATCCCAGCTGTTCCTCGTGATAAAAAATCCTCGCGCCTTGGGCTGACAGGGCGGCGTGAAGAGCTTTTGGGTCGGCTGAGTCCATTGTGGTCAGTTCGTTCTGTTAAGAACTTGGATACACAAGGGAAAAGGACTCAAATGCACGACCCAGGAGCCAGAGATAAAGTACAAGTAATATACTTTATTTGCCAAAAAGGATATTCAAAACAGATAACGGCACTCTTAACGAGTCGAACAAAAATAGGCTTCACAAAGGCACAACAAAAAATCACTCACAACGTGAGGAACAAACTTACAATAAGTTTTAGGAGCATGAATAAGGCAGGTAACCAAAAGAGCAACCGTGATGGGCAGAGTTCTGGCATGAGGACAGGACAAGACGAACTGACACTGAACGCTGGGAGACTAGGGACTTTAAACACTCAACAACAAGACACAGGTAAACACAATCAGGGTCGGGGCTGATACTGATGAGGGCGGGAGAACATATGAGGAAAGGGAGTCAAGGGACCTGAAATGAGACGTGAAACAAACAAAACAGGAAGTGAGCAATAATAAAACATAAACATGAAACATGATTACTAACACTTTTGACGGTGCACAACAGTAGTTCACAAACCACCCCACTGCATGGCTGGATATGCCAATACTGAGTAGCCTCTGCTTTAAAATGCGATGATCAACGGTGTCAAACGCTTTGGAAAGGTCAATAAACAGAGCTGCACAACTCTGCTTAATATCTAAAATACTAGTAATGTCATTTACCACTTTTATTGTCGCAGTGATGGTGCTGTGATTCTTTCTGAATCCTGACTGGTGTTTAGACAGGATATCATTTAAACATAAAAACTCCTTTACTTGTTCACTCACAAGTCGTTCGAGCACCTTAGCCAGAACTGACAATTTTGAGATTGGCCTATAGTTATTTAAAATAGTTGCCTCCCCTCCTTTCAGTAAAGGCAAGACATAAGCAGACTTCCATACTTTTGGGATTGTATTTGTGCTGAGGGAGAGGTTAAAAAGAGAAGTAAGAGGTGGAGCAATAAAATCTGCAGCTATCTTTAAAAAGAAAGGTTCTAAGTTGTCCGGGCCAGCCGGTTTCCTAAGATCTAACTTGGATAATGCTTCATGAACAATACCAATAGTTAAAGGAGTAAAACTGAAAGGGTTTTCCAGACCACATTGTTCACAGTCAAGGATTGGAGCGTTCACAGAAGCAGAAGTACAGTCAGTGACAGAGAGCCACAAGACACAAAATTCTCATTAAAGCAATTTAGCATAGTAGCCCTGTCTGATATAGTGCCAGATACTGTGGTGAGGCACGGAGGTAGCTCATTTGGGATGTCACCAGTGGAAATCGATTTTATGGCTTTCCAAATTTCCCAGGAGTATTCAGGTTTTCTGTGGTAACTGACAAATAGTACTTTGATTTTGCACTTTTTAGTTGAGATGTGAAGCTATTTCTTAGCTGCCTAAAGCGTAGCCATTCTACCTCTGAGCCTGAATTCCTTGCCTTAGCCCAAGCATTATTTCTCTCATGAAGTAGTCTGGACAGCTCAGCAGAAAACCAGGGATTGTTTCGTCCCTTCACTCTAAATTTACGCAGAGGTGCATGTCTATCTATAATTTTCATAAAACCAAGATAAAAATAAGACCATGCAGTTTCTACATCAGTACACAGATCGATTCTACCCCAATCAAAATCAAACAGATCATGTAAAAAACCCTGCTCCACAAAGTGTTTTTTGTCTCTCTTTGTGATGATACGTGGTTTAACCTTTTGGACCTTAGTGTCCCTAATTGTGGCTACAACACAGTGGTCACTCACATCATTAGCAAATACTCCCACAGATGAGTATTTATGTGGAACATTTGTTAAAATTAGATCAATTAAGGAGGATTAATTTGGGGACTTAATATTTGGGCGAGTAGGACTGTCATTAATCTGGGTAAAGTTCAAAGAGGTACACAGGTTTTTTAAATCCTCTGACACAGAAGTTAACCAGTCCCAATTAAAATCACCAAGCAGCACTATTTCCTTGTAGGAAAGTTGTGATAACAGTTTTGCCAATGATAAAGAGTCCTTGACAGCCGAGGGGGCCCTGTAGCAGCCCACCACCATGACCTTTGACCCATGACCATGACCCTTTGTTACCTCAATATTCACGGCTAAAAATTCTAGCTGTTTACTAACAGTTTGGAAACCATATTAGTTACACAAAACTTATTTTTCACATAAATGGCAACGCCACCACCTTTTTTAGGCCGGTCAGTACGATATACACTGTAACCATTTATGTAAATGTCAGAGGCCAAAATGGATTTATCTAGCCACGTTTCTGATAAGACAATGACATCAGCATCAGTCGAACTCGCCCAAATACGGACAAAATCTAATTTAGGTAACAGACCACGCACATTTAAATGAATTAAACCTAGCCCAGGACTTCCGGTTGGACGAACATGTGAGGGCTGCGTTGTCTCGTTCTCCCACGACCTTACTTTCTACATTTAATTTAAAACCACCGAAGTTGAGTTCAACCCGTATTGTGTGAACATAATTTATACTATAAATCAGAACAAGCCGATGTGATGCCGAAACCTGCGTTGAAAACGGAGACGAAACAGGCAAAAAAGACCGAAATTGCTAGTGAAGTTGCTGGCGCGGACATGGCTAGCATAATTAGCCTGCTTGAAGAGCACAGAGCTAGCTCAGAGCTAGCACAGAGGGAACACAGAGCTAGCATTTCAGCTGACTTCAAAGCTGCCTTTGCGGTACTGGAGGCGAAGCTGAACCAAACGCAGACCACAGTAGCAGAACATGGGGAACAGATAGACTCTCTGGAGACCAATGCCAATCTGCAAGATCAGCGACTCCGTATACTCGAGGAGAAATGTGCGGTATTAGCAGATAGCAATGCTAAGCTAGCAGCGAAGACCGCAGATCTGGAGGGTCGGAGCCGCAGACATAACATTAGAATCATTGGACTTCCTGAGTCTATTGAGGGACCCCGGCCTACAACCTTTTTTTCTGAACTTTTGGTCGAGCTGCTAGGCAATGAAACTCTCCAATCCCCTCCCGAGCTGGACCATGCACACAGAGCGCCGGCTGCTAGGCCGCAGCCAGGGGCGAGACCGCGACCTGTGATATTGCGGCTGCATCGCTACCAAGTCAAGGACCTGATTGTCCGGGAGGCTCGCAAGAGACGAGGGGATCTCCGCTACCGTGGGACACCAGTGCAGATCTACGAAGACTTCACACAGGAGGTTCTCGAACAGCGGGCGAAATACCGAGACATCATGTCAAAGCTGTACAACCTAGGCCTCAGACCGGCTCTTCTGTTCCCTGCTCGCCTGCAGATCACACTTGGAAGCGGGGCTAAGAAAAGGTTCCCCTCGCCCCTAGAGGCTGTAGCCTTTGCAGCTGGCTATGAACGCGAGCCGGCTAACTAACCACTGTTGTTGTGCTAGGCTGGTGGTGGCTGAGCTAGGCTAGGCTAAACCACGCTGGCGCTGCATTGATGGTGGACTGGGTACGTTACAACCGTTATGTTGGGACACAATTGATTGTATAATCTAACGTTACCTAGCCATGACAGCGCTAATGTGACATGTTGTCTACATTTATTTTTTGTATGATTACATTTTTATATTTTCACTTTATACCCGGGGTGTTTTGTTTTTTGTTTTAGTTTTTTTTTTGCACTTTTTGGAATGTCCTTGTTAAGTCATGCTGTTCACAATTGTGCCTGGGCACTTTACAGCCGTCGTTCTGTTGGGACGTAATTTCTTTTATAACTAACGTTGCTCGGCCAAGTCAGCACACGATGTGACATGTTTACATCTATTTTAATTTAATTTAATTGTTTTCATTTTTGTATTTACATTCTATACCCGGGATGTTCTTGCACTTTTGCAATGTTCTTGTTAACAGTTGCTATTCACAATTGTTACACTTACTAAGGAGGTTGTATCTGCATGATGTGGGTACTGAGACACCTTGAAGAAGGAGAGATGATTCAGGTAGGGAAGTTATTGCCAATTTCATTGGCAGATGGAGGGAGGGGGTGGGGAGGGAGGGGGGCTAGGGCATGGGAGGAGGTGGGAGGGAGTAGAGGATGGGAGGGAGAGGGCGGGAGAGGGTGGGGCATTTATCTTGATGGGGCAATAGGTTTCCATTTGTTTGAGGCAGCTGTTTCATTTACATTCTGTTTTGTCATCTTTATGTACACTGTTCTCTCAATTTTTAGTTGTGGATGTTCTAGGGCTGATCTTACACCTTCGATGCTGTACGCGGTGTCATGGCTAATGTAACTGGTACAGGGACTGGTGGTGGACAGGCGGTCAGGATACTCTCTTTGAACACTGGTGGGTTGAATGCCTCGGTGAAACGCACAAAGATTATGACACATCTTAAAAACCTGAAGGCGGATATAATGTTTATACAAGAGACACATCTCTGTAAATCTGATCAGCGAAAGCTGAATAGGCCGTGGATTGGACAAATGTTTCATTCACAATTTAACCTAAAGACAAGGGGCACAGCCATTTTAATTCGGGAAAAAGTACATTTCACCCCTACTAATACAATTTTAGATCCAAATGGACGTTATGTCATAATTTCTGGTACTCTCTATCAGAAACCGGTCATCTTAGTTTCTGTGTATGCTCCCAATTGGGATGATCATAATTTTGTGAAATCGCTATTCTCCACCATCCCCGATTTGAATTCCCACCTATTGATACTGGGAGGAGATATGAATTGTGTTATAGACCCAACATTAGACAGATCTAGTTCCAGAACTGTGGCGCCCTCTAAAACGGCACAGACTCTCTCTGCTTTTATGGACCACTATGGCTACGTCGACCCGTGGAGATTTGTACACCCCTCGGCTAGGCAATACTCTTTCTTTTCCCATGCACATCGTTCATACTCTCGCATAGATTATTTTATTGTTGATAAAACATTTATTTCGTCGATTGTCTCCGTTCAGTACTCACCGATAACTGTATCAGATCATTCAACTGTGATCCTGGACCTTCACTTTGATCACAAGCCTAAGGAATTTAGATTCTGGCGTCTTGACCCTCTTTTACTTTCTGATGCAGCCTTTTGTGAGTGTATTTCGGAATCAATTGCATTCTTCTGTGAGACCAACCAAAATGAAGAGACCTCTGCGTCCCTACTCTGGGAAACCCTTAAAGCTTTTCTTAGGGGTAAGATCATCTCGTATACGTCTCATGTTAATAAACTTCGTAGAGCACGCCAAAGAGAACTGGAGGAATCTATCATTAATCTAGACAACCAACTATTTTCCACTCAATCACCTGATCTATTTAAAGAACGGATGGGGCTCCAAACAGAACTTGACCTTCTCCTAACAAGAGAGGCTGAACGACTCCTTCTACACTCACGGGGGTCTATATATGAACATGGTGATAAAGCTGGCCGTCTCCTGGCCCACCAACTAAAGGCTAGGGTGGCCTCGAACCAAATTACCCAGATTCGGGACGGGTTGGGCTCTCTCACTTCTGACCCGGGAGAGATTAATAACATCTTTAAAACCTACTACTCTCGTCTCTACACGTCTGAATCCCCTGATAACCAAGATCAGCTACATACATTTTTGGATAAATTGGATATGCCCAAGATTTCGACTAACGACCAACAGACACTAGATGCCAACCTGCAGCTTGCTGAGATTAAAGAGGCAATACAGTCCATGAATAGTGGCAAATCACCGGGACCTGACGGATACCCGGTAGAATTCTACAAAAAATTCTCAAATCAACTTTCCCCATTATTATTAGATATGTTTAATTCGTCGTACGACCAAGGCTCACTGCCGCCCACCCTTATGCAAGCTTCTATCTCTCTGATCTTTAAGAAGGGCAAGGACCCGTTGAGCTGTGCATCATATCGCCCAATCTCGCTCCTGTCTGTAGATGTGAAAATACTTGCGAAGATTTTTGCTCGCCGGTTGGAATCTATTATACCCTCCATCATTTCGGAAGATCAGACAGGATTCATAGGGGGGAGGCACTCCTTCACAAATGTCCGAAGACTTCTCAGCGTCATCCACAGCCCGCCTTCTCCTGCTGAACCGGAGGTTGTCATATCTCTTGATGCTGAGAAGGCCTTCGACAGGGTTGAGTGGGCCTATCTGTTTTCTGTCCTTCAACAGCTGGGCTTTGGTCCAGGCCTCATCTCCTGGGTTAGACTTCTGTACTCTTCTCCTCACTCCTCTGTATGTACGAACACCCAGCGCTCCAAATTCTTTCCTCTTTTTCGCGGGACGCGTCAGGGGTGTCCGCTCTCCCCACTACTATTTGCAATTGCTATCGAGCCATTGTCGATTGCTCTAAAAGCAGAGAGAGGAATTAAGGGGATTCAGAGAGGGGATATCGAACACAGGGTCTCGTTATATGCTGACGACCTCCTTCTGTATGTGCGCGATCCTATAGCTAGTAATCCACACATTCTCTCACTTTTGACCACTTTTGGTTCATTTTCAGGATACAAATTAAACATCCAAAAGAGTGAATGTTTCCCTATCAACCAATTGGCTACAGAATTACCTCCGTTGTCGTTGCCTTTTAGAATATCCAACTCAGGGTTTAAATATCTGGGCATTGCAATCACGCAGTCTTTTAGTGCGCTACGGGAACAAAATCTTACTGTCCTGACGGCAACAGTCAAATCTGACCTGCAGAGGTGGGGCCATCTGGCACTCTCTTTAGCAGGAAGAGTTCAGACAATAAAAATGAATGTACTGCCCAGATATCTATACATCTTCCAATGCCTACCTATTTTTTTGCCTAAATCTTTTTTCACTGCTATTGATAATATTATTTCCTCATTTATTTGGGCTGGTAAACATGCAAGGGCTAGTAGACCATTACTGCAGAGGGACAGGTTCCTGGGTGGGCTTGGTTTACCTAACCTTATGGGTTACTACTGGGCCACAAACACACACAAGATCATGCTCTGGTTCACTTCACCCCAGAGTGACTGGTGTCTTGTGGAGGCCAACTCATGTCGATCCACGTCACTTCAAGCCCTCGCATGTAGCAGTCTGCCCCTTTCCCCCCTCACAATTCACATCTAACCCCGTTGTAATTGGCACTTTAAAGATCTGGGCACAAGTTAGACGTCACTTTGGTTGGCTTACTCTTCCTCAAGCAACTCCTGTCTGTAATAACCATCTATTTTTACCAGCCACAATTGACTCCCGATTTTCTCACTTGGAGAGGGAAGGCCTCCGCTGCATAGGGGAGTTATACATTGATGGCCTGTTTGCCAGTTTTGACCAACTACGGGTTGCCTTTAATCTAAGAGGATCTGATTTCTTTAGATACTTTCAACTAAGGGATTTTGCTAAGACCCACTCTCCACAATTCCCTCAACCCCTGCCTCCCAGTGGAGTGGATCTTGTACTTAGAGCAAAAACTTTGTCTAGGCGCCATGTCTCTTACTTTTATGATCTTTTTTCTCCGGTTGATGAATCTGCCATTAACAAGATTAGAACTAATTGGGAAAAGGAACTACAGTTCACCTTCTCTGATGACTTTTGGAAGAAGGCCCTGAGAGCCGTTAACTCATCCTCCAGTTGCGCTAGACTCAGCCTAATACAGTTTAAAGTTCTCCATAGACTACATTATAGCAAGGCTAAGCTCTCCAGGATTTATCCAGATAGACTGGATGACAGGTGTGATAGATGCTCCCAGACCCCCTGCGACCTGACTCACATGTTCTGGTCGTGCCCTAAATTATCTAGCTTCTGGCAATCTTTCTTCGAATGTATTTCTGAAATTGTAGGTCTAAAAATCTCTCCATCCCCTCATGTAGCTATTTTCGGTAGGCCCCCAGATGAAATCAACATTACAAACACTCAAACCAATGTCATTGCCTTTACCTCCTTGATTGCTCGTAGGAAAATCCTTCTTTTGTGGAAATCTCCTTTACCTCCCTCTTTTAAAATGTGGCTGAGTTATACTATGTCTCTTCTAAAGTTGGAAAAAATTAAGTTTACTCTCCGGGGTTCCTCAGATAAGTTTTACGCTCATTGGAGGCCACTGATCAGCTATGTAGACCGTCTTCCGCCTGATATGGTGTCGCTGTAGGGATTCCCCCTTTATGTATCCGTCTATAATTCTGATGTGATTCCTCTCCAGTCCGCCACACATGCAGCCCATGTGACATCCCTGGATATCTGTTAGTATGTGTACATGTATGTATGTATGCAGGTATGTGCATGTATGTTATTGTATCTATCATATTGTATTGTATTGATGTACTGTTGCCTCAGTGCTCTGGGAGAGGGGTGGTTGTATCAACAAACAGGAGACAGTGGCAAATGAATCCACATTTAGTGTGTGTGGGTGGGTACACACAAAAACACACACACACAGACAGGTGGAGTGTGTCCGGTGGAACGATAGCCCCTGTCAGCACTCTGAGGCCCCAACAACCCCCAGTGTCCTCCCAGTGCATTGTGGGAGCCTCCATCCTGTTGGAGGCCCTGCAGGTCGAGTGTGTGCTTCCTTTAGTGTGGGATGGGTGGAGACTATTCTGGTTCCCACTTCTCATTCATCCATCTAGTATGGGCAGCTGCTCAGGACAGATGGATGCTCTGCCTCAGTGTAAGCAACATTTATCCATGTGCTTTAAAATGTTTGTTTTTCTCAAGTTATTAGATTGAAATACTATGATTAAGATATAAAATTCACCAGGTTTCTAGTGGCAGGTTCATTCTGAAATCACTGTTTAAAAACAAAGTGCTTTCCTGAAGGAAGGTTTTTGAAGTTGAGGCTTGAAATAGAGCCAGGACAGAGAGCCTGCGTTTGATTTATTCCAGTAGTTCTGCCTGGAGACACACACACACACACACACACACACACACACACACACACACCACACACACACACACACACACACACACACACACACACACACACACACACACACACACACACACACACACACACACACACACACACACACACACAACACACACACACACACACACACACACACACCCACACACACAGCAAGTGTGTTAAATGTAACTCATTTTAAAACTGTGTCAGAATCAATATAGATGTTTTTATTTTAAAGTGGACCTATCATGCTATATTTGAATAATATATTGTAGGGCCATACCTATATAAAACATGTCTGTGAAGTTTTGATAGGTGGAGAGTTGCCCATATAGGCGGAGCTCCTCGTTTCTGACGTCAGAGATATTTCAAATCTGTATCAGTCTGTATCAGATCCGTTGCAGCCCCGTTTTTAGAGATTTGGGTATGGAGGAAAAGAGAGAGGGTTGTGTTTTCTGACACTTGGTGAGTTCCCTGACACACCGGGGACACATATTCATGTATACAAGACGTACAAAGGTGCATTTTGCATGATAGGTCCCCTTTAAAGTAAATTCAGATTGAACATAGTAAAAAAATGTAAATTATAGTTTCCGTCAACAAAAAAAAAACATTACTTATAGTGAAAACCAGCCTTGAATGATGGCATAGTAGACAAGAACCTTCAGGAATCCAAACTATAAAACTACAAGCTCACTTGGGGTTGAGGCTTTTTTACACGTTGCTTGACTGCCTGCCCACATATCTGATCTAAACATAGTAACGTGTGTTGGGGAAGATAATTATTTAAAGTTATTTAATAATTGTGACATTTATTGTACTTTTTGATGGAAGAATGATGCTCAAAGTGAGGGGGCAAAGAATACAACTGAGAGGGCAATGCCCCCTTTTGCCCCCTCGTGGCGCCGGGCCCGGTGTGAACTCTGCTTGCCAGCTCATAAATATCTCCAAGTGTGATGGGCCTGAGAGGCATGCAGTCAAGAGCTTCCGCCCAGCCCACAGGAAGCTGCAGAAACACTCTCAGCTGGAGTTATGAAGGCTTCTCACCCTTGACCCTGAACTGGAAAGTACCATCCCAAACCATCGCTGCTGAACGCCATGTTTGTCTCTGTGACAGACTGGGGCAGACTCTGTAGGCTGGGGCTCCTTGAGAGGAGTTACAGGGGCTGTCAGGGAGTTAAGTTGAGTTTAAAACCTTATTTTGCTGAATAAACAAGTGCAGTGTTAGAATATAAGTTAGGGAACTTAATCAAGCTGTTTAGATGTGAAAATATGTGATTCTTTATACACAGCATGCATATGTCATGTTCCTACAACCTTAATACTGTCAAACTGCATGTTACTCATACTACCCTGTGTTGGTTTGTCTGATTGAACCCAAGCGATCTGAACTAATAGTTAAACTGTTACCAGTCTAAAAGCATCTCCATGCCATCTGTAAACCGTAAATTGAAATGAACTTGAAAAGGTCTAAACTTATCAATACTTGCGAGCTTGGCTTAACTGAGCAACCAGCACTGAATCAGAATTCCTTTAGTTGTCCCCCAACTGGGAAATGTACATTAATACAGCAGCAGAAGTATAGGGCAGATAAAGTGAAGGTAATTCACTATTTATAACATTAAAAAAACCCACAATAAGTTAAAAAGCTAATAACAGATAAGTGGGGGGTGAAGCTATATGCCTCCTAAACAATGGCATACTGTGTCTTATTGTTTCAAGTGCTACACGTCATATACTGCGTGTAATTTGAAAGTCTATTGGAGACATTGACATGTTTAACATCTCCCTTAGCCTTAATGAATGCACTGCTGTTTCTGTAATTCGGCATAAAGGGGTTTGTGAGGTAGGAGGGAGTCTGGTTGTTAGGTGTTTTGTGTGTTAGGAGGATGATTTGGCCAAGGAGGAGACCATAAGAACCACACTCCTCCTCTCAACAGACAAGATCTCAGCGCTGTTTAACGCTGGTTTTCTGTTGGGGAAATAAGAGCCCTGAGAGGCAATTGAGAAGTTTTGTAATTCCTCCATGCATTCTTTTTTGTTGTTGTATTTAATTAAATCATGTGCATTGTTTATAACTGTGATGTCTCTTCTCACTGGCTAATACTTTAACTGTGATTCTCCACAGGCTAATTCCTACTCATGTAATCATTCAGTATGCCTATATTCTGTAAATGTGCCTTCAGTGTGTATTAGGTCCAATTTGATGTCCCTGACTTTAGTTGTAAAAAATATGAATCGCTCCAATCATGTCAAGCAGGAGACTACTGGAGAATAATAATCAATGGGTAGGAGAATTGCAGGTGGTGATGAAGACGAAGTCCCTGACATGCTTCACACCAGCAAAGGTCAGCAAGATGTTTTATTCATCAAGCACATTTCATACATAGAGGTAGGTTCAAAGTGCAGTACATTGACAAGAATACAGAGTTAGAACCAATTGAGTCAAAGTCAGGACATTGCCTTAAATGTTTAGCCGGCTCGGGAATCGATCTGGCCTACTTGGTGCAGTGACTGCATTTGGGCCGCCAGCTCTAACCCCTGAGCTCCCAGCAGCCCGACACAGCTGGTTGAATACTCAATTCTGTTTGGTCAATAGACCAGACTGTTGACAAGGGCCCTCTGATCAAATCAATCTGATGAAAGATGTCGATGGCAGATCGAAAAAATCATTGTTTTACTTAATCGGAAAACACTGGAACACTTTTTAAATAGTCATTTAAATCAGGGGTTTTCAAAGTTTGGGAAGGTGAACCTCCCCTCAGAGAACATAAGAATAGCCGCCCCCCCCCCTCCCAATTATTATTGCTATTATTATTATTATTATTGTTGTTGTTGCTATAATACAGGGGTATTATTATCCAGTGGAATGTCCTTACCTACTGGCCTAGTTAAATCAAAGTGGTTACTTTTTTTTGGCTGGGCAGTGCAGTTTTACACACCGTCTTATTTGACTTTCTCAGGACTTAAAACAGTTTTTTGGGGGCAGACCCCCACAAAGAAAAAAATATATTTACACACGTAAGTCACACGTGAGTCATCCATCAAGTTGGCATGCCTATAACAGCTGAATGCGGTGATTACCATCTTGTTCAGCAAAACGCCTCACAAACATATTAAGATCAACAGCTTTAGTGCGTTTTGATTCAATGCTGAGTGCAGCCAAACTTGACAGTCTCTTCTCTATCATTGTAGACCGCAAATACCTCATTCCTTCCGTCTACTTGGGTCCAAATCATAGACTGTATATATAAAGGTCCGAATGCGCCGTCCAGTTCAAATGAAATCGCCGCCATCACATTTCCTCGCTCGCGCCAGGGCCGGGGGAGGGGTTACAAGGCTCGTGTCTTGTGCTGCATTCACTTGCACTCGGACATTAGATATTTTCTCTCATAAATGTCCGATGAACCACAACTTTTCTTTCAAAACAAAGCTGCCAACTGGGTGGCAGCCCGGGTGGCAAGGCTATTTGTAGGGTGGCAGTTGCCACCCCATGCCACCCCGGTAGATCCGCCCCTGCTTGACCGGTACTTGCTTTTGATCAAAGTCATTGCGGAAAACCTGCGCTCACACAGGTAGGCGGAGGTTAAGGGAATGAGCACTTTTACCTTTTTGGCGAGGTGGGGGAACTCGGTCTCCACAGACATCCAAAAGTGTGCAAGTGACGTTTTCTGCCAGACGCTGTCTCCTCTTTCACTTTAGGTAACTTCACTAAAAATCTATTACATAAAGTTAGCTGAAGTTAACTAGCTTTCACTGTTTCTCGTAATTTTTTTCTCACGCTGCGCCCCTTTTTGGAATTATTTAGTGGTTACCTTGGTTGGTGATTGGCTAATGGTTACTCAAGCCAAAACATCATTATGACATCATAAAGTGGCCAAAATCTGATCAGCTCATTTTCAGACAGGTTTTTGTATAAATGGTTCAGGAAAAAATGTGAGCGAATCTTTTTTCCTGAAGCTTTCAAAATATCTTTACACAGAGGGGACACATGTTTATGAATAAAAGACAGGAAAAAGTGGATTTTGCACAATAGGTGACCTTTATAAAAGCACTTTTAACAATATTGTTTTCCGTCTAGATTTAAATACAGCCATGGTTGTGGTCCTGAGACGCATACAGATGGTTCCATGAATGTGCTATGTAATAAAAGATTTAGCCCTGTACACCAGAGGACTTCAACATGTCTTTTGTACATATAGAGCCAACTCCAAGGAAAGATTTATAGATAATAAATCAAATTAAATAAATTATAAATATGTCTTAACGGCTTCCGAAGAGCATGAAGAGTAATACAAATGTGTGGCTTCTTGGCAAGGACTGTAAAGGTTTTACAACTATTGACCTGGGCTTTCCTTTAGTATTTTTTAGAATTCTTGCATGTGATTTTTTAAGTACTAGCATGAATACATTTGATAAGTCTTGTGAAGTCACAAGCGATGTTTTAAAGCTGATTTGCCCAACACAATTGTTATCACTGGTGCACATAACCAATTGAGGGCTTAGCACATAAATCATGTGTTCAAATGAGCAAAAAGGTAAAAATCACCCAAATATCTAAATCCCCAACAAATTAAAACAAAAACAATGAGCAGATGTGGTTTTACAATATTTCAGAAACAAATGTGGGGAAACGGTCAAGGCAAAATGTGAGAGAACTTTAAGAAACATAGTATTATCCGTGTGTGTTTGTGTGTTTGTGTGTGCATGAACGAATTATGATATATTTAGTCAGTAATAAGTAGAGGCAGCACGGCAGTACGCAACAGAATAAACTGTGTTTGAGTTTAAAATAAACCAGACCTCCTCCTGCCCTACTGTCCCATCACACACACGCACACACACACACACACACACACACACACACACACACACACACACATGCACACACACACACACACACACACACACCACACACACACACACACACACACACACACACACACACACACTTGGTCTGAACCTTCCCTCATCTTCCCATCCAGCATAGCCAAACACTAACTGCCTAGTGTGTCTGTCTGTATGTCTGTCTGCCCTTTAATTGGCCTAACTTTAGTATGACATGGTTTTAAAACATGGTCACATCAATCTAGCACCACTTACAAGCGGCTCCATGCCGACCGAGCCCCCTGTCGACGTGACAACCAAATGATTGATCACCAACAGCAACAATTCTCTAACCTGATCAGGCAAATTACCATAGCGACCGCCGGGCCCATCTGAGTCCCGCATTGCAAAATTAAATCCACAGAGCTCGTCATCTTGACTCAGTGACACACACACACACACACACACACACACACACACACACACACACACACACACACACACACACACACACACACACACACACACACACACACACACACACACACACACACACCACACACACACACACACACACACACACACACACACACACACACACACACACACTCACACTCCAGCAGCTCTTCATTCTCCTCACTTCTTTTCAAGCTAAATCACAGGGAAAGAGAAATAATCTCTTGTGGGGCCTCCAGGGGCTCCAAGCACCATGTGATAGGATTGGAAGGGGGACATGAAGACGTATTAATGTACTAAAGACTTAATGAACCTCCATCCAGACTGAGGCGAAGGAAGAGGAGGGGGAATGGTGTTTACTTTATTACTTTACAGCAGATTAATGGGGATAATCATTTAAGTGATGGAGATGGATTACCATCTCAAAGCTGGTCGCAGATATTCACAGCCCACCCATGTGCACACACACACACACACACACACACACACACACACACACACACACACACACACACACAAACACACAGATAGAAGGGAGTTCAGCTCCATGTGTGCAGGTGTGTGTGTATGTTTGTGTGTGCAGTATAAAGTAGGTTTCTGTTGCCATCCAGTCACATGGTTGTGTAAATAATATGTGTATAATGTGTATGCATAGGTCAGATGGCTGGTGTGACCTTGTTTCCTGTCACCGACCTGCAATCACTGTTAATGTTTTAATTGAAGGGTTTTAGATGCCATTCCTTTATCATAACCTTCCCTAACCATACTATAGCCCAATTCCAATCCGGCCCCTACGCCCTCTCCTTCCCCATATCTACTCTCTGTTCACATTCGGACCGATCCAAACCAACAAGTAGGGGGTGGAAATTATGAAACCCTCCTACAGGAAGTTATTAAACCCACAGAGAGCGAGTCTGCAACATTGTTTTTGTCCCTCATTACACACTGTGTACAAATAGTTTCATCTAGTAACCTCTGTGAGATTCTATTTTATCACACAGGTGTGACTGTGAACAACTTGCGGGTAACATTTTATTTTAGAATTTTTTAGAATCATAAAACCTGTGTCTAATCTATTAACCCATAGATGTTTTGAAGTTTTGTATATAGGGAATGTTACAAAAACCAAGCCGCTCACAATTACACATCCAAGACTTAAAGGTCCCATGTCATGCTTTTCTGGTTAATACCCGTCCCCTTGTGTGTTATGTAGGTTTTTCTGCATGTAAACGGTCTGCAAAGTCACAAACCCTCAAAGTACACCCTGTAGCGAGTAAAACTCTAACACAGAAAAGACCTGTCTATGCTGCCCCAGAACGCCTCGTCTCTTTTTCCATTGCTTTCTTCTTGGGTATAGTGACGTATTTGGGTATAGTGACGTAACTACGGCCCATCTCACGCTCCCTAAGGGAGACCCTGCGGAGAAAACCCATCTCGGCCGCTTGTATCCGCAATCTCGTTCTTTCGGTCATGACCCATCCTTCATGACTATAGGTGAGGGTAGGAACGAAAATGGCCCGGTAGACAGAGAACGCGATCTGTACTTAGTTCATGAGAACTAAAGAGTTCTCATGAACTAAGTTCTCATGAACCTTTGTGGGAAAAGTACTGCGGTGTGAATGCGCCTAATGACTGAGCCTCTTTACAGTAAGTGATGGCAAACCTGCCTTGGCATACAGGGTACAGTGATGTGTAAGTGCTTTACAATTTGTGACAAATCTCAGTGCGCTGTGATAGGCGGCATCTAACTTGTTCAGGTAATAGGCAGGTGCATTCATATACAACAAATCACCATAGTCCAGCACAGGTCAAAAGGTCACAGAGCCTTTTCCTGGCTTCAAGCGAGAAACAGGACTTGTTTCTGAAAAAGAAACCTAGTCCGACCCTCAGCTTTTTAAGCAGGTTATTGACATGAAGTTTAAAAGTAAGACAATCATCAAGCCAGATACCAAGGTATTTATAACAGGCAACCACTTTGAGTACTTGTCCTTGCATATTAACAATATCCAAAACAGGCTCTGGTGTCTTTTTAGCTTTTGAAAATAGCATTACCTTGGTTTTATCAAAGTAGTAATAACAATCCCCTTTCAATCACATTAGTATACATAAAAACTGTTGAAATAGCATCAAAATAACAAACTGGCTGAAACTATACACTGAATTGGAGAAATTACAGCACAGAGTTTTCTACTACGACACAGATAGTATAATCTATTTGACAAGACAGGGGCAGTCTCCAGTACTTTCATGGTAGTGGTCAGCTTTTCACAATAGTGTATCTTTCAGTAACTTTCTCAGAGATTTTAAGCATAAATCTGTCAAATGTTCAAAACAGCCTTGTTTCACTGAAATAACCTCAAAATCACAAACTGCCATTAAGAGTCAGAATCCTAATGAAATCTACTGAGAGTACTTCATGGTAGTGGTCAGCTTTTGAATACAAACGTGTATCTTTCAGTAACTTTTTGAGAGAATTAAGCATAAATCTGTCAAATGTTCAAAACAGCCTTGTTTTTCACTGAAATAGCGTCAAAATAACAAACTGGCTGAAACTATACAGTGAATTGGAGAAATTACAGCACAGAGTTTTCTACTACGACACAGATAGTATAATCTATTTGACAAGACAGGGGCAGTCTCCAGTACTTTCATGGTAGTGGTCAGCTTTTCACAATAGTGTATCTTTCAGTAACTTTCTCAGAGATTTTAAGCATAAATCTGTCAAATGTTCAAAACAGCCTTGTTTCACTGAAATAACCTCAAAATCACAAACTGCCATTAAGAGTCAGAATCCTAATGAAATCTACTCAGAGTACTTCATGGTAGTGGTCAGCTTTTGAATACAAACGTGTATCTTTCAGTAACTTTTTGAGAGAATTAAACATAAATCTGTCAAATGTTCAAAACAGCTTTGTTTTTCACTGAAATAGCGTCAAAATAACAAACTGGCTGAAACTATACAGTGAATTGGAGAAATTACAGCACAGAGTTTTCTACTACGACACAGATAGTATAATCTATTTGACAAGACAGGGGCAGTCTCCAGTACTTTCATGGTAGTGGTCTGCTTTTAAAAAGAAAAGTGTATCTTTCTGTAACATTTTTGAGAGAATTAAGCATAAATCTGTCAAATGTTCAAAACAGCCTTCACTGAAATAACCTCAAAATCACAAACTGCCATTAAGAGTCAGATGCTTGACGAAATCTAATAAAACAGAGTACTTCATTATCTACTTTTTCAGCTTTTAAACACAAAAGTGTATCTTTCAGTAACTTTCTGAGAGAATTAAGCATAAATCTGTCAAATGTTCAAAACAGCCTTCACTGAAATAGTCTCAAAATCACAAACTGCCATTAAGAGTCAGAATCCTAACGAAATCTACTCAGAGTACTTCATGGTAGTGGTCAGTTTTTAAATACAAAAGTGTATATTTCAGTAATGTTTTGAGAGAATTAAGCATAAATCCGTCAAATGTTCAAAACAGCCTTCACTGAAATAGCCTCAAAATCACAAACTGCCATTAAGAGTCAGAATCCTAACGAAATCTACTCAGAGTACTTCATGGTAGTGGTCAGCTTTTAAATACAAACGTGTATCTTTCAGTAACTTTTTGAGAGAATTAAGCATAAATCTGTCAAATGTTCAAAACAGCCTTCACTGAAATAGCCTCAAAATCACAAACTGCCATTAAGAGTCAGAATCCTAACGAAATCTACTCAGAGTACTTCATGGTAGTGGTCAGCTTTTAAATACAAACGTGTATCTTTCAGTAACTTTTTGAGAGAATTCAGCATAAATCTGTCAAATGTTCAAAACAGCCTTCACTGAAATAGCGTCAAAATAACAAACTGGCTGAAACTATACAGTGAATTGGAGAAATTACAGCACAGAGTTTTCTACTACGACCCAGATAGTATAATCTATTTGACAAGACAGGGGCAGTCTCCAGTACTTTCATGGTAGTGGTCTGCTTTTAAAAAGAAAAGTGTATCTTTCTGTAACATTTTTGAGAGAATTAAGCATAAATCTGTCAAATGTTCAAAACAGCCTTCACTAAAATAACCTCAAAATCACAAACTGCCATTAAGAGTCAGATGCTTGACGAAATCTAATAAAACAGAGTACTTCATTATCTACTTTTTCAGCTTTTAAACACAAAAGTGTATCTTTCAGTAACTTTCTGAGAGAATTAAGCATAAATCTGTCAAATGTTCAAAACAGCCTTCACTGAAATAGTCTCAAAATCACAAACTGCAATTAAGAGTCCGAATCCTAACGAAATCTACTCAGAGTACTTCATGGTAGTGGTCAGTTTTTAGATACAAAAGTGTATATTTCAGTAATGTTTTGAGAGAATTAAGCATAAATCTGTCAAATGTTCAAAACAGCCTTCACTGAAATAGCCTCAAAATCACAAACTGCCATTAAGAGTCAGAATCCTAACGAAATCTACTCAGAGTACTTCATGGTAGTGGTCAGCTTTTAAATACAAACGTGTATCTTTCAGTAACTTTTTGAGAGAATTCAGCATAAATCTGTCAAATGTTCAAAACAGCCTTCACTGAAATAGCGTCAAAATAACAAACTGGCTGAAACTATACAGTGAATTGGAGAAATTACAGCACAGAGTTTTCTACTACGACCCAGATAGTATAATCTATTTGACAAGACAGGGGCAGTCTCCAGTACTTTCATGGTAGTGGTCTGCTTTTAAAAAGAAAAGTGTATCTTTCTGTAACATTTTTGAGAGAATTAAGCATAAATCTGTCAAATGTTCAAAACAGCCTTCACTAAAATAACCTCAAAATCACAAACTGCCATTAAGAGTCAGATGCTTGACGAAATCTAATAAAACAGAGTACTTCATTATCTACTTTTTCAGCTTTTAAACACAAAAGTGTATCTTTCAGTAACTTTCTGAGAGAATTAAGCATAAATCTGTCAAATGTTCAAAACAGCCTTCACTGAAATAGTCTCAAAATCACAAACTGCAATTAAGAGTCCGAATCCTAACGAAATCTACTCAGAGTACTTCATGGTAGTGGTCAGTTTTTAGATACAAAAGTGTATATTTCAGTAATGTTTTGAGAGAATTAAGCATAAATCTGTCAAATGTTCAAAACAGCCTTCACTGAAATAGCCTCAAAATCACAAACTGCGATTAAGAGTCAGATGCCTGACAATATCAAATAAAACAGAGTACTTCATTATCTACTTTTCAGCTTTTAAACATAAAAGTGTATCTTCCAGTATCTTTTTGAGAGAATTAAGCATAAATCTGTCAAATGCTCAAAACAGCCTTGTTTCACTGAAATAGCCTCAAAGTCACAAACTGCCATTAAGAGTCAGATGCTTGACGAAATCTAATAAAACAGAGTACTTTCATGGTAGTGGTCAGCTTTTAAACATAAAAGTGTATCTTCCAGTATCTTTTTGAGAGAATTAAGCATAAATCTGTCAAATGCGCAAAACAGCCTTGTTTAACTGAAATAGCCTCAAAATCACAAACTGCCATTAAGAGTCAGATGCTTGACGAAATCTAATAAAACAGAGTACTTTCATGGTAGTGGTCAGCTTTTAAACATAAAAGTGTATCTTCCAGTATCCTTTTGAGAGAATTAAGCATACATCTGTCAAATGCTCAAAACAGCCTTGTTTCACTGAAATAGCCTAAAAATCACAAACTGCCATTAAGAGTCCGAATCCTAACGAAATCTACTCAGAGTACTTCATGGTAGTGGTCAGTTTTTAGATACAAAAGTGTATATTTCAGTAATGTTTTGAGAGAATTAAGCATAAATCTGTCAAATGTTCAAAACAGCCTTCACTGAAATAGCCTCAAAATCACAAACTGCCATTAAGAGTCAGAATCCTAACGAAATCTACTCAGAGTACTTCATGGTAGTGGTCAGCTTTTAAATACAAACGTGTATCTTTCAGTAACTTTTTGAGAGAATTCAGCATAAATCTGTCAAATGTTCAAAACAGCCTTCACTGAAATAGCGTCAAAATAACAAACTGGCTGAAACTATACAGTGAATTGGAGAAATTACAGCACAGAGTTTTCTACTACGACCCAGATAGTATAATCTATTTGACAAGACAGGGGCAGTCTCCAGTACTTTCATGGTAGTGGTCTGCTTTTAAAAAGAAAAGTGTATCTTTCTGTAACATTTTTGAGAGAATTAAGCATAAATCTGTCAAATGTTCAAAACAGCCTTCACTAAAATAACCTCAAAATCACAAACTGCCATTAAGAGTCAGATGCTTGACGAAATCTAATAAAACAGAGTACTTCATTATCTACTTTTTCAGCTTTTAAACACAAAAGTGTATCTTTCAGTAACTTTCTGAGAGAATTAAGCATAAATCTGTCAAATGTTCAAAACAGCCTTCACTGAAATAGTCTCAAAATCACAAACTGCAATTAAGAGTCCGAATCCTAACGAAATCTACTCAGAGTACTTCATGGTAGTGGTCAGTTTTTAGATACAAAAGTGTATATTTCAGTAATGTTTTGAGAGAATTAAGCATAAATCTGTCAAATGTTCAAAACAGCCTTCACTGAAATAGCCTCAAAATCACAAACTGCGATTAAGAGTCAGATGCCTGACAATATCAAATAAAACAGAGTACTTCATTATCTACTTTTCAGCTTTTAAACATAAAAGTGTATCTTCCAGTATCTTTTTGAGAGAATTAAGCATAAATCTGTCAAATGCTCAAAACAGCCTTGTTTCACTGAAATAGCCTCAAAGTCACAAACTGCCATTAAGAGTCAGATGCTTGACGAAATCTAATAAAACAGAGTACTTTCATGGTAGTGGTCAGCTTTTAAACATAAAAGTGTATCTTCCAGTATCTTTTTGAGAGAATTAAGCATAAATCTGTCAAATGCGCAAAACAGCCTTGTTTAACTGAAATAGCCTCAAAATCACAAACTGCCATTAAGAGTCAGATGCTTGACGAAATCTAATAAAACAGAGTACTTTCATGGTAGTGGTCAGCTTTTAAACATAAAAGTGTATCTTCCAGTATCCTTTTGAGAGAATTAAGCATACATCTGTCAAATGCTCAAAACAGCCTTGTTTCACTGAAATAGCCTAAAAATCACAAACTGCCATTAAGAGTCAGAATCTTAACGAAATACCCCCCCCCCCCCCCCCCCCCCCACTCAATGCAATAAGTCCCACCCCACTCAGCAAATCATATAAAACTAAGGACCCCACAAAGACGACCGTTGAAAACTAGCCATGGATCTGAGAAAAACCAAGTCTGATGTAGCCTCCCCTTATTATCATAACGGATATGGGCTTAATGACTGGATGTTACAAAGTAGGGGAGAGGATGTTCTCGAAGAAGAGCTCTCCTCTATATCAGTGTGTCTCAAACTTTTTCATACCAAGGACCACTTAACCAATACAAAAACACTCGCAGACCACCTAACTCCACAAATATCCAAAAACACATCGTTTTTTACAAATCGCCTGAAAATGGTACAAACAAGTGGCCACATGTGTGATGAAGGTGTTTATCTGGGCTATATCATGCAATTAAAAGTGAAACTTAAGCTCGCTCCATTGCGGAGATATTCCCGCGAGAGTGCGGAAAACTTACATTTATTTATTTATTTCAAATGTGAAATTTTACCAATATACTCATGGACCACTAGGGGGCGCTCACGGACCACCAGTGGTCCGCGGACCACACTTTGAGAAGCACTGCTCTATATCATATCCATGTAAGGTCTTTAGGACTAAAGAGGACCATGATAACATGACATATGAAGAATATTTTTCTTTAAAAGATGGTATTATAGATAACCTTTATAGAAACAGTATATCTCATACCACTCGCCAAGATCGCAAACGACAATTAGCAGAAAAGAAAAAGTAAAGAAAAACAAAGAAAAAGAAAAATCAAAATGAAAAGGAGAAGAAAAATGAAAAGCAGACGCAGAATGCAAATGAAAAGAAAAGGGGCAATAGGACGGAAAACGAAAAAGACAAAAAGAAGTAAGGTGAAAAGAAAAAGGAACAAAGTGAAGAAATGTCAACTAGAGGAAGGTGTTGTAGAGCCATTACCGGATCATAATAATCTTATAGATCATCTACCGCTAACCGACTGCTGCGAATGTGTTGAACAAATACCAAAAGCAATGGCAGAGCTTTGCTTCAATATAATGAGAGAAAAAGCGCGATACTGTGGAATTGCCCAAATTGGCGACAGTGCCAGAACATGTATTAAAAGACTGTTGGAAGATCTCTATTCTAGTATCGGTTGTCATTACACCGAAGGATACGCCAAAACGTGTGATGACATAGACAAAGCTTTTGAAGACAATTATATAGTACCTGTCCTTACAGCTAAACAAATCCTACGCCAGGTATTCAACAGACCACAAGAAGCACAAGAAGCCCCAGAAAGGATTACATGCAGAGCTAATAATGGTGAAACCGAAGAAGAAGCAAAGCAGATTATAATCGTTGGGGTGAAAGGATAGAGAATTTGCATGTGATGTTAATGCATTTATCTGATATAAAAAATGCATTTGTATACTTCCAAGAGACCCCTAAACATCTACTTGGGCAATGTGAATTGGGTTCTTCTTAAAGGTAGGGGAGGTCATTTTGGAGAAACCAGCTCGAGTGAGCTAGAATTAGAAAATACACAATCGGGAAAAATCTGCCACTTCCTCACAGAGGCCCTCCTCCAGCACACATGAATGCGCGCCCATGACCAAAAGAGGGCACGAGATAAGTTTGTGCACAGATCCTCGGCTGTAGACGTCTGAACCCCGCACAGCTGCGGCATTCGTTTCTTGACTGGCTCTCCGCACGGATGGCGGTAAGTTGTCACAGGCGTCTCTTGGCCATTTTTTCTTTTTTTGAAAGGTGACTTGGTAAGTGGAAATTACTGTCTTTTATTTAGTTTTGAGCATATTTCTATTTTCATCTATTTCCACCCCCCACAATCTGCCAGCCTCATAGCCAGAGGAAGGGGGTGGAGAAAAGGGGGAGAGGCCTGGGCTGGGAGGGGGCGGGGGACTAGACCGTCTCACGCATAACTTCAAAGAGACACCTAGATTAACATCAAAGGCTTATAACACACCACATCAAAGGGCAAAACATCAAAGGCTAATTAGATTAGATAACCCTGAGGGGACAGGGACCAGACAGCATAACTTCAAAGAGACTGCCTTAATCAACACATCAAAGAATTAGACAATAAAGGCACTACACAGGGGAGCTTTTCACACCTACCCGTTATAACAACTCACATCAAAGGGTTAGACTACAAAGGGGTTTGAGGGGACAGGGGGCAGACAACATAACTTCAAAGAGACTGCCTTAATCAACACATCAAAGGCTTAGACAACAAAGGGGTGAGGGGACAGGGGCCAGACAACATAACTTCAAAGAGACTGCCTTAATCAACACATCAAAGAATTAGTCAACAAAGGCACTCCACAGGGGGGCTTTTCACACCTACCCGTTATAACACCTCACCCCCTCAGATCAAAGGGTCTCGAACAATGGGAGGCGGGACTTAGCTCATTTGCATAATTGGGGGCGTGTCCATCTGGCACTTTTTATGTGATTGAAAGGGGATTGTTATTACTACTTATCAACATTTAAAATAAGCTTATGTTCAGCAAGCTGAGTCTGAATAATGTTCAGCAAGCTGAGTCTGAATAATGTTAGCCTGTAATTTAACACCAGCCTCCTTAATGGAAGCTGGTGTTAAATTACATATTTAAAGCCACGGGACCCAGAATCAGCGCTTTAATAACAGGGCTGAAATAGAGGGGTATGAGGCATGGCTAGAATGGGTGATCTGTTTGAGCAAAACACTTCAGAGACATGTTTTTTTATATATCTGAGACCTATAATATATGCCTAAAAATAGTATAATAAGAGACCTTTAAAAAGGACCCTCACTCAGCAAAGAATGAGACTACAGATGGAGCTCACTCTGGCTGTCTGTAGGGACTTGGCTTGGGAACCAGAGGGTGTGGTCCCAATACAGCTCCTGGAACCCTTCACTGTACAATAGCTGCTCCTAGTACTGAGTTGAGTAAAATGCAGGTCAAATGTCACTATGTGTGCTGTGTACATGTACAGTACATGTGTGTGATTAATTAAGATATGCAACTTAATTTGATGAAAAGACTTTCTAAAGAATAAATAATTATACGGTTTGCAAAACAACACTTATTTTGTTGACAGTCAGTGCTAACTAAGGGGGTAATGTTGTTCATTATTACACATCCTAAATATATACTTTGGGCCAGAGGGCCATTATTGGAGATCATAGGTGCCAATCACGACGCGAGTTCACAATGGACGGAGCCAATCACGTCACGGCATCACAAGGGACAGAGCCACTCACGGCACGGCTTCTAATAATAATAATAATAATGGGTTCCATTTATAAAGCACTTCATATTTGATTTCAAATCCCGAAGTGCTACAAGTAGTGAGCATGAACAGTATAAATAAACATTACACTTCTCCCCGAACCCGCCCCCATCACGGTTTTGGTTGACAGTGGACAAATCGCGAGGCGCATCAGAGGTATTCAGAGTAAGTAACAACACTATTGTTTCTATTTTCCCGTTTACAGTCATAAAACCTATTTTTACAACCGTTGTTTTGGCGTCAACTTTTACATTACGGTATACAGTCGGCAACTTCAGTCTGCATAAAGTTATCAAGCCAGCATTGCTAATACTATCGTGTCTAGGTTAAATACACGTTATTATATTAATCAATGTCAACAGCCATGCGTTGTACATCCGATTGACAACAGTCATTTAAATAAGTTGTTAAACGACTCTTGTATTAATGGGCATGTGGTAATTAGTAACTACACTTCTGTGAGCAGTGGTACAGAAGACATACAGCATATATATATATTACATTGCATTTAGCTGACGCTTTTATCCAAAGCGACTTACAATAAGTGCGTTCGACCAACAAAATACAAACTTGAAGAAAACAGAATCATATCAGTACATCAGGTTTCATAGAGCAAAAACATTTCAAGTGCTACTCAACTGACTTTAGATAAGCCAGTCCTTTATTAGTATATAAGTGCTTTGTTAATAGTTCTATCGCTCGAAGTGGAGTCGAAAGAGATGAGTTTTCAGTCTGCGCCGGAAGGTGTGTCGGCTTTCTGCTTTCCTGATTTCAATGGGGAGCTCATTCCACCATTTTGGAGCCAGGATAGCAAACCCACGTGTTTTTGCTGATGGGAACTTCGGTCCCCCTCGCAGTGCGGGTGCAGCGAGTCGTTTGGCTGATGCAGAGCGGAGTGCACGTGGTGGGGTGTACGGTTTAACCATGTCCTGGATGTATGGGCTCAGAACAGTCTCATAATACACACATGCACACAGAAGGATTCACACTTGTATTTCATGATTCGCAAAAAGGATTCACACTTGTATTTCTGGATCCACACTTGTGTTGTTCAATGCACACACAAATGTGTTCCGTTTCATATACATGTAAATAAAATCCAAATACAGAAAAAAGTTTTACATATGTATTTTTGATCCTCACATATTTGTTTCCGTTTAAATCCCCTGAACCTGCAAACACAAACCGCTTTCTGTGCACGGATCGCTGTGCATTCGTGTGTGGGTTTTTTTGAGACTCCCCTGACGGTCAGCCGATTCGTACTTGTAATTGTTTCTATCTATAGCCAATCAGATGTCTCCTCAATTCTAAGCCAATCACATGAGCGAGCCCCCACGAGGGTAGATTTCTTGCGTTCATGACGTAGCGCTTCATGTACGCATTTTGCGCAGTCCATGGAGCCTGCCTGCAGGCGCTAATGTCAGGACACCTCCAGTCTCAGTACATTGCCACTTTCCGAACAGGAAATGCACGCAAATACAATCTTTTATATTATCAAGGTACAGCACCACTTTCCGAACCACTGATGAATGCTTGTGTACACAAGTACACAAGCATGTGTGAGGATCAAAAATACATAATGTAAAACTTTTTTCTGTATTTGGATTTTATTTACATGTGAAACGGAACACATTTGGGTGTGCATTGAAAAACACAAGTGTGAATCCTTCTGTGTGCATGTGTGTATTATGAGACTGTTCTGAGCCCATATGGATGTAGGAAGGGCCAGATCCATTCACAGCATGGTATGCATATATATAGCATATATATACACAGAGGTGGGAAGTAGCTAAGAACATTTACTCAAGTACTGTATTTTGAGATACTTGTACTTCACTTGAGTGTTTCCATATTTTTCTACTGTGTACTTCTACTTCACTACAATTCAGAGGTAAATGGTGTACTTTTACTCCACTACATGTGTTTAATAGCTTACCTTTAGTTACTTTACAGATTTGGTTAAGATGCCTATTGGTTACTGGTGGCGTTTTATGAGTTTATGTTTTTCAGTTTATTGTTCATATAGACACCTAAAGTATATCATATATTATATGATATAAATATCTTTATGTGAGATAAGGGATCGTTGCTCACTATGATATGATAAAGTGTGTTATATGCTCCAGGAAGGATACAGTATATTGTTGAATATATATTCAAGATAGCTATATACTGTATATAACATTACATTAATTGTAATTCAATATACACACATCAATCATATATGGATAAAAGGACAACTTCACCGTTTATGAACATGATGTGTGTATATACATGATTATATGTGTAGATAACCTGTATAAATAATGGTTAACATGGTATCAGTGTTGTTCGCTTTGCAGTGTAGTTCTCTCTAACACTTGCATTGTTATTTTACTTAAAGTTTAGATGATCACTAAACCTATAAGCCATAACAAAATGGGAGATGCAGAATGGACGGGCTTTGGCCTTCAGGAGGGATAAACCCGCTCCAAGGAAACGGAAGTGACGTGACCTCTGTCAGAAGGTACAGTATAGAAACATATGTACCTATTACTTATTATTCACATATGATAAGTATATTACTGAACATTTACAATTTACTGGTGCAAATATTATCAATCAAAGGATTTACACTGAGTGACTCACTCCAGACTAAAACATAATGATGATAGTTTCAGATTAAGAAATGCCTCATGCATACATTTTATATCACAACGCCAGTAGTTACCCCCAGAGCCCAGCCTCCTCCCTGTGGTCTGCCAGGAGCCCCCAGAGCCCAGCCTCCTCCCTGTGGTCTGCCAGGAGCCCCCAGAGCCCAGCCTCCTCCCTGTGGTCTGCCAGGAGCCCCCAGAGCCCAGCCTCCTCCCTGTGGTCTGCCAGGAGCCCCCAGAGCCCAGCCTCCTCCCAAACAGTCTCTGGGTGCTGTCCATGTACGGCAGGGATATCCTCTCCCACATGGACCATATCAAGGCCAGCATCACCTCCACATTTGGTTCCATCTTAAAGATGGACTCAACCAAAAAGGTCAAATATAACGTGACTGTGTATTTGATTTCGATGTTTGTTAAACTCTCTTATAAACAATAACATTAAAAACTAGTTTTTATTATAAATGTGTTCCGTTACAAATCTGGAAACATTAACTGCTATAGATCATTTCTAATAAATGCCTCAACTTCGCTGTTGTCACATTCCAGATCACAAAGCATCAAAGCAAGGTGGAGATGCAGCTCTTCCCTGCTCCACCCTCTGGCCCTCAGGTGGAGATGCAGCTCTTCCCTGCTCCACCCTCAGCTCCTCAGGTGGTGTTGCAGCTCTTCCCTGCTCCACCCTCTGGCCTTCAGGTGGAGATGCAGCTCTTCCCTGCTCCACCCTCAGCTCCTCAGGTGGTGTTGCAGCTCTTCCCTGCTCCACCCTCTGGCCCTCAGGTTGTGTTGCAGCTCTTCCCTGCTCCACCCTCAGCTCCTCAGGTGGTGTTGCAGCTCTTCCCTGCTCCACCCTCTGGCCCTCAGGTGGTGTTGCAGCTCTTCCCTGCTCCACCCTCAGCTCCTCAGGTGGTGTTGCAGCTCTTCCCTGCTCCACCCTCTGGCCCTCAGGTGGTGTTGCAGCTCTTCCCTGCTCCACCCTCAGCTCCTCAGGTGGTATTGCAGCTCTTCCCTGCTCCACCCTCTGGCCCTCAGGTGGTGTTGCAGCTCTTCCCTGCTCCACCCTCAGCTCCTCAGGTGGTGTTGCAGCTCTTCCCTGCTCCACCTTTGGGCTCCATGATATTTACTCCAGTGAGCTCACAGGTTCCTGTCCTGGTCGCTGCTCCACAGGCTCTGAATGCCAGCCTCTCTCTCTGCTTTTCCTGCTCCTAGTCCTGCTCCTGCTCCATACAGCCAAACACTGACCCGCAAAGTACTGCCCAACACGTGTGGAGGTGTGGGAGCTTTGGGACAGCGGACACTGGACACAGCCAGTACAGGGAGTAGTGAACTACATTGTGCCAAAGGAGCAGTGGTTGGAGGACATAACAAAATGTATATCCTCCCCACCAGAGGCATGGACACTGGACACTTATTTATGTATATAGTTCGGTGTATAGTTTGATATGTATTTATATATATGATATGTATATATTTGATTAAGTTTATGATAATGTTTATTTGATGTTAAAACTCATTTAGAGTGTTATGTTGTTATACTGCACCTTACTTACTTGTATGGGTTGTTTTACATTTTATTAAGTTGAACTACTTTAAAATAAAGATTTGGTTCTATCAAGTTCTTTTTGTTTGTTAAAAGAAATACATTATAACACCTTCTTAGTTCATATTACATGTAATGGTTACATGTAAGTGTTTATCCACAGCACACAAACCATGAGCAGGTCCATATTGGGTACTTCAAAACTATCCCTGATAAAGAAAATAATATTAATTGTATGTAATAAACTTGAAAGAAGTAGATAAGTTTTACTTAATATTTATTAGAAATATATAATATTTAATAGAATTGTGTGCAACTGCATAACACAACTGCATAACACAAGTGTTATTAGTCAACAAACGCCCCCCCCCCCCCCCCCCCCTTGCAAGACTATTGTTTCCCAGCTTAATACTAGAGTTGAAAAGGGGAGACAGAAAGGAAATGTTCAGCCGACTTGGAAATCAAACCGGCCTACCATGCAACCGTGACCGCAAATGAGCCGCCAGCTCTAACCCCTGAGCTCCCAGTGGCCCGACACAGCCTGGTTTGGTAAATTGACCAGACTGTTGAAAAGGACCCTCTGATCAAAGGACCATGTCACATCAACTTGATGAAAAATGTTGATGGCAGATAAAAAAAATAATTTTACTTCATCAGAAAACACTGGAATACTTTTTAAATATTCATTGTTATATTTGTGGAGAGCACAAAAGGGTCCCCAGAGAAGAAAAGAGGAGGTTCATTGGAGGGAGCCTGAAGGGAAGGCCAGTAGTCTGTATATGTAGTGTGTATAGCTTAACCTGTTAAGCCCTGAGCTTTTTTTCAAGCTTTTTTCTCAAAGCAATGATACATCTGTGAGTTGGCTGTAGTAGTGTCAGAATTAATATAGATGTTTTTATTTTAAAGTCAATTCAGATTGAACATAGTAAACACATTTAAATTATAGTTTGCATAAAAAAAAAAAAAAACATTACTTATAGTGAAAACCATCCTTGAATGATGGGATATTAGCCAAAAAGCTTTAGGAATCCAAACTATAACATATAAGTACCCTGTATCAAGATTAATGCAAAACAAGTGAAATTTGACCTTTTTAGAGAGGTTTAGAAAAAAAACTCCAGGCAGACTCACCTCTGGGTACATTTGGATGTATTTGCTGTATCTCTGGAACCCATTCGTCGATTTGGGTGATTGACACCTCTTTTGAACCATTAGAGCCAATATCCTAAATCCATCTAAACATTACCATGGAGGAGTTAGAATGATGCGCACGCAGTTCGCCCAAAACCGAAAGCTCTGTTACACTCTATATGAAAAATATGTTTATTGCCATAAATGTTATGATGGATTATCACTAATCATTTCAAAGTGACAAAGAGATATTGAATTAACCTTCAGCAGCATTTATATGCGTTTTGGTTTTAATGCCCTTGAACACAACTTTTGATCAGAAAACAGCAAAGGTAAGACGTATTTGCCGTTTTGTGTTGTCTTTCCTGGCCTTCGCTGCCGTGTTTTGGTTGCACAGTGTTGATACTTATACCAATGGAATCTGTGGAATCTCAGCTTTCATATGATTTGTTCGGATAGCATGAAGTATAAAATATTGCTACCTTGAGTTATGTGCTAAGTGCATTAGCATTTCTTCGCTTATTGCTAAATCAGAGGCTTGGTGTTAACCTTGTGTTTCATAATTTTTTTTTAATATTGTCTGATAGCTGACTTTCTTCCCGTTAAGTGGGTATGACACATTAATAGGTTGTTTAATGTTAAGTAGCCCTGAGACACAGTTTTGTGAAATATTGTTGTGTTTACCCCTGCCGACGGCTTAAGAGCCAGGTAAACTCCCTCCGTACACCAAGACTCTGAAGACGTGAATCCTTTGCCCACAGGTTTATTGGTATAAGGATAGTGTGAAACTAAAATCACAATACAAAATAGAATCAACTATATGATCATTTTTAAATGCACAAAAATGCACAATGTATATAAATCAACACAGCTTTAACATGAATTGAATTGCCTTATTATATTTACTGTAAGCTTTTTAATGTATTTATTGTAATTCTATAATTGAAACAGTTATAAATGGAACCATATTTTATCATATAATCCACCATTTGAACATTTATTCATGTAGCTTTCCTTGCATCAACCTTGTATAATATTGAAACAACTCGGAAGATCTCCAACATTAAACACCACAGAATACAATATATGTTTACATAATCCTCTAATTGTTAACATTAACAATACGTACCTACGATGCAATCAAAGGCATGAAGACTATGCAGATGTTGCTGGATTGCTTTAGAAACAATAACAAATTGCTCACAGAGCCATGCTTTGACTATTTCCTATCTATTGATCACCTGAAACACGCATCTGATGATGTCATCCTGACTCTTAAAGGGACCACGACCTGGCAAAAAAGGTACATAAAAAGACCCCAAAAAATGCAAACAAGACTTCTCAAATATTAAAGTTAGCTGTAACAAAACTTATACTTGTTGGCTTTATTTAGTGGGTACTGTCACAGGAGAAGCATCTACAACATGAGGCTGGGTTTTTAGATTTAATCATTTAAAATGTACCTTACTGTTGCTGGTTTCTCCAACGTTACCTAGCCAAGCTTAAACTCGGTGAACTTACTTGTTGACCGAGTTGCACTGCAGTCTTGATCATCCATCCTGAAGCAACTCTTTTTAATTCTTAATGAAAACTAAACAAATTCCAACAATCAGCCTCTTGACATGGCTTACGGCAAACACAGCTCAACTTAACCTTCACCTGACTTAATTATAGTCAAACGGGATGACATGGGATGCCTGCACAATAATGTAAAGGCTGGTCTGGGTTTGCAGCTGTAAATAAACATTAGGCTAATGAAACTGTGGCATGGGCCTGTCGCTCAGCCTGCTGGGTGATTGAGTTTAGCGCTGATATGTAGTTGATGGAGAGTCACAGGAAGGAAATTAAGTCGCCCTTTTGTCACCCACGTCTGGCCACGTAGACGAGATATTGCTTCTTTCCCCTGGCAATAAAAGTGTCACGCCTGCACGCACACACACACACAGCTGCACACACATGCTGGGACTATTATTCTGATTCTCAAAGACATAGTAATATACACACTACGTTGTGCACACATGCTGGGACACACATGCCACACAACCAGGCAAAAGTGAATTTGCACAAATGTATTGACACATGTACTGGCACGCACGATTGTCCGCACTAACACACACACCATCCACCAAGAGGTTTAATTACTGTCCTCTCTGTTGCCCACAGCCGCAAGATAGATATCAGTGTCAGCAGCTGACAGAATGAGACAGAGCACAGCTCCCACTGCACACACACGCACACACACACACACACACGCACACAACACACACGCACACACACACCCACACACGCACACACACACACGCACACACACAACGCACACACACACGCACGCACACACACACGCACGCACACACACGCACCCGCACACACACACACACACACACGCATACCACACACACATGCACACACACACACACGCACACACAGACACGCACACACACACACACACACCCACACACACGCCACACGCACACGCACACCCACACGCACACACTCACACACAGCACCCACACACACACACACACACACGCACACACACACGCACACACACACACATGCACACACACAACCGCACACACACACACACGCACACACACCACACACACACACACACACACACACACAAAAGCAAGCATGAGCAAAAACCTTCCTTCTCTTTCTTTTCTTGGGTTTTTGGCATCCTCTCTTTCCTAACACACACACTGCTGTCCCCCCTTCTGCTCTGCCTCCGTAACTTGCTCACAGTGTGAGTAAAACTCTTCCTGAGTCAGTGTTGATGGTTTGGATAAATCAGACCTCCCTTTACAGTACAAGTGCTCCGAGTAAACAGCCAGTGGAAGAAGAGGACATATGTCTCGCTCACTGTTGGTTGAGAGGGTGGTCAAAACAACACACTCTCACTCCCTAAGCGTCCAGGAGCGACGTTTGGTCAGTGTCCGTGGCGTCCAGGAGCGACGTTTGGTCAGTGTCCGTGGCGTCCAGGAGCGACGTTTGGTCAGTGTCCGTGGCGTTCAGTTGTGACGCTCCGAGGCTCCTTCAGCGTCATAAAGGGACGCAAATAGCTTTCAACTGATTGCAATGTATTCCCATCTGCGGCGGGATTTGACGCCCATGGAAGCACGGCATTCATTCTCAATTCTGAGAAACAACTTGTTTTCTCTGAAATGTGGAGCGCCAAAGAGACTACACTACCCACAATCCCCAGCTATTGTTGTGACGACGCCTGTCCGCTTTGCGATTACATTACCCACAATCCTCAAGTACCGTCGTAAAGACGGCATACCTTTGCACTTTACGTGACCAAACCTGGATGAGAGAGTCGCAGTTCTTCAGAATCAAGGTAAGCGCATGGGTAACACATAGTTATAGGAAATACGATCAATTTAGCCACGAATAATAATAATAATCTAATCGGTGCCAATGTTGTTTCTGGCACCTTTCTGAGGGGTATAGTAACTAAATAATATAGACGACGCTGAAGTTGGCTTCCGATTCAGAGCATCCGATTCAGCAGTTAAGGGAAAAGTTAAGGGACATTTAATTTGCAGCGGTGAGCAAACGATCCTCCGTGTTTGAACCTCTTAAATCGCTGCATAGCCGATTTATTTGTACTGGATTATCCCAGAGGGTCTAAAGATTCTTTATAACACAGTTTGAGATTTGTGAAACCTTTATTCTATTTGTGAAAATACAAACAAGGGAGATTTCAGTGCTTTTTTTTTACATCTAGACCACATTAGACCAGGTCCTGATCTGAAACCACTAGACCTAGATTAATCAAATCTGGACTGGATTATCCCAGAGAGTCTAAAGATTCTTTATAACACAGTTTCAGATTTGTGAAACCTTTATTCTATTTGTGAAAGTGGTCCAGGACCCTGGTATTAACTAGGTTGCTATTGGAGCCTCGGTTGATTTTGAACATTTTCCATCGGGCTCTAAGCTCATTAGTTTAAATACATTTCTAAAACATTTTATAGTAGGCTAAGCAGGGTGCGATTTGTGAATAAAATCAGAGGGAATGTTTTTGAGTCACCTAAATAAATCAGGAATTATGGAGCTGCATGTATTTAGCCTAGTAAGATATTTCTACTCATGGTTTATTGTGCTTTCCTCATGCGGATATATATATATATATATATATATATATATATATATATATATATATATATATATATATATAGTACCATGGAAAGCACCATTTGGCCATTCGTGCCAAAATACATAGCCTATTTATAAACTTCAATATTTAACAGAACATATTTCAAAAGGAAATAGCACAACGTGCCGTTAAATAATAAATCTGAGGCAGGGATATTAAGAGCCCCTCACCCCCCTTGCAAATCTAACCCTGACAAGTGTTTTTTACGAACATTATTGTTAATTAAATAAATGTACAGATTAATTAATTGCTAAAACAAACTGTTTGGGTGCACGCATTAATTACTACTGGAAGCTATCACAAGAAATTAATATTGTTCTTTGATTTGTCAGGTTTAAAAAATGGATAAATTAAGAAGAGGGCAAAGACATGGCTGTCCAGATTTATGGACACAGTCAGGAGGAGAGGACAAGATAGTTGCTGAACTGGCAGCTTTTGTTCATCTTAAAAAAAAAATCCCTTGGAACAGCCCCATGTGAGAAACCTTGGCTGGTAATATATTTGATGACAAGGCTGTTAATAAAAATAAGTGGCTGTACGCTGTATGGAACTGTGACAGAAAGTGTATCAGAACAAGAGCACTGTTGAGGCAGAAGAAAAATAATGGCAATAAGAGGGACAGTGACTGTGGAGTAAGAGTGGAAAGTGACACTTTGGAAAAGAATGTTAGGGAATCACCCAGAAAAAATGAGGATGAGGAAAACAGAGACACCAGGTCTGAGATTAAGGATGCAGATCAGGATAAGGACCAAGATGAAACAGAAATAGTTGAAAAAGATACAATGGATCCCAGTACTGCAGAAAACATTGCAGAAAGTGGTAAAAATCACATAACCAGATACCCAAGAAACAGAAGCCCCAAAGAAGACAGTGTTGATTCTGAAGACAATGATCAGACCAGGGACAGAGTCCAAGGGGCAGAAAATAGTGGGGCTGGACATATTACTATGTGCAAGGACAGATTGCATCAGGGGAAGAAAGTTGAACATGATAAAGCAAATGAAGATGAACAAAGTGTTATCTTTGATACCAGGGTTAATGGTGATGATGGTGAATACATGAATGTTTCTAAAGCAGAGGAACAAAGTGTTATCTTTGATACCAGGGTTAATGGTGATGATGGTGAATACATGAATGTTTCTAAAGCAGAGGAACAAAGTGTTATCTTTGATACCAGGGTTAATGGTGATGATGGTGAATACATGAATGTTTCTAAAGCAGAGGAACAAAGTGTTATCTTTGATACCAGGGTTAATGGTGATGATGGTGAATACATGAATGTTTCTAAAGCAGAGGAACAAAGTGTTATCTTTGATACCAGGGTTAATGGTGATGATGGTGAATACATGAATGTTTCTAAAGCAGAGGAACAAAGTGTTATCTTTGATACCAGGGTTAATGGTGATGATGGTGAATACATGAATGTTTCTAAAGCAGAGGAAAAAACATTGCAATGCATGGAAGACATGGTCAAAAAGACACATGAGGATGAAGTGATTACGATGGCTAAAGCCAGTGGAGATGAGATGGCTGACTGCATTGAGGCAAATAGCATTGAGTATCCAGATGACGCCTTATTTTGTGTTTGTAAACAACCAAATAATGCCAGTGAGCCATATGCTCAGTGTAGCATCTGCACGGACTGGTTTCATCCTGTTTGCATTGGCTACCAAAGTGTGGAGGACATTGCTGCCATATCCCCATGGCACTGTCCTTCCAAGGCAACAGACTCTGGACAAAAGGACAACATCAAAAGGAGGTTATCCTTTGGAAGAGATCTGCAATCTTGTCCCCCATATTTTTCTGTAACCCTGACGAGGGAGGAATGGTCTGCAATTCAACCTGATGATAGGGAAGCATATAGAGTGTTGAAAAAAGGTTGGACTGACATTATCAGCCGTAAAATAGGCACTGTCAACAAACTTTGTGTCCTTTCATTCAAAAGCAATCAAATCAAATCTATAAAGAGTCGGAAAGCTAAAGGGAACTTTTGGAGGGGTAAGGCTGTGTGTAAATTCACAGGTTGTACCACTTATTTTCTTACAATTGCAGAAGATCCTAATCTTACAACAGGTGGTATAAATGTACATGTCACAGTGCAGGGCCAGGTCTGCCACAGTTGTGAGGAACAACACACATTGTCTTCAGCCTGAGCGTGAAGACCTCAAAGGACAACTTGGAGAATGTTCTCCCATGCTCGTCCACACAAAAAAACTTGCAAGAGCAGATGAAGAGAAACTTTTGGCAGGGAACCACACCGATGTAAAGTCTGTCACAGTTCTGCAGAAAATATCAAGTGAAAAACATCTTGAGAATCGCTTGGATAGGGATGTGTTTGTGGAGTGCACAGTACAATGCAGTACGTTGTCTCCTTTTGTTGTTCACTCCTATTCTGAGACCCAGCTTCAGATTTTGCAAGACCTACACAAGAATAAGCGTTGTTTCTTGTATTTGGATGCCACTGGAAGTGTAGTTGCAAACCTCAACCATCCAGCCAATCAGTACTTTACTATGCTCTTTGTATGTCATGCCAGTCAACAACAAAAACGGTGGTTCCTGTGGCAGAAATGCTAACATCTGATCAGAGTACTGCAACAATCCTGCACTGGTTGACTTGCCTGAGTCGTGACTACTACAAGTTGTTTTCAAAACACTTCAAGCCCCAAAAAGTGGAAACTGATTTCAGTTGGGCCATGATCCATGCAGTAGTTCAGGCATTTAACATCACCAGTGTTCAGGAATATCTCAAGCTTTGCTTTCAGGTGTGCCAAGGGCAGCGGTCAGTGCCGCTGACAGTAATACACCTCTGTGCTGCTCACATGCTGAAGTTGATCAGTATGAAGTTGTCCAAGGTTCAGTGCAGAAAGGAGACGAAACAATTTTTTTGTACTGTTTTGCCCTCCTTCAAAATGCTACTGTATTTAGCCAGGTATTGTCAATTTCAAGGTGTATGGTACATGTTTATTCATCAAAGACTGAAACTAATGGGTGCAAGAAACATCTCTCAGCACTGCAGGAGACCATACGGACACAGAAGTCCGAAAATATCAATTTCAAAAATGAAGATGAAGACCACACACCTGCTGATGTTGAAGACATGCACAGATCTCTCACAAAATCATCTCCTTCCTTTGCTCCTATCAAAGAGGTGGTCACACAAGCACAGGAGGAAGCAGGGAAGGAGGATGACGCAAACGGAGCATGCCAGCCAAATCGTCATTATTGACACTTGTGGAAATAATTCTCCATTACGCTGGTACTGTGCCTCTTTGGACCGGTCTGATGCTTAAAGATCTTGGCAAAACCTGTGACAGTAATGCTGTTGTAGAGAACTGGTTCCGCACAACAACAAAAAGTGATCCTTTCATCCAAATTGCACAGAAGAGCAGGAGACTTTCTCCAGCTACAGCAAGAGTTTGTGGTTGGAAGACTCAAAGGCGTCGCAATAATGAAAAATAATCATTTCAAGCCTTGCCATCAAGGGTGATCAGGATTTATTTGTTAAAGTTTCAATGCTATAGAGGTCTTATGTATGTTGGATCTATAATTTAATTTTATTAAGCCAATTATTATTTATTTTTCCTTTTATCTCAACAGAGGTTTGAAACAATACACTTTTAAGGAGACAACAGCGCAGCGTGTCTTCGTGCATGGAGAGCCCTGTATTTTATTACTTTCAGTAATAAACCAGGGGAAGCTAACCAACAAGCATCATCCTACAGCCTCGCCACATCTGGTTACAATTCTTGGTGGAATGTAAGACTTACATACAGTACATATCATGTCTTTGGCTGTGCTCAAATGTTGCTGTCTGTTTTAACTTGTTCCATTTGTTTATATGGCAATTTCACACAGTCTTTGTACAATACTCTTGTCACAAAGGTATGAGCCAGCTGCTGTGACATATCACCTGGGGCCTGCAAATCACTTTGTGGCATTCCACAAATTGGGTTTAGAGAGAAGCTGGCATTTCTATGATGGCCTTGAAGAAAATGAAAAGCCTGGAAGAGGAGATACCGTCATCAAAGAGACCACCATCCAAAGAAAACTTGGGGCTGACTCCCGTGTTGGCCACATTGTTATGGTCCGGGTAAGTATGGACAGCTAATTAAGGAAGAATAAAGTCTTTACTTCTCAAATGTATTATAATTTTTTTTTGTTGAATAAAAATTCAACAGATAAGTAGGTATACTTATATAAACTTAATGTGTATACAGTTGCAGGCAAAACATTTCAACAGGAAATTAAATATAGTCTATAACTAGCATTGTTCAAGTTTACTTTAAGCAACAAGCTTTGTTTGCCTAATTACAGTATGTCATCTTGAGTACTAGGATTGCTTGGAATGTGAAAGACATTACAAGATTAGAAGATAACACTTGGTAACAATGGTGTGAGAAAGTTGGTTCATTGTAATCCTGTCTTCTCTCTCAGAAAAATAATTGCTATTCATATTTTGCTTTAGGACAAAGCAGCAGAAGCTGTTCAAAGTGGATGAAAGACTGAAGGTTAGCCTTTTTCTTTATCTCATGAACCTGAATTCCTTTAACATCTCTTTCATTTTTTTGTTTGCTATGAAACAGTATTTAAGATATGAAAACTTTGTAGCTAAAGAATTATCACCTAAATGAGGAGCATACACCTATTTTTATTTATGTATTCATTTGTTTAACAGGGACAGTGCACATTAATTAACATTCCTGTAAATGTGCCAGAGTTAGCCAAGAGGCTATTTTTCATCTGTTGTCCCTGGACAGATTTGATAAGTGAACCTAAAACAAATTTCATTTCAACAAGAAAATACAATCAAATTAAAACATGCAACATACATTACTGGAATACTTAAATAAATAAAAAGACAGAACAATAAAACAAAACAAAAGAACATGTTGTGACGACCCCTCCCCCTTCTGCCTGTCTGTGCTCTGGCAGGTACTGGGAGTGTCGTCCTGTTTGTGCCCTGCTTGCCCAGCTGGGAGGTTCACTCTGACCCTGATCTTGTCCTGCTGCAGCAACCTCAGCCTTCCACCTGTGTTTGTATTTTCACAATTAAAATAAAGATTTCACAAATCTGAAACTGTGTTATAAAGAATCTTTAGACTCTCTGGGATAATCCAGTCCAGATTTGATGAGTCTAGGTCTAGTGGTTTCAGATCAGGACCTGGTCTAATGTGGTCTAGATGTAAAAAAAAAAGCACTGAAATCTCCCTTGTTTGTATTTTCACAAATAGAATAAAGGTTTCACAAATCTCAAACTGTGTTATAAATCTTTAGACCCTCTGGGATAATCCAGTATAAATAAATCGGCTATGCAGCGATTTAAGAGGTTCAAACACGGAGGATCGTTTGCTCAGCGCTGAAAATTAAATGTCCCTTAACTTTCCCCTTAACTGCCGAATCGGATGGTCTGAATCGAAAGCCAACTTCAGCGTCGTATAATATAGGGTATTATCCAAATATAACAAATGAACTCTCCGCTCACGGCGAGTACTAGTTTATGTGCTAGTTTAAGTAAGTATTGCTTGCACAATTTAAAGTTCAAGTATATATATTTGCATTAACAATTACTTATATTAACAAATACTGGTGGTTATACATTATGAATAAGTTTTAATAATACTTTGTATACATGTGTTTTATTAATAATAATAATACTTTTATAATTTTTGTACACATTACTTATTTAAATGACTGGTGGCAGTGATTTTGCTCTGCGATGGTGTGAAAATACCTTTAATGACAACAGAAGTAAGTAGGGATGCCAGCGATTTTTCGAATATTCGTTACAGTCTCCATAATCGAACATTTTTTTTTTAATTCGATTTTATTTATATATATTTTTTATTATTATTTATGTTTTTCTTTTTTTTCCTGGCTTAGTTTCAACCAAAATATAGACTAATGCTAATAGTAATAGTATTAATAATTGTAAATGGCCATTGGTCACACCACCAGTTTCTTTTACTGTAAACTTGGAGGAAGCCAGCAGCGCAGACAAGTAGAAAAGTTGTAAACAACAACAATTACACTGGCATTGTTTGTTTAGTTTTGAGTTTCTAAATGATGTTGTTTTCTCTCAACAGATCCTGCAATTTGTTCTCCAAAAAACAACCCTTGATTTTTCCAAACTCCAAACAACCCAAAGGCACTTTTCAGAGCCACGTCTGTCTTGTTAAACTGTCCTTGCTGTGTTGTACTTCATAGCCTCTTCCGATCTCTCTTTTTCTTTCTCTGTCTAACTCTGTTGTCAGTCTTTCGTCTGTGTCTCTCTCTGTGTCTCTTCACTATAATGAGTGATTCTGTTCTCGAGGATCTCCTGAGAAGCGCAGATGAGCTGGTTGACCAGAAAGAGTTCAGGGATGACCTACGGAGTGCTGATGATTTGCTTTGTAAACTGGAAGCAGCAGCAACAGCAGTGCCATCAGTGCGAAAGGTGTGCTGGAAGAAGAGAGACAGTGAGGGAAACTTGATCTTTGCAAGACCACGTTCATCACGGAATGACTCCAATCAGGGTCAGTATAAGATATACATTTCTAGGCACTTGAGTATATGAAATGAATGAACACATAACTCTTGGTAAGGGAAAAGTAGTACAATTTAATGGTATAAATGAGAAAACTATCTTTTCTGATACAGCTGGCTGCAATCGTAAAACTGATCACCCCGTTGATGCTCCAGACTGTGATCTGGTCTTTGCTCCAGCTATCGCTCCAGAGACTGTTGGTATGTACTTCATTTGGTCTGGTTAGCCCGAAACACATATTCATACTTGTATCTTTATGTGATACGTACTTCATTTCTTAACTTCGTCATTTGCTAGAATTAAGAACACAGTAGTTACAGCTTTCAAAACCACTCCATCCAGTATGTTTTAAAGAAAAATAATCATGCTTTGGACTTTATTGTACCATTTTAACAGAGATGTTTCTACGAGATCTCCAGCTGTCTCTGAGCGATACTACAGGAGATGAGGTGGTAGTACAAACCCCAAGTGCTTCTCTGCTGACGTCGACCAACTGGAGCACTCGAAAAAGTTTTTTTTCAGAGAGCTGGAGGGCAGCGAGACCACATCTGGTTAACACCGTAGTGGCCCAAGCAAATGTGGGAACACACATTTGCCAACAGTGTTGGAGCAAAACGTGTGTTGTCTGGTGCCGGGATTGCCGACCACATCCCTTCTTCTGTGCTGACTGTGATGTCAGCATGCACACCAGACACCCCCTCCACAACAGAGATGCTACTACTGCAGGTTACTTCCAGCCATTGGCCCCAACAACACATGTAGTAAATATGGCCCTTTGCTCCTGTGGTAAGTTTTGGTTTGTGAATGTACATTTTCTTGCTGGACTTGTTGAGAACTTCATTTTGAAAATGTGAGCTTCCTGAAGATCTCTGTGATAATTCCCAGCAGTGTGCTTAAGTCTCTTTTTAACCTTCTGATGTAAAGTTAAATCCTAAATCTGTCACATAACAATGATGTATTTCTCAAAAGAGACAAATTATTTTTAATTTCCATTTGAATTGTTTTCCAGTGCGGTTTGTACCTGTGGAGATCCCGGACTAAATGTGTGGTTGTGCTTCAGAGTCATTGAGCCTCAAGCCAGGAAAGACTGACTGTGATCACAATGAATGGGAAGAATGTTTGTCTTGTTTCTTAAGATAGATGTTATTGAAGTTTCTTCTTGATAATATCCAACCCTTCTCAAAGACATGTGGGATAGCTTGTTTATTAAAACTTAACATGGGTATTGAGTAAAGAATACCAAATGTATTAAAAACACCTTGTCTGTTTTTTAAGGACGACATGCCAGAGTTGGCTTGTGAAGCATGCGCTGCGACATGGACGACTGGGGTTGACGACCTTCTTCGGAGTGACTACTGGCCAGCTACCCTTCACTTCGCCACCATTTATGCCACATATGTTTTCTTCTCATTTGAAGAAATGAAAATGGCTGCACCTGGACTATCCTTTCAGGCATATTTAAGGATGCTAGAACAGCGAACGTTGCGCTTCGGCCGTGTGAGTATTAAAGTTACTTGTCCTTTTTGATCTATTTGTATTGTACAAATTTTAAGCTGTATCCTTATAATTTATAATTTATTTTTGACATATTGACTGTTGATGTCCTTATTTTGTTATAGAGTGGGGAGATCGCAACTGACAGCTTCATCAAAAGTTTCTTTGAGTGGGAGGCTGTGCGTTATGAGGTGGATATTATGTGCAAGGAGGAGCCCTTCACCTGTCCTGCGTGCAGCCCTGATATGCTTGCAGTTTCCGTGGATGGAAACTGCAAGCATTACGTTTCAAGAATGCAGCTAGGTACTATAGAAAATATATAATGTCACAGTATTTGAACAGATAACGAAACAAAAGCATCTTGATGTGAACTAATCAACCTTATAATCTGAGATGTCATACATTGCTCCTTTGATTTATTTAGATCTGAGGAACAGGCCATCTTTGACGGTGTCTTTATAGCCAGGGATTAAGACGTCTCAAGATTTGTGGACTATATACGCACCACAACCAAACATGTAATATTGCAGACTCTAATTATGTATAATAGAATATAATATCCTAATGAAGGGTTTGGTTAAGTCTTTGCACCATTTTCATCAATACATTTTTATATATTAGGTCTCCGGAAGAGGTGTTTGTGGAGGACAGTGGTCGGCAGCCAGAGAGACCTCCCAAAAATCTGCCAGCAAGCTGGATGAGGAGGGACTAGAGCTTGCCGTCTGTCGACATGGAGTGCTCCTCTGTGCTCTCAATACGTACAGGGGAGAAATCTTTGCTTTTCCCCTGTACCTACAGACAAAGCTGGCCAGTAGTATGTTCTTTTGCATGGATGTGACCTGCAAATATTGGCCCTCCTCCAGAGAATCACAAAAAGCTGTCCAGAGCTCCAGCATCTTCTCGACATGAAGCCCTTTCTCTCAGTGTTTCATGCCAAAGCGCATGACTTCAAATGTGAAGTAAGGAATTGTTACCATGTGACACAATCACTTTATGTAAAAACCTCCTTGTGAATAGTGACAAGTTGTAACGAGTCGTACTTTTGAATATATTTTAAACAGGTGAAATGGAGTGGGGCATATCAAGAGGTGGCTGGACTAACCCTAGGGGAGGAGGTGGAACAGGTCAATGCCTTCCTCTCTCGGATAGCAGTGACCACAAAACACATGTCAAAAGCAGGTGAGTTACGATAGAACCTTTACTGTTAGTTTTCAAAAATTTCAGAAAGGCACAGATTACACTAGCAAATTACACCAACAACACAAACTCATAAAAGCTCATTGACGGTTATGACCATAGAACACAATTTAGGATGGCAATATAGTATAAACCCCAGTTACAGTATAAGAAGTAAGAGGAATAGTAATAACGTGATATTCTCTTGTGCAGGACGTACAGGCATGCTGACGCTGATGGCCATGCGCTGGAATCAGCAAAAAGTCAGCAACTTGGCCACCTCACTGTCCCGCAGATATCTGAAGGTAATAACATAGTTTTAGAAGAATGACATATTATTAGTTAGAATGATTTGTGGCTGCAGCCTAAATGTAGATTTCTGTATTTACTTGTCTTTAATTGTTTGACATTTGTAGACCACAAAAGCTCTGGAAAAGCAATTGCAGAACCTGGAGTCCATGAAGGCCGAGTTGGCAGTGACTGAAAAGCAGCTGGAAGACTGGATCAGAGATGTGAATGAGTGGGCAGAAAGTGAGGACAATCTTAATGAAGTTTTTCAACTTTTTTGTTGTCATGATTTATCAATTTATTTTTAATTTTCAGAATTAGTGATAACCCTCTATTGACATTTGCATGACTTATTTTTCATGAAGCATATGTAATAAAATAATCTTAAAACATTTGATCAAATGTCACAGTTATTGTGAATTACTGTGCTTAATACACCCATGTCCTCTAAAAAGCAACAACAAACAACCCAAGGGATGCTGCTGCCTTGGCCAGCAAGATCGAAATGCTGACAGTAAGTGTCAAGAGACATTCGCAGCGTCTCTACAAAGACACAGACAGCAACAAAGGTCGTTCCCGGATCTGCCGCAAGATCAGGGATGAGAAAGGGGTCCTGACAGCCACGATTGAGAAATACAACTCAATGGTTCCAAGCACAGAAGCTCTGTGCCTCCAAGCCATTCTGTCTGTGGAGAAAGCTTGGCCATGGCAGCTACCAAACAGTGGTAAGTCCACCAGTCTGCTGAATGCTCACAGCAAATGTGGAAAACCTGATATATAAAACTATGTAAGACTTCATAGATTCATTGATGTTGATCTTTCATACACATGAATTCATGTTTTGTCATAAATGCTTTCCAGAGTCTTTCGACCTCAGGACAAAGAGAAGAGCATTTGACCTTGTCATGGCAGTGAAGAGACTACAGGAGGAGAAGAAGATTCTCGTCACAGAAATGAAGCAACACTGGAAGGTCCTTTCAACCCACAGTGATTCACTGAAAGAGCTGTCCTGCCTGCAAAGTACAGTATATATTACATTTTTACTTTGCATGACTTTACACATCAGTGATAGGTGATGAAGTAACTGATATTGTCTTTATCTTATACATTTAAGATTCACCATTGGGCCTGAGCGAAGACGTAATGAAAGGTCTCCAGAGCATGTTCAGGAAAAAGCAGCACGACATCGGAGAAATGAAGACTCATGCGAGACGATGCTACCAGCACGTTTTGACTGGAGCAGAGACCATCAGCTTCTTGCAAAGTGTTTCAGATGAGTCTTCTGACTGCGACTCTGACAGCTCTGATGACACACGGTGAAGCCCCCTCCAGACTACCTTCTATTTATCATCTACATGCTCCCCCTCTGTGAAATACTCCGCCAACTTCCACTCCTATGCCGACGACACCCAACTCTACATCAGTACCAATCCATCATCCCAGCTATCCCCACTGTCACTAGTCAACTGCCTCTGTGACATCCAAACCTGGATGTCAACAAACCTACTGAAACTCAACAAAAACAAAACAGAGCTCATGGTTGTGGCCCCAAAAACACTGCTCTGGAAGGTTGGAGATCTGCTCCTCACCATCGATGGCTGCTCCATCCAGCCTGGGCGTCACTCTGAACTCGAGCCTCACCTTCAACTCCCACATCAGGTCTACTGTCAAAACCGCTTTTTTTCACTTAAGAAACATCTCCAGACTCCAGCCCCCTCTCCCCCCGTTGCAGAAACATTAATACATACCTTCATCTCCTCTCGTCTGGACTACTGCAATGGAGTTCTGTTCGGGGTCACCAGCAAAGCCCCGGACAGGCTCCAGTACGTCCAGAACTCTGCAGTCAGGCTCCTCACCCGCACTAACCCCTGGCAACACATCACCCCACTCTCCTCCACCTTCACTGGCCAAGTCACGCATCCAGTACAGACTCCTCCTGCTAACCTACAAATCTCTCCACTCCCTAGCCCCTGCATACATGGCTGACCTCATTCAGCCCTACACCCCCTCTCGTCAGCTGCAGCCCTCCGACAAAAAAAAAAGACACATTTCCTAATGTCTTAATATGTATGTCCAGTAAGTTTTTCTTCAGGTTGTTGAAGGCATTTTCTATAATTTCATTTTATTCAGATGTTATTACATGTCTACTCTTTAACACTATGTAAACAATGTCCCATTACAATAAAGTTGATAACAATTGTTTTGACTGTTCACTCATGTTCTGTTTGTATCTCTGTTTAGCAAACACACACATTGATTAGCACCATGAGGGGGCGGGTAAACCTTTTTGTGTGATGTTTTACAAATCAGATATGTGTAGAACTCAAATATGTGCAATAATATAGCTATATCATGTACAATTATGTGATAACATGAATAAAACATCTTCAGGTGTTATATATACATATCTGTCCTACACTAATAATAAAACAGATAAAATGGCATTGTATTCTGTGTACCTCATTTGTTTCATCTTCATAAATGACCTTTCACACACCATCAGTTGCCTGTTTTTGACTTAGCCTACACCTGGTACAATGCATAGGCCTCATATAGTCCATATTGTGCTTGATAATGATAGTTAGATATGTAAATTAACATGTGTTTTTGATAGTATTGTATACCATGTGTACTTTATACGTCTGTATTATTCACCTAGTGGTTAAAGCACGTTATTACACGTTTAGAGTCGTTGCAATGCAGGTAAGGTTGTGTTGCTAATCTCTGCTGCATGTTTGGTTGAATGGGTTACATTTGATGAAAATATGTAAATATTAAGAGTACATACAAAATAGGGGGAAAGTAGAAGGTCAATGATAGAAATATAGAATAGAAAATATCAAGAAGATAGGCTACTGTAAGAGATCTCTACAATACAAGTTTAGTGCTGGATGTACACAGATATTATTATAGAGGATGTGCAAATCAGACAAACTAATCAGGCTTTATTAAAACATTAAATAATACTTTAAGTTAAGGTCTTCTTTTAACTACATGTAGCAAAAAGCTTTGGTAAATCTACAGATAAATATTAAGCCTGACAAAGTACTTAAAGTCTAATATATTGCATCATTTGTTTTGGGACTTGACAATCAACTGTCCTGCAATGTTAACTATGTTTAAGCACTTATTTTAACTGATATTACATATTAATTATACAATATAAGATGTATGTAGATAAGAAATGTGCAGAATATGACTGTTTAATGGTGGAGGTATATTGATATACCTACATATTGATAGATGTCTTGTTATGCAGTGTTGACGAACCTGCCAAGTTTTTCATTCATTGCATAACTACACCGTTTGTGTATATGATATGTCAATAAACCTTAGAAATTCTTGAAATCTTGAAAGGGATGTGCAAAATAGCCATAATATACAGTCTTTAATGAACTATTAGTAGAGAATAACGAGTAATGAATATACTTTCTAGGGATCCTATTAATATCTAATGATAAAAATAATAAAATTCAATAACATGCTTTAACCACTAGGTGTCCCTTTATATCAGCTGTGCACCTTTATGGTGTAAATACAGCCTATCTACCAATTGGATCAAATATAAAAGTCAGCCGAATTAGTGTTGATACTGCAAGGAGACGTATTGTGTGAAAAGAAATGTAAGATGTTGTTTAATTACTGATATATTTATGATCCACGTCACGTTTTCAGTGTTGGCGGCAGTTCCTCATGTTTGTCTAGAAGTCTTCTCATCAGGGCTCTATAAATAGAGAACTATAATATGTAATATTTAATGCAGCCGAACCGTGTATTACAATGCCGTTATGTGATGACCCCCAAAGTGAAAAGCAAGCACACTCGGAAATAAAGTGTTTTCGGTCTGTTTCCGGTATTTGTTTATGACGATGTGATGTGAGATGTGAGACTGGAATTGCACAGGGGAAAATAACGTGTCTATGCCACCATTTTAGATGCGGATTTTGTTAAACTAATACGTTTGCTTTGTGGCCCAACACTATACATTGACGGGGAAGGGGGTAGCAATAATAATCACCTTTCCCTGAATTTTACTCAGGTGTAACTAAAGTCTGATGTTGTTTATATTTCATATTAATCAGAATCAATCAAGTAACTCAAATAAATGTAGTGGAGTAAAAATACCAGGTTAACCTCTGAATTGTAGTGGAGTAGAATTACAAAGTAACAATAAATTGCATGTTTTACATGTTGCTGTGTATTATAGCTGAGGATTATGGGTAGTGTAGTGTCTTCGGCCGTCTTAAACTCAGAAAAAACTATCTCCGAATCGAAGGGGGAAAAACACAAAATCATTGTACACAATTTAAACCAATGTGTAATCTTGTGTTTTTGAGTTGAGGAGTAATGCAAATATCACTGTAAAATCAATCGACATTAGAGAGAATACTTATTCACCTTTTTTCCTATCTTCTAAATATGACAGAAAATGTGTACTTGCTGACAGTTAATGTATCAACGTCCCCATTACTAGTTTCAAAAACTAAACCTTTCTTATTTACACTATTGTCTTTGATTTATTTACCAAATTATGTTTGTGGATTTAATGATTGTCAAATACAGTTCAACTGGCGAGCAAACCAGATAAGTCACATGTTGACCTGACAAATCCACATTTTCAAATAGTGCTTTTCACAGGAGGCAAATTGTGCTACATTTCAGGTGAATACTTTGATAGTAGGTTTAGAATAAGTTTCTAGGTTTTAATGCTACAAAACATAATGTTTCTCATATGGTCCGTTGCTGCAGGACTGTCACATATCGTCTTTTAGAGATGCTCCTGATGTTCCAGGCCCTGGCATTTAGAAAATCTGGTCTGCTCTCATGTCCACGTTTTTGGGCAAATTCAAATTGTACCAGTATTATTCATATGACATAAACAGAAGACCATAACAAAAATTGATATCTATCTTGCAAATAATGATTGTCACATTTTCATTAACATACCAAACATTTTAAAAGGCTTTACCCTATTGAGAAATAATTGTACAAAAAATACACAACAGAAACAACAATTTAATGAAACAATTTATTCAAACAACTTATTGTGTGTGTGTGTGTGTGTGTGTGTGTATGTGTGTGTATGTGTGTGTGTGTATATGTGTGTGTGTGTGTGTGTGTGTGTGTGTATATGTGTGTATATGTGTGTGTGTGTGTGCATATGTGTGTGTATGTGTGTATGTGTGTGATCATTTTGAGCTGCTATACAGTTGAGCAGGCTCCCATGTGTCCTCCCAGTCCTTGCCACTGCAAAACACACATAAAGAACAATTGAATAATTATGAATATGTCATGCTATATATATTTCTGATACTTAATCAGGCAAGTAAGTCAATTTAAAATAGGATTTGAAACACTAGGTTCATCTCAGTCCCCCTCCTCGGGCCCTTCTCACTTCTCTTATTTTGAATTTCCTCGCTCCTCGGTCGCGGTCTCACCGGAAGTTGATTTGTCTGCGCCATCTTGAGTAGCGTCCCAATGGCCATATTTCTGCCAGAGGACCGAGGATCGAGGAGCGAGGAGCGATAATGGAGGAGCGATAACCAAGGAACCATCAGACCATCCTCCGATGAAATCCTCAGACACTCGCCCCGCCCCCTTACTGTGTATCGCTCACTGATTGGACGATGCAGCGCATGCACTGATCTGATGCTTCTTGACATGAGAGCAAATGAAGAAAATACATGAACCTCACGGGAGACACTCCTCAGTTTATACCGTGTTTTGTTTCAATTCATGTATCATTTAGTTACAAATATGTGATATATCTGAACAACAAAGTGGTCTAAAATCATTTTATTCATTTGTTGGAAACATTTTCATGATCGCTTTTTTCGTTTTACATTTTCATTTATTGTCATTTCCATTCAGTCAGTCATTAAGTGCTATTAAAATGTTACTTTGCTACATATCCACACAAACAAACAAAGTGTGCAATCCAATGAATGTTAATCTAACTGGGTTTTGATAGATAACATCTCTTTTTCTTCTCTCAATTACTTTATTTCTGTTGTGCACTCTGATCAATATTAATCAAACTATTGTTCGTTTATACATTTTAAGAATGGCGTTTATCTTTTTTGAGAATGAGTTCTTATTGTATTTTATTTATTTGGGTCTACAACAAATGATACAAATGTTTGTGTCAGTAAATGTGTACTAACAGAGGGGGGGGTGTTTGTGAACACAACAGAGACAGAGCTGCTGTCAGACGATCAGCTGTGCAGCGTCATCACAAACGGTGACGCTCCGGAGGAAAGGATGTCCCATTGCTCTTAAAACTAATTTCCCTGCTTCTCGTGGTTTCCTTGCATCTCTCCATGCTTCCCTGGTGGGAGGGACTAGTCACAGGGAAACGACGCAAGTGAGGGAAGCAAGGATTTAATTTAACCGAAGTGAGAAGGACCCCTCGACTCCTCTCTCCCCCTTCTCCGGGACTTGACCGGGAAATCAATCAAGACACGCCATGTTGAAGGACGTCACAATCGCTTCAATGCAAACGAAGGAGTCGAGGAGGGGTAAGGGAGGAGGCTTCCAGAGGAGACGAAAGGTAGGATACACGAGAGCACACTACTCGCGCATCAGAGCCCCGCCCCCAGCTGCACAGCCTCTGCTCACTGCAGCTGTTCTTACCGTTAAAGGAGGATCAGAGTCATTAAATGTTTAAAGTTCTTCATTAAGAGTAAAATATATTAAATCTCTTAAACGAATGAGAGATCGAAATCTATAAAAACATTAAAGTGGGTGAAATATACTTACAAATTCAATAATAATGTTTTGATTATAAAATAATAACGTACAGTTGTTACTTGTGGTTTGTGATGCATGTGTGGTAGACCCACAGCACGTCAAACATTTAGGATATATACAAATACGGGGAGCATAACTAATACATGTTTTAGTGATTTGTGTCTCTCTTCTGTAGGACAAATTACATAACAACATCCAATACAAAAGTGGATCTGAAACAAGCTCAAATACTATAATGAAATGAATCCATCAATTATTATTATTGTTATGATTATATTTATAACTTAAATGAAATGATATAGCTGGAAAAAAAATAAATGCCGAAAGTAATGCATAGAAAACTATAATAAAATAAATGAATGGAAAAGATGGACGAAATCATTTCAATGTGAAACTAAATCCCAGGTTTGAAGGGATTGATGTGGAGGGGACAAGGGCGTTGTTTATGGTGACGCTGGAGTGAACGAGGACATCCCAACTCACACCTGAGGACTCCTCTCTCCTCGCGTCTCTTCCTCGTGTCTCTCGCTCGCGTCTTACGGAGGCGGAGCTAAAACGCAAGGAAGGGACGCAAGTGAGGGAAAGGAGGAGGTGAAATATTCAATTGAGATGAGCCTACAATAAGGAAAAACTTACCACTCGGAGCATGATGTCCAGCGAATTTTGACTTCTTCTCTTTGCTGAAAGGCATGACATGAAATGGACAGAAATATTAATGAGAGATACTTTCCAAAGTTAGGTGATACAACTTTACAGAACATTATTTGTACCATTTATAGACCATCAATAAGGCTAGATTTCTACACAAACAATACTAACAGACAACAGCATCTGAAAGCAGAGATACAGAAGAATCCACTGTCGTACCAGTGTAGAGCAGCTTCTTTAAGACTGGGAGTTTCCTACAACACAAGGTTATAAGGTGATGCAAAAGGTAGTCCTGTAATGCTTACAATGACAAGGTGCCGTGTGGAGGATGGACTGAGGAACCTCACCGCTCCATACTGGTACGACAGTGGATACTTGTGTATCTCTGGATTCAGAGGCGGTTATATGTTAGTATCCTTTGGGCTCTGTGCAGATATCTCACTGATGGAGGCGTGTGGTGCAGTGGGTTGTGCGTTGGTGTTGGAATCAGATGGTCACAGGTTCAAACCCCACTGCAGTCAGCATGTCGTTGTGTCCCTGAGACACTTCACCCCAAAGTGCTCCTGTGGGGATTGCCCACAGTATTGAGTATGTAAGTCGCTTGGATAAAAGTGTCTAACAAGTAACATGTGATGTAATGTAATACGGTACCAATAATGTTCTGTTAAGTTATTATGTTATTTAACTAGAAAAAGGAAGAAATTAGAACATACTTACATGTAAAATTCTTCTGTCCACAATGCTTTGATACAGGAACACCTTCTGGGTCCTGTGTTTCCTGCATTCTAAAAATAAAAAACACAATTTTAATAATTAGGTAATAAGTCTTCCAAACAATAATTTAAAAAGATGTATTTAGTATAGTGCAAATCGAACCTCTTCGACTCTTTTTGGATGGGGGAGGCTGGGACGAGAGGGAGGATGTAGGAGGTGTATGAGAAGAGAAGGGGGAGGTAGGAGGCTGGGAGGAGAGGGAGGAAAGAGGAGAAGAGAAGGGAGAGGGAGGAGGCTGGAAGGAGCGGAAGAGGAGAGAGAGAAGGGGAGGGAGGAGGCTGGAAGGAGAGGGAAGAAGGAGGAAGGACAGGTCTAGGAGGAGGCGGGAGGAGAGAGAGGAAGGAGGAGAGAGAAGGCAGGAGAGAGAGAAGGAGGAGGCTGGGAGGAGAGGGAGGAAGAGGGAGAGAGAGGGGAGGAGGAAGCTGGGAGGAGGAGGAGGAGGAGGAGAAGAGAAGGGGGAAGGAGGAGGAGGAGGAGGAGGAGGAGAGGGAGGAAGGAGAGAGGAGAGAGAAGGGGGAAGGAGGAGGCTGGGAGGAGAGGGAGGAAGGAGGAGAAGAGAAGGGGGAAGGAGGAGGCTGGAGGAGAGGAGGAAGGAGGAGAAGAGAAGGGGGAGGGAGGAGGCTGGAAGGAGAGGAGGAGAGAGAGAGAGAGGGAGGAGGAGGAGGGAGAGGGAAGAGAGGAAGGAGGAGAAGGAAGGGGGAGAGGAGAGGGAGGAGGAGGAGAAGGAAGGGGAAGGAGGGAAGCTGGGGGAGAGGAGGGAGAGTGGAGGAAGAGGCTGAGACGGGAAAGATGGTGAAGCAAGAGGAAAAAGTTGAAGAATAAATTCCAGCTCTGGAAGGGGGCCGGAGGACCAGGTGGTGATCCAGGACCAGGTGGTGATCCAGGACCAGGTGGTGATCCAGGACCAGGTGGTGATCCAGGACCAGCAGAAGTTGTCCGAGCTTGTTGTTCAGCAAACCACACTGCAAATGTTGAAAATAATACAAGGGAAAATTAACAGAACTAATTTTAAGGAAGACTTATTTTTGGCCTTACTTGCAAGAAATTAATAAAATGCATTGAATTTCCTTCTTATTATAAATCAACCAGATAGAATGAAATGCAGGTAGTGTGAAAATATTGTTTGTAGACATTTCAAAATAACGTATGTTGTCCAAAGTGCTGTACAGGCTTATAACATAATACAAAATAAAGAAATATGCATACAAATAATGAATTATAAATAGAAACAAAACAAAAAGGTAACTGCACTACCATTAGTGTGGTATCCTCATATTAGTATCTTAGTGTTCACATTGATAACATGCTGGCCCTGACGAGCACATGTTGACAGCCTTTGTTCTATAATACAGTATAAGTTGTATTATATCTATCTATTATATATACATCCTTCACCACCGAACAGTGCAACTCCTTCCTCTCGTTTTTCCAAACCAAAATCAGCAACATTTACAGCAATCTGACACCCTCATCAGCACCCCCCACCTTCCCTCCTGGCTCCCCCCCCTTCACCTCACACCCCCTGTCCCACTTCTCCCCTGTGACCCCCATGCAACTGTCCGACTTCATGACTGGAATTAACTCCACCTGCACACTTGACCCAATGCCCTCCAAATTTGTTAAAGAGAGCCTCCCTGCCATCTCCCAACTCATCGCCACCATCATTAACTCCTCCCTCAGATCTGGATCAGTTCTCCCCTCTCTCAAACTGGCTGCTGTCACACCCATTCTCAAAAGACCTGGACTCACACCTGACATCATGTCCAACTTCCGGCCCATCTCAAATCTCCCCTTTCTGTCAAAAATACTTGAACGTGTCGTTGCCTCACAACTTAAAGCCCACCTCAGCTCCAATGATCTCTTTGAGCCATTTCAATCCGGTTTCCGATCAAAACACAGCACCGAAACAGCTCTTCTCAAAATCACAAACGACCTCCTCCTCTCCTCTGACTCCGGCAACCTTAACATCCTCATCCTCCTCGACCTCACCGCAGCATTCGACACCATCAACCACGCCATCCTGCTGTCCCTCCTCGAATCATCACTGAACATCACCGACACTGCACTCTCCTGGCTGAAATCCTACCTCACCGACAGACATCAGTTTATCAACATCAACAACTGCACCTCCTCCACTGCTCCTCTGTCCCAAGGTGTCCCCCAGGGTTCGGTGCTTGGCCCCCTCCTCTTCATCCTCTACATGCTCCCCCTTGGCAAAATAATTCGTCGCCACAACCTTCAATTTCACTGCTACGCCGATGACATCCAACTTTATATCTCAACAAAAACCATCACCCCCACAACACACTCCACTCTCACCAACTGTCTCTCAGAAATAAAAGCATGGATGCAAACAAACTATCTCCAACTGAACAGTGCCAAATCAGACATCATCATCATTGGCCCCCCATCCCGTATCAAAGACATCCAGAATTTCAACTTCACCATTGACAGCCACACTCTATCTCCCCCCCCTCACATCCGCAACCTCGGAGTCATCTTCGACAGTCAGCTCAAATTCAACCACCACATAAATCACATCACCAGGACAGCCTTTTTCCACCTCAAAAACATTGCCCGTCTCCGCCCATCACTCTCCTCCTCTGCTGCTGAAACCCTGATTCATGCATTCATCACTTCACGACTCGACTACTGCAATAGCATCCTCTACGGCAGTGTTTCCCAACCGGGGGTACGCGTACCCCTAGTGGTACGCGAGGGAACTGTAGGGGGTACGTGGAATTCCAAGGTGACAAGTAAAAAAAATATTAATCCCGTCAAAAATGATAGTGCGCGATTTGTTTCCCTAGGGAGACAATAGTCTGTGGCACAACCGCGCCAAAATCCCACAATGAAAACAGCTGCTTACCTGCAGCCAGAAAAATACTGGTAGGTCTGCGCTATGGATAAATGGCTGAAACGTCCGCTTGCTCTGGATTGAGGCCAGGGTTCATAGGAGCACGCCGAGAAACGTAAGAAAGAGGCCAAACTGAAACCAAGGCAGTACAGTGAAACATATATATTATTTGGATTCATTTATACTTCTGCGGACCCACCGCAGCCTCAGTGCTTCTTTTGCGGTGAAGTCCTGGCTAATAGTGCGATGAAGCCAGCGCATTTACAGAGACACCAGAGCACCAAACACTCGGGAAGTGTCGATAAAAGTGAATAATTTTACAGACGAAAGCTGTCGGAATTTAAGTCGAGCCAGACAGTAATGATGAAAGCCACGACTGTGTTAATGAAAGCACTCGAGGCATCTCACGCCGTGTCCCTGCTTGTGGCTAAATAAAAAAACCTCACTCTATTGTTGAGGAGCTCATTCTCCCTGCAGCGACTGCGTTGGCCGAAATTATGATAGAAGACAATCACAACAGAGCCGGCCAGCCAAGAAAGCAGCCGAAGCACTCAAGAAAGTTCCCCTGTCGAATAACACCGTATCCCGTCGGATCAATGATATGTCTGTTAATATAATTGGACAAGTGGTGAACAAAATAAAACTAGCCGGTCAGTTCGCTTTGCAGCTGGATGAAATGACAGATGTGAGTGGAGAAGCAGAGCTCCTGTCCTTCGTGCGTTACAAAGATGCGTCGGACATAAACTATGGGGGTTATTCCCTATCTTTATTCAAGAGCGTGGTATTTAAATTTGAGAGCATACTTTATGTATTTATTTCCCTCAAACCCTGTCCAGGCACTCAAATAGTGCCTGCTTGCACTTAGATTTGCTCTGCTTCGGCTCAAACTGTACACTTGCACTCAGATATATTGCTGTTTACAGATTTGTTCTGCTCTCAGATTTATTCTGTGCGCGCTCGAAACTTTTGTGCAACAATCCTGTCAAAATCCCTCAACCAATAGGAGGCCAGGTATCCTTGCGGGTGCGTTCGCTTTACTTATTACAGCATCCCGTAAGGGCGGTTACTCTTTGGTTTATAAACTCCCGCCCTCCACGGCTTTATAACATAGCATGTACTGCACTTGTTTGATTTACAACTACCTTACATAATAGCTACGTTCAGTGGCGGACTGGGACTAAAAATCAGCCCGGGAATAAAATAAAATCGTCCCTCCGTTGCCTTCTGCACAGAGTGCGAGGTGGTTGCTATGCAACAACATTAACAGATAGCGAATGTCGTCGTTTAGGTGCTTTTTTTTCTGGAGATAGGCACTTCTCAATCCACTCCTCCATAGTAAGCCCACCCCGGAGGTCGAAGTTAACCTTAAATGTTTCCATTTTGGCTTAGTTAGTTAGTTAGTTAGTTAGTTAGTTAGTTAGTTAGTTAGTTAGTTAGTTAGTTAGTTAGTTAGTTAGTTAGTTAGTTAGTTAGTTTACTATATAAAGTTTAGTTTAGGATTTTATAACGGTTCTCAGACGCGGAGGGATACTGATTTGTGAAAAGTAACAACAACTATTCCCTGGATATACGCTCATTATATCACGGCTAAGAAACATCAGATTGCTTGATTTGACTTGTCCATTTTATAAACATATACTAACTGTGCTTAAAAAGTTGTAAATGACTACTACTAATGACTGTAAAAGAAACTGCTAGGCCTATACTGATTCTGGATATTATTTTGCTAAGTGTTTTGTTCCTGAATTAAAGTTTAAATGCCTGTTTAAAGGGGACTTATTCAAAGGGGCTCCATGGTTTAGGCCTAAATGTTACAAGATATATATATAGCAAAGATAAGTTGATTAGTTTGATTTCATATGTATTTATTTGATTATATTATTTATTTTCAAGGCAACATATTCATTTTTATTTATTCTTATTGAGTGTATTAAGTTAAAATTAAGAAAATGCCTGAGAATTAGATGTTCAAATTAAGGCGATGAAATAAAGTTATTTTCATTCAATAATCAGTTACGTTCTACTTGTGAAGGATCATCAGCACGTATGAGTGAGGGGGTACTCATGGTATGACAAAAGGCTCAGGGGGTACACAAGACAAAAAAGGTTGGGAACCACTGCTCTACGGCATACCATCCAACCTAATCAATAAACTCCAACATATCCAGAACTCTGCTGCCCGCCTCCTCACCCACACCCGCTCCCGAGACCACATCACTCCCGTCCTCCAGAACCTCCACTGGCTCCCCGTCCGTCAAAGAATCAACTTCAAAGTCCTCCTCATTACCCACAAAGCCCTCAACAATCAGGCCCCCCCCCTACCTCACAGACTTGCTGCACCACCACGCCCCTTCCCGCTGCCTCCGCTCATCAGAAGCCAACCTCCTATCCATCCCCACCCGCACCAATCACCGGACCTGGGGGGACAGAGCCTTCTCCGTCGCTGCCCCCTCCCTCTGGAACTCACTCCCCCAACCCATCAGAGACTGCACTGACCTCACCACCTTCAAAAAACTTACAAAAACTCACCTCTTCAATCTGGCTTTTAATGTGTGATTGTTTACTATATATTTATTTGTTGTTCTTTCCTTTTCCCTTCACTATATCTGTAAAGCGTCTTTGAGCACCTGTAAAAGCGCTAACAAATTAAATCTATTATTATTATTATTATATAAAATAGGATCAGGGGGGATGACATTTTAATGATATAACGGGATAGATGTAACAGAAGTGTGAATTTGATGAATGCATTGACACAAAGCCCATGGACGACTACACAATGAGATCATAAATTAAAAGGATGATCTTACATTTCAGGAGGTACTCACAGAGTTTCCTCATTTTGAGTATTACCTCCCTAACGACCCCATCAGCATTTCCAAAATGGTGGACCAGATCCCCACGGATCTCCCCACTCCCTGACTGGCTAGGAAAAGGACCGGGCAGGAGCCAAGGGCGTTTAGTTTGAGAACCTGCAAGAATTGGAGTGAAAAAGATTGCATTCAGTTTAGGTATGTGAAGCAAGACCAGTTCAAAAGCTTCAACTTCACTGGCTTTGCAAGTATTTTTTTGCTCAGCTCTTCGCAGCTATGGTGCTATGTGTATCCTTCACAATATTTGTATTATATTTTATGCATTACCTATTACATAAGTGTAAGGGAGAAGTGTGAGTAAGTGACCAATGATACAAATCTTTTGGTTTGTTCAAGCCCTAAAAATGGTTTCACATTCACTGAGGGCAAGGCTGTTTGACAAATAAGATATGTCTGGGAGGCCAAACATCTTAAATAATAAGTCATTTAAACTCACCAATAGCTCGGCCGACTTAATGTTCCTGCTGGCGTTTCCATTGCTCTTCACTGAAGCCCCCCAGTTAGAGTCCTTTAGCTGTGTTCATTTCTTAGAAGGGGGCCGTCACACATGACACACGTTTTCCGCCTAAAGGAGTTTGGGGCCTGGCAGGAGGGGCACAGTTTTTGCTTGGGCTTTGTCATTCTGCAAATGAAAGTTAAACAGAGAGATGATCTCAAAAAGGTTTGCTGTCAGTTGATCAATTTCTCTGCAAATACACACATATGTTATTAAGTTCATGCTCAATATTAAATGCAATTGGAGAGATAGAAGATAGAGTCTAATATGCTGTGAATACTTGAGATAGTGCGCAAACTTCCAATGGTTTGAATATAATTAATATATTCATATGTATGTGAATATTCAATATATTCAAACACAAATGACAAGTGGGGTTTTTGTAGAATAGAATGTAACACTTAAACGCCAACGCTAAGTGAATCCATTTTGAACAACATTGAACAACATTCTGTTAATAATTAGGCTAATGTGTGCTGAGTTGTAATATACTGTGTAATCATTTGCTCACATATAAAAACATCATGACATTACATGATGGCATTCCTTCTTGATGACAGCTTATGGTAAAAATAACAAATGACCAGCGACATAAAATATCTACTAATATGAATATTATTATCCAAGTGTCGAATAAATTATAATAATTACAAATACTTTCGCTCCAGAGAGTCATCTTTGTTTTGATGAGCGATACAACTAAAAGTGCTATAGCTCCTTTGATGACTACTACTACATTGTACTAACATTGGTCAGCTAGCTAGCCAGACACGTGGCTAATGCCAGCTTCTAAAGCTGGCATTGTTAATGTCTTACAAATGCTGCTGCCTAGAGGTATTTTATTTGTGTTATGCTTGAATGTTCTCGAAAATTAAGTGAGCAGTCGAGTTTATTACAACTTACCTTGGTCTGGTGTTTCAAGGTTCCCGACTGAGCGATATATCACGTGAACTACGTGGTCACGACGAACGCTGGGGATTCTGGGTAGTGTAGTGTCTTTGGCCATCCAAAACTCATTTTTTTTGTATGAATTGATGTTTCATCCAATCACAGAGCTTGTTGACTTATCACGAGATCTGTCGCAAAGCGGACAGGCGTCGTCACAACAATAGCTGGGGATTGTGGGTAGTGTAGTCTCTTTGGCGCTCCACATTTCAGAGAAAACAAGTTGTTTCTCAGAATTGAAGGGGAAAAACACAAAGCATTGCACACAATTTAAACCAATCAATGTTGTGTAATTAACAAGGATAATCTGGTGTTTCTTAGTCGATGAGTAGTGCAGATATCACTGTAAAATCAATCCACAGTAAGGGGAATACTTACTTCCGGGTGTGCAATTCTCCGTTATCCAATGGGAATGGACGCTCACATTGCCTTTAAGGGCAGCCGACACAAACGAATGCCGTATTTCCATGGGCGTCAAATCCCGCCGCAGATGGGAATACATTGCAATCAGTTGAAAGCTATTTGCGTCCTTTTATGAAGCTGAAGGAGCCGAGGAGCGTCACAACTGGACGCCACGGACACTGACCAAACGTCGCTCCTGGACGCTTAGGGAGTGAGAGTGTGTTGGGTCAAAATGATGCAGGGTCTTCCCAGTTCAAACTAAATGGAGTAGAAGACCACATAAGAATATTAAATGTTTATTTGATTGCTTGGTTGTAGCTCAGGAATTAATGATGTGATTTGTCATGTTGTTTATTCTTTGACCTTCTTGCGGAGAGCAAGAAGGTCAAAGAATAAACAACATTTTATTAACAACATAGGGGTCTTTACTTTTTTCCAGTTTTGTTGGGGAAGTTCTTCCCTGTGCGCTGCAAGGAGTGAAAGATAGCAGGTATCTCATGCTGAAAGTATATATTGGGCCTTATTTAAGCAGATATTATTACAATTTTCATTTGATTAAAGTACCAACTGAACCTTAAGTTGGGAACCATATGCTTTTAAAATGCAAATCTCAAAACAACCACTAACCCTAACATATATATCATCAAGCAGATAATAAATGAACTGTGAAGCTGTATACTATTCAGTGTGTGCAAGGCTGGGGTTTGCTTTGATGTCAGAAATGAAGTATGTGATGCCAATCATTTACATTTACTTTCAGCCTTTAGGTCTTCAATAAACTACAAAATACTTTAAAATGAGCTAAAAAACAATCACAAATGAAAATAACTGCTGTGTAACCCATCGCTGGGGCTGGGTTTATTTTGCCCTTGGCCTGTTTTTGCCAGCCGTATCGTATTACCGTATTGCCAGATCGTCTTATTTTCTTAGCTTTGTCTCTGTCAGTTCTTCTGAATGATGATCTGTTTTTATAGAGAGAGAAAACAAACCAGCAAAACAATACATATAGAATTCATAGGTTTCAAATCACATTTACAGTGAGGACACGCCCCCTGGTGGTTCATGGCATTACAACACAGCATCCAGAATTCCACACCTCACAGCTGTCTCACACCTCACACACTGTCTCACACCTCACAGCCTGTCTCACACCTCACAGCCTGTCTCACACCTCACAGCTGTCTCACACCATGTCTCACACCCTGTCTCACACCTCACAGCCTGTCTCACACCTCACAGCTGTCTCACACCATGTCTCACACCCTGTCTCACACCTCACAGCCTGTCTCACACCTCACAGCCTGTCTCACACCTCACAGCCTGTCTCACATCCTGTCTCACACCTCACATCCTGTCTCACACCTCACAGCTGTCTCACAGCCTGTCTCACACCTCACAGCTGTCTCATACCTCACAGCCTGTCTCACACTCTGTCTCACACCTCACAGCCTGTCTCACACCTCACAGCTGTCTCACACCTCACAGCCTGTCTCACACCTCACAGCTGTCTCACACCTTACAGCCTGTCTCACACCCTGTCTCACACCTCACACCCTGTCTCACACCTCACAGCCTGTCTCACAACTCACAGCCTGTCTCACACCTCACAACCTGTCTCACACCCTGTCTCACACCTCACAGCCTGTCTCACACTTCACACCCTGTCTCACACCTCACAGCCTGTCTCACACCTCACAGCCTGTCTCACACCTCGCAGCCTGTCTCACAGCCTGTCTCACACCTCACAGCCTGTCTCAACCTCACACCCTGTCTCACACCTCACACCCTGTCTCACACCTCACAGCTGTCTCACACCTCACAGCCTGTCTCACACCTCACACCTCCCAGCCTGTCTCACACCTCACAGCTGTCTCACACCTCACAGCCTGTCGCACAGCCTGTCTCACACCTCACAGCTGTCTCACACCTCACATCTGTCTCACACCTCACAGCCTGTCTCACACCCTGTCTCACACCTCACACCCTGTCTCACACCTCACAGCCTGTCTCACAACTCACAGCCTGTCTCACACCTCACAGCCTGTCTCACACCTCACAGCCTGTCTCACAGCCTGTCTCACACCTCACAGCCTGTCTCAACCTCACACCCTGTCTCACACCTCACAGCTGTCTCACACCTCACACCCTGTCTCACATCTCACAGCTGTCTCACACCTCACAGCCTGTCTCACACCTCACACCCTGTCTCACACCGCCCAGCCTGTCTCACACCTCACACCCTGTCTCACACCTCACAGTTGTCTCACACCTCACAGCCTGTCTTACAACTCACAGCCTGTCTCACACCTCACAGCCTGTCTCACACCCTGTCTCACACCTCACAGCCTGTCTCACACCCTGTCTCACACCTCACAGCCTGTCTCACACCTCACAGCTGTCTCACACCTCACAGCCTGTCTCACACTTCACACCCTGTCTCACACCTCACAGCCTGTCTCACACCTCACAGCTGTCTCACACCTCACATCCTGTCTCACACCTCACAGCTGTCTCACACATCACAGCCTGTCTCACACCTCACAGCCTGTCTCACACCAATATTAATGAGAGAAGGTATCTCTCATTAATATTTCTGTCCATTTCATGTCATGCCTTTCAGCAAAGAGAAGAAGTCAAAATTCGCTGGACACCATGCTGCGAGTGGTAAGTTTTTCCTTAATGTAGGCTCATCTCAATTGAATATTTCACCTCCTCCTTTCCCTCAATTGCGTCCCTTCCTTGCGTCTTAGCTCCGCCTCCGCAAGACGCGAGCGAGAGACGGAGGAGTCCTCAGGTATGAGTTGGGATGTCCTCGTTCACTCTGGCGTCACCATAAACAACGCCCTTTACTTCTGGTGCGCGCAGTTTTACCACCTGTCACTGGACTCCCCTCCACATCAATCCCTTCAAACCTGGAATTTAGTTTCACATTGAAATGATTTCATCCATCTCTTCCATTCATTTCTTTTATTATAGTTTTCTATGCATTATCTTCGGTCCTGTATTTGTTTTTCCAACTATAACATTTCATTTAAGTTATAAATATAGTCATAACAGTAATAATAATTGATGGATTAATTTCATTATGGTATTTGAGCTTGTTTCAGATCAACTTTTGTATTGGATGTTGTTATGTAATTTGTCCTACAGAAGAGAGACACGAATCACTCAAATATGTATTAGTTATGCTCCCCGTATTTGTATATCTCCTAAATGTTTGACGTTCTGTGGGTCAACAGGACCCAAAAACACAAGGGGTATAAAATGGTAAATACATACTGTGATTGAACACAAAAACACCATCTATTATTGACCTTTATAGCAAATTCAAAACATTTACGATATAAATGATACAAAAAACCACCTTTTAGTATTAGACAGAAAATAGGTGACGAGACATATTTCTATTTTTTTAGATTAGGCCACTGTGGTGAGAGTAATACATATAGCTTGTGTTATATTTGTTTTGAAAATGTATATTTATACTTTATAAACAAACTGGTTACCCTTTTTTTAAATTAGCATACAGAACATTATGAAAACAAACTTGACTAATGGTCGGCTCATAACCTCAGAACACAGAAGAGGAAAAACTGTATAGATTCTCGTTTCATTTTGAAGGAGCTGCAGACCTAAAGTGTGTAGAAGACTTAAATGATTAAAAAGGTCACAATCACATTAATAAAACTGTATTTAGGTTTTAGTTTCACTTTTGCAAAACAGAGTTTCACATGTACTTTCTAGCATGTATGGCCATCTCCTCACTTAGCCCTATGCTGTTGCTCCCCTGCCAGTCTCTCCTTTACTCATCTTCTTCTTAAAATAAGAAGAGATGTCTGTTGACTTTCTCTTCATTTTCTGCAAATTGACATTACACACAGCAGAGATTAATAGTAGCCTACGCATTACACCAGCTCAGCCTACTGACATCAGCTAACGTTAGCTTAGCAAGCTAAACTAACGCTAACTAGGATAGCCGCCAAAGTGTGTTTACAGACTAATTATACCTGAAGTCAAGCCAGCCTTTACTGAGCCCCGAGCCTGTTTTCCAGGTCTTCCAGCGTTTTTCTCGTTTTAATGCCATTGAACACACATTTTGATCAGAATAGCAGCTAAAGGTAAGCATATCTCCGTGTTTTGCAACCTAAAGCTAACACACTAAAGCCTAAAGTGTTGTGGAGCTTAACAGGCAACGAACGTATACGATTTTTGTCAAGTCAGTAGAAAAGTCAGTAGAAAGAAATGTTTTGCTGCAACCTGCTGCTGTCTGTGCGAATCTCAGAGTGGTGCGCGTGAGTATCAGAGTGGTGCGCGCGAGTATCAGAGTGGTGCACCGAGTATCAGAGTGTTACCATGGTAGCAGAGGGAGAGGGAGGGGCTGCAGTATCAAGCGACTTGCTGGCTGTGTATTTGTTGCTAAATATCAGATAAACTACTACGCATACGTGACTGGCGAGGCGGTGTGTGTGGTGGGGGGGTCAGTGGGGGGGCCAACAAATATATCAGCGTGGCCATGGCCCCCCCCTGCTTGCGCCACTGCCTGAACAGTCTCTCTTCTGTCCACTTTCAGCACTTCGCACAAACGTAGCACCTCTGCGTCCCCATACTGTATGTCTAACTCCTCTTCAGGTCAACTACCAGGATGGAGAACTTTCATGTCATGTATTAGCTGATTGTCCCGGGCCTCCCGGCCATGTAATGGGCTTTATCTTGTGCTGACATGAGAGGAGGTTGTGGAAGTCATTCTGTGTCTCAGATTCTCTTCCATACTGCGGAAAAACTGACCTGCATGAATCTGTACAGATGAATGAAGCCTGCCATTTTCACGCAGGGCAACACCCTTGAAAGATTTCTCAGCTAGAGCTCTATGAAGTCATATGTGGGCCAGGCATGGAGACTATGGATTAAAAAACTCGTATTTCTCTTTTTTGGAGTTGCCGAGAGAGGTCGCTGAGCTCTGTGAGCGCATCTTACATCAGTCCCAGATTGCTGACAAATGGTGCAGATGTGAGCACATCATCAAGGCCCTTGTACTTTGCTCTGTCTCTGAAATCCCTGCCCGTGTCGTTTGCAGCATTTGAAAAGTGATCATAAAGCACTCTGTAGTTTTCCCAGACTGCTCTGACGCTCCTTTCACTTGAAGCTACCCAGCGGATGGACAAAATACGCCCGATCACCAGGAGACGCTGTCCGACTGCTTGTGCACACTGCGCTAACTGCCTCTGATTTTTGGGGGAGGCATGAAACAATGAGTAGAGTTTATCAAAAAAGATTTCAAAAGGATTGAGCCCTGAGACCTCCTTGACCACATCCCCAACTGCCAGCTCTAGTCGATGATTCAAGCAGTGCCACACAAACAGGCTTGGGAATGTACTACACAACTGGGTAGCAACGCCTGTTCTCTTCCCTACACTGTAAAAAATGGCTGTGAAAGACAAACTATAGGGACAAAAACGGTCAACAGAAAAAATAGGCTTGTTTGAGATGAGCCGAGGCTCGCCTCGAAAGTAGACGAGAATAGCCGATTGCAGCTGGGGGAGGTCTCAAAAAGGTCGCCTGAAGTCGGACAGCTCGAAGTTGGCTTGACTCGGTTTGCAATGGCGGAAATTGCGTTGGCATTCTTCGTTGCAGATGAAGTGGATGCAATAGAAATCCCACAATTAATATATCACTACAAATTACTGACTCAAGTGTTTGTTCATTTTAAAACAAATCAATACAAGGGGGGTTGAATCCTACATGAAAAAGACAGAACCACTACTTTTCAAAACTACTTCCGTCGGTGGTCTTGACCAGTTTGCATTTATAAAGAATGCACAAATGTGTTTAATCGTTAATGTCAGATATGTACTAAGTAAATACATTTGTTCCTTGTTACAAAAAGGGTCGATGAAAAAACTAGGAATTAAATAAGATGGCTAGAGTCACAAAAAATGTATCTTTAGGTGCTTTTATTAACAGTCAAATGCTGAAAAAACACAAAGTAACAAGGATCTAGAGAAAGAAAACCTCAATATATACGTACAGGTGGAGGACATATAACTGGTACCTCTCTGCTCTACAGCCACAGTCAGACTAACCTCAAAACACTTGTGGCCAGAGGTTTATATTAAGCCCCTCCCCATAGGACAATCTGCTATTTATACCCTTAATTAATGTTATTCTTATCTACAAACATATTCAAAATGTAAGGCAAATTATGTAAACACAATAAATGAAATAGGTCAACATATTCTGTATTTCTGACCACAGAAGCCTTAAACAATAAAATGTTTACACTTGGAAGAAAATTGCCACCCGTGCCCATGCACTACATGGTATGCTCCAATTGAGCACAGGTGTTTCCACTGATTGAGCCTCTACCTAAGGCTGCAGTTTTCTGTTGCTCTGTTTGGCCTTCACAACCTTGAACGAGAGGGTAAGCAGGTTACTTTGGCACAGCATATGACTTCAAATAAATCTGTCTTGAACAAACAATGACTTGGGTTTTATTGTATCAATGTGTTTCCCTCAGTGTGCCTTTTACCATGCCCCTATGCCAACTGTGATGAAGGCTTCTTCTTCACATTACCACCCTCCTCTCCTGCATCAACGATGTTTGGCAGCCTTGACAGGTAGTCCGCGGTGACGTTTTCCTTGCCTGCTTTGTGCCACACACAGAACTTGAATGGTTGTAGTTCAAGATACCATCTAGTCACCCTGGCGTTCCGGTCCTTCATGGTCTGGATCCATAACAAGGCTCTATGGTCCGTCTGGAGGTCAAATTCCCTCCCGAGTAGGTAGTACCTTAGGCTGTCCAATGCCCACTTGATTGCCAGACACTCCTTCTCGATTGTGGAGTACCGGGTTTCACAGGGCAGAAGTTTCCTGCTGAGATACAACACTGGGCGTTCCTCTCCTTGTTCTCCCTGAGCCAGCACTGCACCGATGCCCACTCCAGAGGCATCCACCTGAACCAGGAAGCGTCTTTCGAAGTCAGGACTCTGCAATACTGGAGATGAGCACAGTTTTTCCTTCAACTCCTGGAAAGCCCTTTCACACTCTTCATTCCATTCCACAGGATTACGAGCAGCCTTGCACGTGAGGTTGGTCAACGGAACTGCTAGAGTGGCAAACTGAGAAATGAAACGTTGATACCATCCAACCAGGCCAAGAAAGGACCGTACCTGCCGCATGGATTGCACCTAGGACCCGACGAAGGTGGTCGAGATGTTCCTCCCAGGTCCTGCTGTAAATGACCACGTCATCCAGGTAGGCAGCACTGCAGTCCTCGCACCCCAGAATAACTTTGTCCATTAACCTCTGGAAGGTTGCTGGGGCACCATGTAGACCAAACGGCATCACAGTAAACTGGAAGAGGCCGAGTGGGCTTCTGTACGCGGTGAGGTGTCGGGACTGGCTTTCCAGGGGGACCTGCCAATACCCCTTGCAGAGGTCCAAGGTAGTGATGTAGTTGGCTCGACCAATCCTCTCCAGCAGGTCCTCAATCCGGGGCATCGGGTAGGCATCAAAGAAGGAGATGGCATTCAGCTTCCTAAAGTCAATGCAAATGCGGAGAGAGCCATCCTTCTTGGGTACAATGACAGTAGGGCTACTACACTCACTTGTTGATGGTTCGATTACTCCCAGCTCATGCATCAAGCGGATTTCTTCCTTCAACGCCTCCAATAAACGTTCCGGTACTCTGTAGCATGCCTGCCGAACAGGGTTCTGCCCCGGTTTGACTCGGATTACATTCTGCAACACATCTGTACGGCCTGGTTTCTGTGTGAACAAGTGGGGAACAGCCCCAAAGCATGATGTTTCCACCCCCATGTTTCACAGTAGGTATGGTGTTCTTTGGATGCAACTCAGCATTCTTTCTCCTCCAAACACGTCTAGTTGAGTTTTTACCAACAAGTTCTATTTTGGTTTCATCTGACCATATGACATTCTCCCAATCCTCTTCTGGATCATCTAAATGCGCTCTAGCAAACTTCAGACGGGCTTGGACATGTACTGGCTTAAGCAGGTGGAAACGTCTGGCACTGCAGGATTTGAGTCCCTGGCGGCGTAGTGTGTTACTGATGGTAGCCTTTGTTACTTTGGTCCCAGCTCTCGGCAGGTCATTGACTAGGTCCCCCCGTGTGGTTCTGGGATTTTTGCTCACCGTTCTTGTGATCATTTTGACCCCACAGGGTGAGATCTTGCGTGGAGCCCCAGATCGAGGGAGATTATCAGTGGTCTTGTATGTCTTCCATTTTCTAATAATTGCTCCCACAGTTGATTTCTTCACACCAAGCTGCTTACCTATTGCAGATTCAGTCTTCCCAGCCTGGTGTAGGTCTCCAATTGTGTTTCTGGTGTCCTTTGACAGCTCTTTGGTCTTGGCCATAGTGGAGTTTGGGGTGTGACTGTTTGAGGTTGTGGACAGGTGTCTTTTATACTGATAACGAGTTCAAACAGGTGCCATTAATACAGTTAACAAGTGGAGGACAGAGGAGGCTCTTAAAGAAGAAGTTACAGGTCTGTGAGAGCCAGAAATCTTCTTTGTTTGTAGGTGACCAAATACTTATTTTACCGAGGAATTTACCAATTAATGCATTAAAAATCCTACAATGTGATTTCCTGGATTCTTTCCCCCCATTCTGTCTCTCATGGTTGAAGTGTACCTCGGATGAAAATTACAGGCCTCTCTCATCTTTTTAAGTGGGAGAACTTGCACAATTGGTGGCTGACTAAATACTTTTTTGCCCCACGCATTTGGGACTTTTTTTTGCTTTTTCTTGTTGTACCGAACCCATACCGAACCATGACCCCCAAACCGAGGTACGAACCGAACCGTGACTTCTGTGAACCGTTACACCCCTACCGGCATGGTTTGGAGGGGTGCTCGGTTTGATTTGCGGAGAGGACTCGTTTTCTGACACTCTGGGCATGTTTTACAATATTTCTACACATCAGTGTACATTGAAGGCCAAAAGAACCTAGAGGCAAGTCTGAGATACGTCTTATAGTGACCTAGATGTCCTGCCCATGGAAGTGTGTGTGCAAGGTGTAGTACCAGGGATCTGCAGCTACCTGGCACAGTTAATCTCCTGTCGTCTTGCTCTTCCCCCTCATAAAGGAGGCCATTGTGGAGAAAGTATGCTGCACCACCTACTTCAGTGGTTTGATTGGCTGAGTTTAACACCTTGGTTAGCACAAACTTTAACAAGGGATCAGACTGTTGCAATATGGCCATATTCTCTGGTATTTCCCACTTTACATTTAACAAAGCATTGCCAGGCATTTCACCAGGTACAGGTGACCAACCATGTTTCTCTAACCGCCGTTGCCGACGTGTTTTCCTTGGCCCTTTTGTTCCAGCACTGCACAGACTACCACATAAGTCTGGCAGAGGCTGGACCAGGATTTGCTTGGGCTTTTGCCTTGGACCGTGTCACTATGAAACAAGAAACATGCATTTTCTGTCCTGACAAGGGTTCACAAGGATCACAGACATGTTTAGTACTGCTAAGGAAGACATATAGAATAGGCAAATCCCTCCCCAAAAGCATCTCCACAGGCAAACTTTCAATTACCCCCACATTTAACAGATACCTTTGGCCTTCTACATCAACTTGTCAAAGAATATTTTAATCCGATCTCTTTGTGTCTTGAGTTTCTCAGCTTTTCTGGGAAACCTGTCAAATTAGAAACATATGCTTTGTGTTAAGTCGCAGCTCCTATCTGTAATGTGTGGAGAACACAGGTCAAGAGGTCCTCTGCCTTCCTGTGGGGGAGAAGTTTGGCCCATGTCAGTTGGTAACACAAACTAGTCTTTGTTCCCATGTCTGGTAATAATTAAGATAGGAAAAGGCAGGCTTTCTAAGACCGCCTTTTCTCTCTAGATGCATGTTTCTACTCTTTGTGTCTTCAGAGATTGCTCGGTAGCATACATGAAAGTGTGATATGCTCTGTGATCTCTCCGGCCGTATTATACTCTCAATAAATATCAGTGTTTGACTAAAGCCGCTCCTGCTTCCATCCTTTCCTGAGCCTTGGCTCAGCATTGCTGCTACAGAGGTTTTCTTCACAAATTGGCGTTGTCGGCAGGATTCCAAAAGATTTTCAGAACTGGTAAGTGTAATTTCAAATCTATATTTGGACATTGCCTTACCAGAATCTGTGATTGACGGTATCATAAAAAATTACATGTGAAACTGAGCGGCTGCATTTTTTTTTTGGTTTCTCTACTCTTTACATTTGGGGGTTTAATGATAACCTGGGGAATCGGTGTCTAGGACATTTTGTCCTGGCTGATTTTCCCTGTGACTGCTGCTGGGGCATGTGCATTCAGAGCAAACACAGCTCATGTAAAAAACAATAAGAATATTTGGGGGTAATAATAACCTAGGAATATTGATTTTGACTGATTTCCTCTGTGTGTGTTTTTTGGAATTAAATTACCAGACAATTACACACAGCAAATATTCGGAGAGACCTTAAAGAGAGCATCAGTAAAGTGGACTTCTGTATTAGGAGCAATGTGATAGATTTGTATTGAAACAAATCGCCGAATTCTGGAGATTTCAGCGGTCAACCGGTTAAATTAACAGCATGCATCACCTCGGGTCTGCCTGCTGCTGCTGCAGAGTGTGATTTCACCACCCCCTGCGGGGGCCGCCGGCAAAGAGGAAGAAAGGCACAGAGTGTCATATATCTTTTCCTCACAGCATTGCCGAAACAGAACGGTCTAAAAGCATTTCTCTTTGTCTGCGACCATCTTCTACCATTTTGCTGGCAAGATTGGGGCAAACAACGGAGTGCGTGTGTCGCCTGGCGTGCCGCAGTTTCCTACTTGCTGGAGAAACTGGGTGTCTGCTCGGGATGCACACGTCAAAATATAGGTTAATTGGGTGGTATGCGAGAATGTGACATATCGCTGTGTTTCATTCGTTTTAAATGAACTGATGGGTTGTTAAATGTGGCTATTGCTGGAGAAGAAAGGGTACTGAATAAATAAAAAGTCTATGCTCTCCGGATCGGGGAGGGCAAAGTACCACTACATTGGCATAGTGGTTGTTGATTGAGAATAAATTAGTTATTGCTCTTCAACAGATTCCGTTCTTAGCACTTTTACAAGTATATATGAGTAAGAAGGCACTCATATTAAACATATATTTCCCTACCCCCTCTGAAATCTCTCTATTCGGATTAAATTAAGTTGGATGAGCTTTGCTGTCACGCTGATGTTTGTTGCGAGTTCATGTTTGTTTGTCTAATTGCAGTGTTTGTTTTATTGTACTAACCGTTAAACATGGGTAATACTGTCTCCACAAACGATTCAGTTGGTAAGAGGAACACGAATTCACGCACCAAGACACCTTCTAAAAATCCAATTACAGACAGCCACTACACTCATATGTTTTCCCCTAATATGCTGTCTGGAATTGTCGGAAGAAGCTTGGATTGGTCTAAAGTTATGCCGTTTACCTCGTTACTTTGTGAACACTCACAACAGAATAATCAGAAAGGGAAGATTCAATTTGATTGGCCTTTAACCGGTACTTTTGACATGGGCGTGTTGTGACAGGCATTTAAACTTGTTGGAAATGATCCGAATCCCTCCTGGGACATAGAATACATGAAAGAATGTGTTAAAACTTGGATGTCTATTGCAGAGAAAAGAGGATATAATGAGCGAAATAATGAAAAATCAGTCGGCGCCGACCATTGAGCTCAAAGCGTTGATTGATAGGGTTTCTAAATGTGCGGCCAGTTGTCATTTGCTTAGCCTAGAGGCTGCTTTTGATGTTAAGTCAGAGAACATGTCCAGAATTAAGGAAAGACACGGAAAGGATGTTGCAGCCATTGCTAAGTCAGTCATGTACGATTGGTTGAAAAGACAAGGAAAGTCTCCCAGCCCCTCTCAGCTCTTTGCATTTTAACAGACGCTGAGCTGCTGGAGGAAAAGCAGGCTGTGTCTATCTGTACAAAAATGATCCCCGTGACAGAACTCTCTAAACCTGTTGCGAGAAACTCCGATGATGATCTGTTAACCTCTTAAGCCCGAGGGTCGACCCAGCGGACCCCTCCCACCGTATTTTTACGAGACTATGTCTCAGGGCTTCTTAACATTTATGAAACTATTAATGTTCCTTACCCTTTTAACGTTTAGAAACTCAGCTAACTGACAATGTGAACCATGTTTAGCTAAAAGAAACACAAGAGTAATACCAAGCCTTTGAATTAGCATGGAGCGAAAAAATGCTAACTAATGCTAACGGACCTTTACACAGCACTCACAGTAGAAATGCCCTTATTACTTATCCTAACTGCACAAACAAGATTTACGATTAAAGCTGAGACTCCACAGATTCCACACATGTAATGTCATCACTGTAAGACCCCGAATTCCTGGAGCTATCAGCCAGAAAAGAGAAAGTAATCAACATCCGGTTTCAAAAATATTACAATAATTACTTCTTACCTTTTTTGATTTGTGATCAAAAGTTGTGTTCACCGGAATAAAAACGGAAAGAAGCAGGAAGCAGGAATTGCCGGGACCCAGAGCACACGGAGCACAGAGCGGACAGCAGATAACAGAATTGCAGTTTTATTGCTTATGGATTATCAGAACATTTCAAAGGGGACACAGCCCCATTGGATATTAACCTATGGATTAACTACATCATCGTTGTTATCGTTTTAATGCCATTGAAGACCAGTTTAGACCAGACAAAGAGGAAGGTAAGCCATTAGCCTAGCGCATGTTAGTACCTAGCGCCACTTGTTTTGATGTACGTTTTTGTTGATAACCTCGCAAGTTTGTATCTTTCAGTGTTGAGGTGGGCACCGTTAGATTCTGTGTCTTTACGATCATAAACGATGTGTTGGATGTGCAGCTAGGATAAGTAATAAGGGAGCTAGGAGTGATTTTCGGTGCAGTAATAGGTTAGCATTTTTCGCTAGCATTGTATGTTTTTTTTGAACAAATAAATGAAAAAGATCAGTTAAATGAGTTTTTTCCCGTTATATGGATATAAAATATTCATAGTTTTTTAAATATTAAGGTTCCTGGACTTTATTTTTCTAAATCTGTCTAAAAAGGTCAAATTTCACTTGTTTTGCATCAATCTTGATACAAGGTACTTATTATATGTTATAGTTTGGATTCCTAAAGGTTTTAGACTACTAACCCATCATTCATGGGTGGTTTTCACTATAAGTAATGGGTTTTTTTAGGCGGACATTAGAATTTACATGTTTTTACTATGTACCATCTGAATTTATTTTAAAATATAAACATCTATATTGATTCTGACACTTCTACATCCAACTCACAGATGTAACCTTGCTTTGAGAGAAAGGATTATTAATTTACCCATTTTAGAAGTGAAGATATAGTCTTTGTTGTGTTAGTGGCATTTTCGAGCCTGAAACCTGAAAAACAGGCTCAGGGCTTAAGAGGTTAATGACAGCTGCAGCTATCATGAATGAAAATAGGTTGAGATATCAGCCAGGACATTATAGAGAACTAGATTTGCGGCAGCAGGAGCAGAGTGTAGCGGAGGATGAAGGGGATTCTTCAGACGGCAGCCCGTTAGGACCCCCCTCTCTTTTTCCTCCGCCACTCCGTTTATACGATTACCCAGGGACGCGGGAAACGGCTGCAGTTTTCCAAGAGCTGTCCAGCGTAAAATGATCACGAGTACGCAAACATCTCAGAATGATAATTCTGCTGAAACTGTGACCGCCCCGAAAATTCTGATAGGAGAGTATCACATTTTGAAGCCTTGGACACCCGCTGAGGTCATTGATGTCACTAATCACGCTCCCAGTCCCACTAAAAGCCCAGATGAGTATCTGTCGTGGTTGACTAATGTCTGCTCAGTTTATAACTGTTTGGTTCATGATGTTAAACAGCTGATAATCCTAATATACAAGGCAGATTGGCCCACGTGTAGAGACGAGTTTAAATTTCCTGAGTGTACGCCAGCAGGTGATTGGCCTCCGGCACAGACGTGCGACATGTGGATTCAGAACGTCGCTACTTTGGCTATTAGAGCATGCGCTAAGACTCACACAGATTTTTCCCAAGTGATGGCTTGCGTCAGCAGTCAACAGAAACTGTCCCCGAATTTATCCAGCGTTTCATGACAGTGTGGGATAATAATGCGGGCATTAAAAGGGAGGGCAATGATTTGTTCGCCATACAGAGCTTGTTACATAACTTAATCCCAGAGGGGTGCGGATAACTCCCAGCAGTTTCAGGGACAAAACACTGCACACAGCAGTATCAAAATCAGGGAAGATCACAGGGTTATCAAAATAAGAGCAGACAGCAGCAGAACAAAAATTCAAAAAAGTTGATGCCATGTCATGTTTGCGGTGCAACAGACCACTGGGCGGGGCAGTACGAAAAGAGACGGGGAGCTCAGCAAAACACACAATCCTTGCCTGTTCTCCCCCAGCCCCCCAGGCATCTCGCATTATTGCCGCCCCCTCACAATGATAGACAGGCTCAACATGGGCAAAACGGTCATCAAAGTGGATTTAATAGAAGATATGGGTACCATGGAGAAATAGGATCAGATTCACAGCATTCCCCCATTCAAGCAGCAACAATTCGCCTTTCCAATAACCCGCGTGAGGATCCGATTATGCCCGTTGATTTTAGTGGTACGGCTGTAGATATTTTGATTGACAGTGGACCAACATTGTCTGCAGTACGTACTAAGGAGAAAGTGTGTGAAGCAACTAATGATTTTGTTACAACAATGGTCGTTTCTGGCATTCCTATGTCCGAGCCCATTTCAGAGAGTACTAATGTTTCAATCGATGGGTCAAATGTGCAACACTCTTTCATTATTTCAGATGGAAGTCCTATTAATTTAATGGGCAGAGACTTACAGGCAACAATACATTGCACTCCAGATGGATTGTTTTTGACTATTCCTGACAGCAAAGTCTATCAAGCTGTCCAATTCATTCAATCATCTCAAGACAACCTTTATTGTTGGTCATTTCCAGATTTCAACATGATTTCTGTTTTCTCCACAACAGGGATTCAGAAAATTGCTAGTATTTCCCCTGTGTGTGCTTCCTTAATGACTCTTATGCGGCCTGTGTTGAATTGTCACTGCACAGCTGCTTTTAACCCGTCAGATGACTATGCGCTATCAGTAAGGGGTTTTTGCAACAGCTCAGATCAGTTGGAATGCGAGCAGTTTTTGTTTTTGGGACCACAAGGATGTGCGTTGCCTCTTAGGCTCACACCCCCACAGCAGGCCCTTCTAGCGGTAGACACAATCCCTCACGTCACACTAGCTGTCACTCCAGACAGTAGTCCTAAGGAGGTGGGGGCTATGGCAGCCCACTGCCATGCTCGGCTGGGAGCTGCAACAGCTTCTCTCCCTCACACACACACACCTAATCTAATTAACCTTGGGGAGGAACACTACATGCTGCGTCTCCCGGAGCCCATTCCTCTTCCCCAAAGCACATTCCTTCACTTACAACCACCTCCTCTCACAGAATATGGACCCCCTTCGGACTTCTCTGAGGTTCCAGCCACATTATGAGCCAAACACAAGAATCATGTGGGGTTTGTTAGTTCAGCCCCTCCACACAGAGTGACACTTAAAACCAATGCCAGATTGCCAGCTATCAGACAGTACAATTTGCCCCATAGAGCCATTTTGGGAATTGAAGGAGTCATCCAATCTCTGCTCGATCAGGGCGTATTAATCTACATGACCAGTCCGTGTAATACTCCAATTCTACCCATACCTAAGCACCATCGCCCTGATGAGTGGCGTTTTGTCCAAGATTTGCAAGCTATTAACGCTATTGTCATTCCGACAGCTCCTATAGTGCCTGACACTAATTCGATCCTTGCTTCTTTGCCCCCAGACTCTAAGTACTACACAGTGATTGACTTATGTTCAGCGTTTTTCTCTATTCCTTTGCATCCAGAAAGCCAGTATCTGTTTGCATTTACATTCAGAGGTAAACAAATCACATACACGCACCTCCCACAGGGGTTTGTTGAATCGCCTACTGTGCACGCAGCAGCTGTTAAAAGAGACCTGGACAGTTTTGCATATTCTGAACACCTCTGCTATTCAGCATATGACGGCAGCAAGGCGATCTGGTTATGAAGCGGTAATTCTTTCAAGCCCACACATCACTCTTAAACGCTCCCCCCCCCCACCCCTAAACGCTGGTGCCAATTCCAGATTTTGAAATAACACATGACTGCGTCACAACGATTGACATGTCTTCTTCCCCCAGAACTGATATGTTGCACACTCCTATCCCTAATTCAGATATGATTCTATACACAGACGGGTCTGCGAACAGGCCGTCTGACACAGTACACTTCGCAGGCTATGCTGTTGTGAACGACTGGGAAGTCTTAGAAAGCCGGGCCTTGCCAAATGGCACGTCGGCTCAGGCTGCAGAGTTGTATGCTCTGCTTAGGGCGTGTATTTTGGCTAAAGGTAAAGTTGCAACCATTTTCACAGACTCCAGGTATGCATTTGGTGTGCCATGATTTTGGTGTCTTGTGGAAAATGCGCGGTTTCTTAACATCGGCTGGTTAGCGTATTCAACATCATGCGTTAGTAGCTGAGCTATTAGACGCTATCCTGCTCCCTGCACAGCTAGCAGTAGTTAAATGTGCTGCTCACACAAATTCTGATTATCCTATTTCGCGTGGAAATGCGTTAGCCGACACCGCGGCTAAACAAGCAGCAGTTTCCTGCTCTTCTATGGTGCTCCAATGCCCCTCAACACAACCCACAGAACCCATTTGTTTGCCTTCCTTTAATGATGTTGCGGACATGCAAGCCCGCGCTGATGTTAGGGAGAAAGATTTATGGCTAAGACGAGGTTGTACACTTGACGCTGAGTCCAGCTTGTGGCTCCACCCAGACGGACGGATGGTTTGTCCCCGCTCGTTCCTCCATGTTTTGGCACATGTTGCACATGGCAAATCACATGTAGGAAAAGGAGGGATGAATGGGATTATAAAGTCACAATGGTTTGATCCAGGTATTACACTAGCTACACAGACCCTTGTAGATAGATGCATGATATGCTAGCAGACAAGAAGAAGAAGTGGTCCAGTTCAACATGAACACTTACCGCCCCCCTCGGGGTCCTTTGTAAATATGCAAATTTACTTTTCGCATATGCCACCATGCCAAGGATTCAAATATCTTTTGGTAATAGTGTACCAGTTCTCCAAATGGGTAGAGGCCTACCCTACCAGAAAAGAAGACGCTAGAACAGTTGTAAAGTGTCTTCTCAAAGATGTTATCCCTAGATTTGGTGTTCCAGCAGGGATTAACAGTGACAGAGGTCCAGCATTCATTTCTAAGATAACCCAGAGTCTAGCTACAGTGTTAGGGTTCAAATGGCAATTGCATGTTCCCTATCACCCACAGAGCTCAGGCCAGGTTGAGAGAATGAATTTGACTATAAAGGAGAAACTCACTAAAACAATGTTGACCACAGGACTAAAATGGGTAGACGCGCTGCCGCTAGTTCTGTGCTCCATTCGAAGCTCACCAAATGCAACGACAGGGCTTAGCCCACACGAAGTATTGATGGGAAGGGTAATGTTCACAGGGTCTAGCCCCCCAGTAACACCCCACAAACTCACTCTTTTGTGGACAGATGATTACATCACTAACTGACATGTTGAGAAAGTTTCACAGGCAGGTGGCTGACAGGCTCCCTCAGCCTGGAGAGGAGCCCACCCACCCTTTTCAGATTGGTGATGATGTAATAATCAAATCTCTTGAAAAAGATGCTTTGTCTCCCAGGTGGAAAGGTCCTTTCCAGGTGTTAATAGTGACCAGAACAGCTCTGAGAGTACAAGGTAGAGCGGAGTGGATTCACGCCTCCAGATGTCGTCTCTCTCCTCTACCGGATGCTGGCGTTTGAAGGCAGTCATCATCATCGTCATTCTGGGTTTACTATACCTGGCCAAGGACGCCCTGCTAGATGAAGCTGTGAAAATCCCAACGACAGGTGGCGAGGGCTCTCGCCCCTCTGAGGGAGAAAATAAGGTGCTCTTATCTAAGAGCGCAGACGACTTGACCGCTCAGGGCCCAGACCCTGACGGCAAAACAACACCAACGGGCAAATCAGTACCTCGCGACAAGGACAGGTTGTATCCGATCACAACATAGACATTCAGTATGGTGCAAGAGACACAAAGAGAGAGAAAAGGAGGGAGAATAAGGAGGATTGTCTCCCTCCCTGATCATGAATCAGAGACTATTTCTTTTGACTGTCCAACTTCAATATGTGACTCATCCAACTGTAGCCTCTCTCTTATCTTTCTTACAGTGCAGACACTTTTCTGCTTGCTCCTGCCTCTGCTTACTTTTTATGCTGATTTTCCTATTCTTATTCTCTGAAAACTTCGAGCAGCGGCTCCTGGACATTAACTTATTACTGGGACAGTTCATCTTCGTAAATAGACGGAGGGTTTCAGCCATATTTCAACATTTTTACGACAACCTCAGTCTTACAGTAGGGTGGCCTAGCAACAGCTAAAGCCTGGTAGGCTACTGCATGCTAGTTGGTAGCAAAATGCCTCCGTTCTCTACAGATGACTTCCACAAACTTATACAGAAGATGGCTGTGTTGGAAATGAAAATGCAACGGTTGGAAGTTAACGTGGAAGTGAATGGACTATGTCGTGGGAATGACACCACTTTACCAGTGTTGCAAAATAATGGAGAAGGGTATGCTAACTCACAGCCAGTTAGCAGCTACAAGGATTCCAAGGAACAGGGGGCCTGTGTACTGGGTAATACATCTACAAGTGGTAGTCCTCCTTGGAACTCTCTGGGTGCAAAGCCGAAGAGTAAATCATTTCCATGGGATTTGGGAGGACGGATAACAGGCAGAGCCCAGCGCTCCGAAATCTGTGATGCGACCGGCTGGCCTGCATTGTTATCACCCAGGAAGAGCGCCTCTTCAACCCCTGTCCCAACCAGGAAAACGCAGTGGACAGCTGCTAAAGGGAGAACTACAAACAATCCTCCTAAACCACCAAGTGTGCCAATCCAGAACAGATACGCTCTGCTGACCGAGAACCGGAGATCTCTTTCTGATGACCTGGATAACCTGTCCTCTTCACACAGCAGGGTAAGAACCAATAGCTACTCCAAAAGTAAAAGGCTAGAGGGAAAGCTAACGACTGGGCCTGAAACTCTGATTGTGGGTGACTCTGCTGTGAGAGATGTAAAAGGTCTGTGTAATAAGAACAACACCAAAGTACTCTGTTTTCCCAAGGATATGGTCTCTGACTGGGCTGAGAAGATCCGGCATATTGGGGCTGAACATCCAACTGTGAAGAATGTGGTACTACACATTGGAACAAATTATGTTGTGAAACAAGAGTCAGAAGTGCTGAAAGAAGACTTTAAATGTTTGTTGCAAACTGTCAGCTCTCTAAATGCGGAGGTGTTCATCAGTGGCCCTCTACCGCCAGTCAGAAGAGGAGTGGAGAGATTCAGCAGATTGTTTGCACTGAACACCTGGCTTTCCAATGCCTGTACTGACCATTCTGTCCATTTTATTGACAATTTTAACTTTTTCTGGGATCGCAGACATCTTTTCAAGGCAAATGGAGTTTGCCTGAACAAGTCAGTAGTGAAATTGTTTATCTCTAACATTTTCAACTGCCTGCGTCATCAATCTGTTCCCTCTGCCAAGGACAAGCAACAAGAGGAATCAAAACAGGAGAAAGACACAACACATCGCGCAGAAAACCCTGAAGAATTATCAATGCACCCGCCTGAGGAATGTTCTGATTATGGGAGACCTATGAGACACATGGAGGAGTCTCCACTGCCCGTCACCCCCCCCCCCCCCCTGACAACGCCTTTGAACACATGAAGGCTATACAGAGGGTTGGCACCGATTCCTTCCTGGATTTCAATAACCAAACTAAGGCGATACGCAGGGCTGGCAGCATGTCCTTTACCCCCGCTCCTCAACGACGCCCACCAAAATCACCGCGGAGACGCGCACCATCTCCCCCGTCTTCATCACCGAGCCTACGTCAACCACCTCCCCCCCTGGCAGCATGTCTTCTACCCCCACACCATCTCCCCCGTCTCCATCACCGTGCCTTTAACAGAAACTTGGATTGAACAAAATAACAGTGCAGCTGTTCTTATCGAATCAACTCCTCCCAACTTTAGTTTTATGAGTCAGGAAAGAATGCATAAGAAAGGGGGTGGAGTTGCTATTCTGTTCAATAATTCCCTTCAATGCAGGAAGACATCTTATGGGAACTTTGCTTCTTTTGAATATGTGGCCCTTCAGCTGAAATGCTCCTCTCGAGCTCTGTTCCTAAATATCTATAGACCACCCAAATACTGTGCAAGCTTTTATGATGACCTTACTGAACTGCTGTCTATAGTGTGTATCGACTTTGACCGTTTAGTCATTGTTGGTGATTTTAACATCCATGTTGACAACCCTCAGGACAGAGTGGCAAAAGAACTGTTTTGTGTTCTTGATAGCCATGGACTGACTCAGCATGTGACGGAGCCCACGCACAATAAGGGGCACACTCTGGACTTAATTATCTCAAAGGGTCTGAATATCTCTAAGGTTGTGGTGACTGATGTTGCGCTCTCTGATCATTCCTGTGTTTTCTTTGAGAGCTCTATTTCTGTTCACAAAAATGTTAAAAAATAGGTAACCACAAAGCGATATTTAACTGAAAATACTAGGGAAATGTTTACTCAGAATTTTTCTTCCACACTTGCCCCTGCTAACATCTCAGTAAATGAGCTAGTAGATCATTTTAATTCAAAAATTAAAAATATTATAGATGCCATTGCTCCAACTAAAGTAAAGGAAGTGACTGGCAAGAAAATATCTCCATGGAGAAAGGCCATGACCGTGAGAGCAGAAAAAAGAGAGTGTCGAAAAGCTGAACGCAGGTGGCGAAAAACAAATCTCCAGATTCACTTTGAAATCTATAAAGAGAGACTTGGCCTTTATAATTTGGAATTGAAAAACGCACGACAATCGTTCTTCTCTGACATCATTACCAAAAACAAAAACAACGCACATGCCTAGTTTGCTACCGTCGACAGACTAACTAACCCCCAGAGTCAGTAGCCTCTGAATTTCTATCCACCAGGGCGTGCAATGATTTTGCCTCCTTTTTCACTGACAAAATTCAGAAAATCAGACAAGCAGTCAGTGCCTCTGCATCAGGAACAGCAAATGTGATGTCTCTGTGTCCACTTAACATCAATTCAAATACCATGACACAATTCCATCAGATTAATGATAAAAACCTAGAGGACATTATTCAACTTCTGAAATCCTCCTCCTGCTGCCTTGATATTATTCCGACGGGATTTTTTTAAGATGTTTTGCCTTGCATGGCCTCAGATCTACTTCATATAGTAAACAAATCTCTTCACTCAGGTATTTTTCCACAGGCCCTGAAAACTGCAGTCATTAAACCGCTCTTAAAAAAGAATAATCTAGATGCTTCAGTAATGAACAATTACAGGCCCATATCAAACCTGCCATTTCTAGGTAAAATCATTCCAGGCTTTCGTCCAAACCACAGTACTGAGACTGCTCTTGTAAAGGTCTTTAATGACATCCACTTAAACACAGACAGTGGCAGAACTTCAGTGTTAGTATTATTAGATCTCAGTGCTGCGTTTGACACTGTTGACCACAGCATATTACTAGACCGACTGGAAAACTGGGTGGGACTTTCGGAAACCGTCCTAAATTGGTTTGAATCCTACTTAAAAGACAGAAACAACTTTGTTTCTATTGGTAAATACACATCTGAGTTGACAAATATGACATGTGGGGTTCCTCAAGGCTCCATCTTGGGGCCTCTTCTCTTTAACATCTACATGCTACCACTGGCTCAGATAATGAAAAACAACAAAATAAGTTACCATAGCTATGCAGATGACACACAAATTTATGTAACAGTTTCAACAGGGGACTATGCTCCAATTCAAACACTGAGTAAGTGCATTGAACAAATCAATGACTGGATGTGTCAGAACTTTCTCCAATTAAACAAAGATAAAACTGAGGTAATGGTTTTTGGAGCCAAGGCAGAACGTATAAAAGTTAGCGCTGAGCTTCAGTCTGCAATGTTCAAAACAACAGATAAAGAGTTTTAACAGCCACATTAAAACAGTTACTGAATCAGCCTACTATCACCTAAAGAACATATCTAGGATTAAAAGACTAATGTCGCACCAGGATTTGGATAAACTTGTCCATGCTTTTATCTTCAGTAGACTCGACTACTGCAATGGTGTCTTCACAGGTCTCACTAAAAAATCTATTCGGAAGCTGCAGCTGATTCAGAACGCTGCTGCTCGAATCCTCACTAACACTAAGAAAGTGGATCACATCACTCCTGTTCTGAAGTCTTTACACTGGCTTCCTGTGTGTCAAAGAATAGATTTCAAAATACTGCTGCTGGTTTATAAAGCTTTGAATTGTTTAGGCCCAAAATACATTTCTGATCTACTGCTAAATTATAAACCATCCAGATCTCTCAGGTCTTCAGGGACTGGTCAGCTTTCTGTCCTCAGAGTCAGAACTAAACATGGTAAAGCAGCGTTCAGTTATTATGCTCCAAATATCTGGAACAAACTCCCAGAAACCTGCAGGTCGGCTGCAACTCTGACTACTTTTAAATCCAGGCTGAAGACTTTTCTTTTTGTCGCTGCTTTTAATTGAACTATTCATATCTTAGACTGCACTGTAACTTTTATCCATGTATTTTTTCTTTTAATGTTTATCCATGTATTTCTTCTTTTAATGTTTATTTTATTAGCTTTTCTTTTTAATGACTAATTTTAAATGCCATTTTCTTAATGTCTTTCATTTGTTGTAAAGCACTTTGAATTGCCTTGTGTTGAAAAGTGCTCTATAAATAAACTTGCCTTGCCTTGCCTTGCCTTGTATTATTGTGTTTCCTGTGTCTTTAAGCAATGGTGACGATTACTCGACGTGGGTGATGTATCCAAAGAACCAGTACCAGTGGTTTGGGGTCTCATCAGAGGTGGTAAGAATGACTCTCAACACCATTGAAAGTATGCCCCCAGAACTGTGGTGTAGCACTATAGAACAGGTAAAGACACTGATAAGGAATGAGGCAGAATGTGCAACGAGGAAACTAGATTACAAGGTTCCCAATTCAGCTGTCACTGCATGCACATTTACGGGACCAGATAGCAAAACAGATTTTCTATCCACTCCACTTAAACAATCAGGAGGTGATGTAGACTCTTCAAAAAAGGCCTTAATCACTCCTTTTAAACAAACTAAAACTAATTCTGCAGTAAGTTTAATGTTAGACTACGCGCATGAACGCAATGTTAGCAACTGTTGGCTGTGCCAAAATATGCCAGAATCCATGCATTCTCCCATGTTTAGCCCAATTCCTTTCACGAAAGCTGACTACGATCTAGTTAGCTGGAATGATATAGCATCCCGAATTAGCGATGAGGCAGATGATTGTTATACTCCTCCCTACCCCATAGACTCTGAGCAACCTTTACAGTACAAGGGCTTAGTCTCTCTCATTGTTGATACAGTAAATAAAAATTACCTGCCTGATGGTTTCAAACGATTAATGATGCTAAGACTTATATATGTCAAGAAATACATTCACCTAGCTTTTGAATACAGATTCCAATTAGCTCTAGTCCAGACTAATTGCTCAGCTAATTCTACAAGTCCAATATGTACAATGCAACCACACACACCATCTTTGTTGGTCGAAGCTTTGGTAACAGTTCTGCCCTGGTTTGGCTCCAGAACAGTGGACTCCATTAAAGTTAAAATACATGACTGTACACAGCCAATACCCTTAGGTAAGCCTCCTACACGTGATTGTTCAATATATGTTCCCCCAATTGTGGTGCATGAATGGAAGAATGTGTCCATCTGTTTCCAGAATGAAGAAGGATCTCACACCTCTCCAGATGTGGGACACAGCGACTGTAATACCATAGTGAGGGTAAAATTAGCCAGAATTCCCTTCCCACAGAGAGTTTACTTAGTTTGTGGGGATCGGGCCTATGGCTGTGTGCCCTATAACATTTTTTATGGCACCTGTTATCTAGCCTACCTAATCCCTTTAATCCGTAAAGTAGAGGCTAATGAGATTGCAGCGATACTTCCCTCTCTACACAGGAACAGCAGGTCCATTACACAAGGACAACAGATAGCTAGCCTATTTTTGCCTTGGTACGGTATTTATGTTACTCAGCAGGAAATTGTGACACTGTCCAAAGTAGTGGAACACCATCTAAATGTATCTAACACAGCGATGTTAGCTGAACACAAAGAATTGCAGGAAGTTAGGACAGTAGCACTACAGAATCGTATGGCACTGCATCTTCTCCTAGCTGCTCAGGGGGGCACATGCAAGGTGATTGGATCTGAGTGTTGTTCTTTCATCTCTGATGCTACACCTGAAGTTATGGATATAGCTCATGATACAGCTAGGGGAATAAAAGAATTGCATGAAACTCATGGGTTTACATTTGGGGATTTAAGTGGAACCTTTGGATCCTGGGGACCGGGGTTGGTTAAATGTGTTGTTACTGTTTCAGTGTTTATCTTGGTTGTGCTAATCCTAGTGATCTGTTTGATCACTGTAGTAAAATTAGCCACACGCAGGGTTGCCAAGACCGCCCTCCAGGCCCCACAGAGGCTAGTGGGGTATTCAACTGTAAATGACACAATGTTGATGTACGACGCAGAGATTCCAGATGCATGGGTTTCCATCGCGGTTTCTGCCCCATGGGTACCCCCATTCAGTGATTGACAAATTGATTACAGTTGACACTCAGAATAAAGAACAGATGTTTTGATTTTTCCTTTTTCAGGTTGTTATACAATAAATGTCTGATTCTTCCTTTTCAGATTTTGAACAAATGTATTTGAATGAAATATATGTACTACTAAGTGCCTTACTCTTGAATAAAGCGTAATGAAGTAAACGTAAAGTAATGTTAAAGATTGAGGACACTGCAACTTTGCAGATTACAGATTGATCGATTCATCACTGTGAATTTATACCTTAACTGGGAATTTTAGCTGGATCTCTCATGATTCTGATTTTATACCTCAATTGGATTTCTTATAATCCTAAATTCTAATTGTGTTTTAATAAGTAATTGCCTTGAAGTAAATCTTTGAGATGTAAGCTGATTTTGAATTTGTGTTTGATGAATGAGATTAACTGAGTGATAAATGATAAAAGATCTTATTTTGTAAACATATATTTTGCTATTATATTTTTGTATTTCATGTGTGTTTATTATTGTGCTTTTGACAAATGATGCCAAACACTGAAGAGAGATGAATTTTTCTATTATGATTGACTGCGTTCAATCATGGTGATTGAAGTGTTTTCAATCTTGTTTTACTTTTGATGTAATTGATGTATGTGAGCCCATACAACTCTGAAGACGCTTATTGATTTAAGTATTGACTGAAATATTCTTAGACTAATGTTAATTGGTTATCATAAATTGATAAAAAAAAGAGTGAAACTGTCAAAGAATATTTTAATCCGATCTCTTTGTGTCTTGAGTTTCTCAGCTTTTCTGGGAAACCTCTCAAATTAGAAACATATGCTTTGTGTTAAGTCGCAGCTCCTATCTGTAATGTGTGGAGAACACAGGTCAAGAGGTCCTCTGCCTTCCTGTGGGGGAGAAGTTTGGCCCATGTCAGTTGGTAACACAAACTAGTCTTTGTTCCCATGTCTGGTAATAATTAAGATAGGAAAAGGTGGGCTTTCTAAGACCGCCTTTTCTCTCTAGATGCATGTTTCTACTCTTTGTGTCTTCAGAGATTGCTCGGTAGCTTACATGAAAGTGTGATATGCTCTGTGATCTCTCCGGCCGTATTATACTCTCAATAAATATCAGTGTTTGACTAAAGCCGCTCCTGCTTCCATCCTTTCCTGAGCCTCTGCATTGCTGTTACAGAAGTTTTCTTCCAACAAATGTAAGCTCTACCTGTGGTTCTGGCTTGCAAACACCATGTACACCAGCGATACTCAACCCGCGGCTCCTTTAAGACTAGTTGCGGCTCTTTTAAGTCCTACTTAAAAAAAAAATAATCTAAAACAATCTTTAAAAAACGAAAAACAAAAACATTGTCAGCAGAATTCATCAACATTTCATTATCACTCACAAGTCACACATCAGTCATCACACACATCAGTCTATTAAGCCGCCCCCCAATCCCTCTGAACAACCAATCACAAATTATTTCAGGTTTCGCGCTCTGGTTGCAGGTGCGCGAGATAATTGCTCCGTCACACTGGGAAAATTAGCTTACAGCACTATGTAAAAATGACAAAGGAATATAGGAAACGAAAATATGAAGAGGAATATCGAACATTTAAAGAGGACTGGGAACTCGAGTTTTTCTTCGTCTCCACCGGCTCGGGAAAATGCATCTGCCTGCTTTGTGACAACGTCATTTCACAATTTAAAAGGTCCAATTTGCAGCGCCATCACGACACAAAACACCCGAAGTTCAGTACCGACTTTCCGAAAGGTGGAGAGCTGAGGGTGGAAAAGCTGGCGAGACTCAAACAGAACCGAACTGCTCAAAAAAACTTATTCCACACTAATACGAGTGAAAGAGCGACAGAGGCATCCTACAAAATCACACATGAACTGATGAAAAAGATGAAGCCATATACTGATGGAGAAATGGTGAAGGATTGCATACTGCTGGCTTGTTCAACGTTGTTTCCTGAGAAAAAAGACCTGGAACGAGAGGCAAAAAAAATTCAACTGTCGGATTCTACTGTAGCTAGGAGGGCATCAGACATTTCAGAGAACATTGCACATACTCTTAAGGACAAACTGTCATCCGCTGAGTTTGTCAGCCTTGCAATGGACGAAAGCTTGGATATCAATGACACGCCACAATTACTCATCTTTATCCGAGCGATCAACAGTAAGTTTGACATTACAGAAGAACTGCTTGACATGGTTTCACTGGAAAATGGAACAACGGGCATTGAAATAAAAAACGCTGTGCTGAAAACATTAGAAAAGTTTAACATTGGACCAAAAAAAATCACAGCATTCACAACAGATGGCGCACCGGCGATGCTTGGTAAGAGGAACGGAGCCGTGGCTTTGCTGAAAGAAACGCTGAAAAACGGCGGGGTATTTTCTCATACCATTGTATTGTGCATCAACAAGCCTTGTTTGCTAAGTTCAAATGTCTGAATGAAGTGATGGCAAATGTAATCGAAGTGGTTAATTATATCAGGGCCCGTGCAAGAAACCACTTACATTTTAAACTGCTGTGTGAGGAGTTTGACACTCACTATGGAGATTTGGTGTTCCACACCGAGATCAGATGGCTGTCTAAAGGACGTATGCTTGCACATTTCATGGACCTGCTTGAACCCCTGAAATCCTTCATTGTCGGCCAAGGGGAGACTTCCCGATTTTCCTTTTTGGATGATAAAGAGTGGGTGCTGTCTGTTGCGTTCCTGTGTGACATTACGCAGCACTTGAACGAACTTAATCTCAAGATGCAGGGAAGAAACAAGACCGTGTATGAGCTCTACACGGCTGTCAGAGTATTTTCTGACAAACTGGATGTACTCGAACAAAGTGTCCGTGGTTCTGATTACCGTTTCTTCCCCACCGTGCAGAAAGTGATGGCGATGCATGCAGACGCTCTCCTGCCCTGTCAATCACAATTCTGTGACGTGCTAACTGAGCTCAAGCAAAACTACACATCAAGATTCCACGACTTCAAGGACCATAGCAATATTTTTCTACTTGTGAAAAATCCATTCCTGATTGAGGTCAATGAAATGAAGCAAATAAGCGACCAGCTCGGACTTGTGCAGCTTCAAATGGAGTTCGTGGAGTTAAAGAGCTCAGATGAACTTCAGCGTCAGTTTCGGATTACAGATGTCGTGGACTTTTGGAAACTGGTGGGGCATCTACCAAATATCTCCAGACTGGCAAGACGCATCATCTCAATGTTTCCATCCACATACCGGTGTGAAGCAGCATTCTCTGCGCTCTCAAAAATAAAATGTCGCAACCGAAACAGATTGAGTCTGCAGCACACAACAGAGGCCCTTTGGATCGCCGTTTCCAGCGCAGAGCCCGACTTCAAATCACTTGTGCGGCAGAAGGAGTGTCAGAAATCACATTGAGTGTGAAGTAAGTACAACATTACTCTTCTGACAACCCCTGCTGTCTATAATCTGCTGTTATATGGACTGTGATTATCAGTAAACATGCTGTCTGTTATCTGTTGTTATGGGCAGTGAGGATCAGTAAACATGCTGTCTGTTATCTGTTGTTATGGGCAGTGAGGATCAGTAAACATGCTGTCTGTTATCTGTTGTTATGGGCAGTGAGGTTCAGTAAACATGCTGTCTGTTATCTGTTGTTATGGGCAGTGAGGATCAGTAAACATGCTGTCTGTTATCTGTTGTTATGGGCAGTGATGATCAGTAAACATGCTGTCTGTTATCTGTTGTTATGGGCAGTGATGATCAGTAAACATGCTGTCTGTTATCTGGTGTTATGGACTGTGATTATCAGTAAACATGCTGTCTGTTATCTGTTGTTATGGGCAGTGATGATCAGTAAACATGCTGTCTGTTATCTGTTGTTATGGGCAGTGATGATCAGTAAACATGCTGTCTGTTATCTGTTGTTATGGGCAGTGAGGATCAGTAAACATGCTGTCTGTTATCTGTTGTTATGGGCAGTGATGATCAGTAAACATGCTGTCTGTTATCTGTTGTTATGGGCAGTGAGGATCAGTAAACATGCTGTCTGTTATCTGTTGCTATGGGCAGTGAGGATCAGTAAACATGCTGTCTGTTATCTGTTGTTATGGGCAGTGAGGATCAGTAAACATGCTGTCTGTTATCTGTTGTTATGGGCAGTGAGGATCAGTAAACATGCTGTCTGTTATCTGTTGTTATGGGCAGTGAGGATCAGTAAACATGCTGTCTGTTATCTGTTGTTATGGGCAGTGATGATCAGTAAACATGCTGTCTGTTATCTGTTGTTATGGGCAGTGAGGATCAGTAAACATGCTGTCTGTTATCTGTTGTTATGGGCAGTGATGATCAGTAAACATGCTGTCTGTTATCTGTTGTTATGGGCAGTGAGGATCAGTAAACATGCTGTCTGTTATCTGTTGCTATGGGTAGTGAGGATCAGTAAACATGCTGTCTGTTATCTGTTGTTATGGGCAGTGAGGATCAGTAAACATGCTGTCTGTTATCTGTTGTTATGGGCAGTGATGATCAGTAAACATGCTGTCTGTTATCTGTTGCTATGGGTAGTGAGGATCAGTAAACATGCTGTCTGTTATCTGTTGTTATGGGCAGTGAGGATCAGTAAACATGCTGTCTGTTATCTGTTGTTATGGGCAGTGATGATCAGTAAACATGCTGTCTGTTATCTGTTGTTATGGGCAGTGATGATCAGTAAACATGCTGTCTGTTATCTGTTGTTATGGGCAGTGATGATCAGTAAACATGCTGTCTGTTATCTGTTGTTATGGGCAGTGAGGATCAGTAAACATGCTGTCTGTTATCTGTTGTTATGGGCAGTGATGATCAGTAAACATGCTGTCTGTTATCTGTTGTTATGGGCAGTGAGGATCAGTAAACATGCTGTCTGTTATCTGTTGCTATGGGCAGTGAGGATCAGTAAACATGCTGTCTGTTATCTGTTGTTATGGGCAGTGAGGATCAGTAAACATGCTGTCTGTTATCTGTTGTTATGGGCAGTGAGGATCAGTAAACATGCTGTCTGTTATCTGTTGTTATGGGCAGTGAGGATCAGTAAACATGCTGTCTGTTATCTGTTGTTATGGGCAGTGATGATCAGTAAACATGCTGTCTGTTATCTGTTGTTATGGGCAGTGAGGATCAGTAAACATGCTGTCTGTTATCTGTTGTTATGGGCAGTGATGATCAGTAAACATGCTGTCTGTTATCTGTTGTTATGGGCAGTGAGGATCAGTAAACATGCTGTCTGTTATCTGTTGCTATGGGTAGTGAGGATCAGTAAACATGCTGTCTGTTATCTGTTGTTATGGGCAGTGAGGATCAGTAAACATGCTGTCTGTTATCTGTTGCTATGGGCAGTGAGGATCAGTAAACATGCTGTCTGTTATCTGTTGTTATGGGCAGTGATGATCAGTAAACATGCTGTCTGTTATCTGTTGTTATGGGCAGTGATGATCAGTAAACATGCTGTCTGTTATCTGTTGTTATGGGCAGTGAGGATCAGTAAACATGCTGTCTGTTATCTGTTGCTATGGGCAGTGATGATCAGTAAACATGCTGTCTGTTATCTGTTGTTATGGGCAGTGATGATCAGTAAACATGCTGTCTGTTATCTGTTGTTATGGGCAGTGAGGATCAGTAAACATGCTGTCTGTTATCTGTTGTTATGGGCAGTGAGGATCAGTAAACATGCCGTCTGTTATCTGTTGTTATGGGCAGTGAGGATCAGTAAACATGCTGTCTGTTATCTGTTGTTATGGGCAGTGATGATCAGTAAACATGCTGTCTGTTATCTGTTGTTATGGGTAGTGATGATCAGCAATGTGTGTTTTGTGGTTGCAGTGAAAATAATAAATCACAGTTATTGCACTGTACATTATGCGTTTCATTCCTTAGTAACATATTACTATTATCCATATTCTCAAATGCATAATGGTTTCAGGGAGGAAAGGAGCGCTTTTGGATTGTGGCTCTTGCAAAAATATTTTTTCGTCAATGTGGCTCCTGATTAGGACAAGGTTGAGTACCACTGATGTACACATAAAACATCTGTCTGCTGGTTGTAGTCACAAGGCACACAACTTTTCCTAATGAATGACATGGAGCTTCCAGAGTCAAGGAGAGCAGTTACCGTTTTACCATTAACTTTCACAAGGATCACTTTACACCCTCCTTCCCTGTCTTGACAGTCAATCTCCTCACTCTTTCTGGGCACATAAAAAAGTCCTGTCAGTTTTGGCTTCTTCAGGGGGCAATCTGACGCTTTGTGTCCCTGCAATGATAACATACAAAAGGTTTAGTCCCTGACTGAGCAGAGGGTCCCCTGTCATATGCCCCCCCCGGTTACCTTGACCAGTCTTTGGAAAGTTGTCCCTTTGGTGGTTCCAGTCCCTGGTTTCAACCCGTGTTGGTCGTGGTGTCGCCCCCTTTCTGGCTTTCAGGAACTGCATGGCCAACTTGGATGCTGTAAGACCATCCTCAGGTTCGTGTTCTTTTACCCACGTACGAGTATCTGGAGGAACCACCTGCAGCAGCTGCTCCAGGATGATAGTCTGCCCCAGCTGTTCTTTACTCTTCTGCTCCGGTCGCATCCAGCGACGATAGAGCCCTTTCAACCGGTGGTATGATTCTGTCGGTGTCTCCCCCGGTGGCGATGAGGTGGCCTGAAACCGCTGACGATAGGTCTCTGGAGAGATGTCAAATTTGACCAACAGCGCCTCCCTCAGATCTGGGTAGCAGTTGGACTTGTCTTCATCCATCGCTGTGTAAGCCTCCAGGGCTTTGCCAGTTAGCAAAGGGATAAGTCGACAGGCCCATTCCTCCCTTGATCACTGCCATGTTTTTGCCATGCGTTCGAATCATAGAAGGTAATTTTCAATATCTTCACCTTTTGGCTCCTTACGATGAACTGCCACTACACCCCCAGAAGGATTACCAAATCTGTCAGGAGAAGACATCAATGAAGGCCCAAAGTCAACGTGTGGACCCACCCGGTGGCGATGTACAGGCTGCTGGGAGGCCTCAACTGAGACCTGCAGGCCCCTGAGCCCCTCCTGTAGGATATCATCTCTCCTCTGCTGAAAAAAGTCCCCGAAGATATTTACCACGTCAGCGTTTGAGGGACCCACTCCTGGAGATGGCCCAGGTTGCAGCTGCTGGATTTTCGGTTTTGCCCCTTGTGCTTCAAAACCAATTGAAATTCCTTCTTCCTCTGACGTCACAGCTGTGTCCCACTCCTCATCCTTCATCATAAAAGATTTTCGCTGAGAGCGTAGTCCAGTTTGTTTCTTAAAAATACGTCAATTTTTGCGACTGGCCATCCCACCACTGCCACCATATGTTACAAAAAGGGTAGACGGAAAAACTAGGAATTAAATAAGATGGCTAGAGTCACAAAAAATGTATCCTTAGGTGCATTTATTAACAGCCAAAATGCTGAAAAAACACAAAGTAACAAGGATCTACAGAAAGAAAACAAAACCTCAATATATACGTACAGGTCGAGGACATATAACTGGTACTGGCAGTTTGACACTGAAGCTTCGAACGGAGCTTCAACCCTGGACTTCCTATTCCATAGAAGCAGTGATTCGAAGCTTGCTTCAAATTATGTGACATATGACGTCAGAAGCAGCAACTGCTTCAAATCACGTGACATGCGACATCCGAACCAGCAACTGCTTCGTTTCCTGAATGAATCACTTGACTGGTTCACGGTCCAATCACGCGATTCAATGCACTGCCTCGTCTCGATTCTGACAGGTGACAGGTTGAAACAGTTTCGAATTTGAGCGCTTCAACACTTTATAACCGCTCTAAACAATGCGCAATGTGTGGGTTGTTGTTGTAGTTTGCGTTGTTGCTGTTGAGTTGTTGTTGGCATTGCATTTGAATTGGATCATTATAGAGCAAGCCAGGAAGAAAGATAGGTCGTTCTGGCTCGGGAAACACTTCGAAATGTGGAGAAGTTGTGAACAAAAAGACAATTATCAGTAATATAAAAACAGTTCAATAGTTTAAGGAATAGATAGCCCAGTGGATAGAGCCAGCGGCTCCAATGCGGCGATGCCCTCCGCGCAGGTGGTTCAAAGCCTGGAATGGATGAACCTTTAATCATTGCTTTTCACCTTTAATACTTGATAAAAGGCCCTCTCCGTCCACATTTTTTTCCAGCACTCTCTAGTCTCTTCTCAATAACCCAATACACACAATTATTAATCTTTAATTGCAAATAGAACATGATATTCAGTCTTAGTGTGTGTGTGTGCATCGAATATTTTAAAAGGCAAAGATACGTTAAACCCACTGCAGCCTTGCACTTCGCCAGGAGATGTCGCTGTAACTGAAGCTTCGAGAAATTAACTTATTTCCGACACAATTGTCCAAGTGGTTCGATGCTTCATTCAAAGCTTCATTTTGCCATCACTAACGATAGTTACGGCTGTAACTACGGTTCTATGAGTCCCGGATGAATGCCAGAGGCGGTGCTTTAGCACTGGATATGTCCATCGCGCGCATGCGCAGCTCGAGTACCAATAACAACAAATTCACCTGTGACCCACGTGACACCGGCTATATCAGCCGCTGTCGTCAGAGGATCTGTTCCCAGAATCTTCTCGCGAGCACACAAGAATTCTGAGTGACAGGAAACTCTGGCGGTCATCCGGGACTTATAGAACCGTAGTTACAGCCGTAACTATCGTTCTATTTCGTCCCTACTGACTGCCAGAGGCGGTGCTTTAGCACTGGATGACCTATACCAACCATGTCATGAAGAATCCATGCCCTTGCTCACCACTGGAAGCAGCGTAGCTCAGCAAAAGGACCACGTTCAAAGAATGGGGAGTGGCGACATTAACCTGGAGAATGTGCCGGAAGACGCCCACGACGCCGCGGCGCAGATGGTCTCCAGGGGCACCACCCTCAGGGCAGCCCAAGATGTTGAGATGCTCCTTGTAGAGGGGCATCTCAGCCCGATGGCAGGGGGCGGCCACTGGCCCCGTAAGCCTGTGAGATGGTATCGACAACCCAGTGGGGCAGCCACTGGTTAGAGGGCATAACCTCCTTTAGTGCCGCCATGGCAAAATCAAGAGTTGCTCCTACTGCCGTATACAGGCAGTAGCCTCGATATACGCCCTTTGGGCACCCCCAGGGCACAGCAACTTCGACGTGCCGTACTCCTGAATGTCAAAGCGTGCCAGCTGGGCAGGCTGATTGAAGTGGGTTTGTGGATGGACCCTGGGCAGGAATGCCACATTTGCCCAAAGGGCAACATCTGAGAGTCCCACCTCGTGCATGTATCATTTATGGAGAGGACATGCAACTCCCCAACTCGCTTCCCTGAGGCTATGGCAAGCAGAAATGCTGCCTTCGTGGGCAGCCACCTAACCCCCACCCGCCAGGGGCTCGAAGGGAGGAGATGATAGGGCATCCGGCAGCAGGGGCAGGTCCCAAGCCGGAGCCCTTGGGGTGCTAGGGGAACGCTGCCGTAAAGCCCCTCTCATAAAGAGGGACACCGACCTGTGGCACCCCGCCGTGGCGCCGTCGACCCGAACATGTCGGGCAGAAAAAGCAGCCACATGAATTCAGAATGGAGTGAGAACGTCCACTATCTAGAAGGGACTGTTGTCTGAGCAACAACGTACATGCTGTCCCAAGGAACACGCACATTCTTGCCCCCCAGTTGGGGTAGAAAGTGCGTGAGTGCAAGCTGCACAGCCCGAAACTCTAGCACGTTGACATGGCGCGCACCCTCCTGGGCAGACCGCTGACCCTGAACGGTCCTGCCCTGCCGCACTGCACCCCACCCTGAGAGACATGCACCTATGGTGATGGTCTCCTGGTGGGATGCAATGGCGCCAATGGGCACGCCCATCAGGAGATAGGCCCCTCCAGCGTGACAGAGAGTGGAGGCAACGCTGCGACACCCTGACTTCCCTGTGCCACTTGGCGTCCAAGTGAAGGCTGTACAGCCACATCTGCATGGGGCGCAACGACAGCGGGCCTAAGGGCCCAGCGGCCCAAGGGCCGGAGGAACTGAATATGGGCACCATCTTGCCCGGCCCACGTGGAAGTAGGCCTCCCTCAAGTCCACGGTTGAGAACCACTCCACCTGTGCATGTGCTGTGGTCAGCATATAGAATGGCAGCACCTTCAGGAATCTGTTGATTCCTCTGAGGTCCAAGATCGGGCGAAATCCGCCGACTTTCTTGTTCACGAGAAAGTACGCCAAGTAGAACACCCTGGGCTAAGCAGGGGGTCTACTGGCTCAATTGCATCCTTGGACAGAAGGACGGACAACTCTTGGGCCAGAGCTAGGGCCTCTGCCGGATCGCTGACGACCGTCATTTCGACCCAGCCAAAGGCTAGGGGCCGGAGCTGCGGTCCGTACCCCTGGGTTGAGGTGAAAACCACCCAAGGGTCGGAAGTACAGACAGCCCAGTAACTGAGCTGCTGCTGGGAAAGCAGCCGACGACCGGCCCCGGGACTTCAGGGCCCAGCCCCCCGGCCCCTGGAGCCCCTTGGGGGGCGCCGTTAAGGCTCTGGGGCACGAGGCCGCCTGGAAAGCGGGGGCGACCTGGGGCATGAAAGTCATTGGGAGGCGGTTGAGTGGGCCCCTGGGACCTCTGCAGACCACCCCTGTAATCTGGCGGCTGAGTGCGGCTGCTAGAGCAGCCCCTGGCCCTGCTAGGAGTGGGCACAGGTCTGCGAAGACCCGAAAGCTGCTGCCTGGTCTGCCTAGCTTGGGCAGCACGCTCCAGTGCCTCCAGGGCAGCTGACCCAAACAGCTCCCTTGGCTCGACTGGTACGCTACGGAGGACTCTCCTACATGCCTCCGTTAGTGGTGACTGGGCCAGCCAAACCTGGCGACGAGTCTGTACCAGAAAGGACATAACTCGTCCAAATTCCCTAGCCATTAGGGCAAAGGCCTGCAGTGATGCATTACTGAGGCCCGGCAAAGAAGGCTCGGCCGGAGCCTGCTGCAGAAAGGTGGAGACAGCCAGCATTAGATGGGAGAGGGAGTTCCCGATACGACCCATGCGTGCCGTTGCGCCGTAGGCCCTACAGAGCAGCCCGTCTGCACTGAGGCCGAGGGCACCTGACCCCAGGCCTTAGAGCCTCGTGGAGCTCCCTCACGTACTCCTCTGAAGAAGGAATGGTGAGGGACAGGGGCAGGGCTACGCCTGAAGAAGGCGATAGCCTGAGCCAAGTCGGCCTGCGGAACCGGAATCTGCAAGTGCGCCAGGGCCGTACGAATAGTGGCCGCCATGGAGTCATCCTCCACGCCCTGCAGAGAACCCTGAGCAGAGGAGAGGGAAGCTTCCTCGAGCGGGACCTTGTCCTCCATCTCTTCATTGAAGAGTTTTAGCCGAAGCTGTTAGCGACAATGCGTCCTCATACAGAGGTGCGTCAACCGAAGGAGGGGCGTCAACCGAAGGAGGGGCAGGCGTCAACCGAAGGAGGGGCAGTCGGCACGCTAGCAGCCCCTATACCGGGCCCAGGCTGAAGGGCCAAGAGGCGACTTCATCATGCCCATATTGGCAGCTAGCTGATCCACTTTAGAGGACAGCCTGTTTCTAGTCCTCCTATTGGGGGGAGCACCCATAGCCATCGCTCCCTCAAGTCGCCGGGAACGGCCGAACTGATCTGGAGGAGGATGTGACAAGGAGAAGTGTCTGTTGGCTGCTGCCAGACGCTCCACCTCAGCGATTCTAGCCACTCTGAGCGCCTGAGGCATGCAGCTACATCTCATGCAGGCGTTTACCGTGAGAACCTCCCTCAGATGCTCGAATTTTGTCCCCACTGACCGCCAGAGGCGGCCGAGGCAAGAGGGGCAGCGGTCGTGGCCGTCCTCGGGCTCAGGAGAAGCCATACAGGCGCTACATGAATGAGCCATTCTGTAGGTAGCCAGATGCAGCGTAGCCGGGAGTGGGTGCGGGAACACAGCCTTCACCAGCTACCTGCGTAACTGTGGCCTGTGCCTAAAAGTGTCAGCCAAAACGGCTGCCCACTAGATAATATAATATTGGGAGGATGAAATCCTCTTTAATGGCCACACATGCCGAGCACACAGCACACAGTGAAGATTGTTCTCTGAATATCATCCTAGTGCTAGGAGTCTAGTACTAGGAGCAGTAAATACAACGATATAGCGCTACTGCAATCAAAACCCTATGTTACCGGGAGCGGGAGCGAGAGCACTGCCCTCGCTGGCTGTGTTAAAAAATTAAGCTTAACAGTATATGCAAGGTGTTAGCCAAGCGGCTGCTGCTAACAATCAAGCGACCAAGTCAGAACACAAATGTTAAGACCAGATAATTAGCTTCTATGGAATAGAAAGTACTTACCTTACTCTCTGCATCTAAACAAAAAACGGGCAAAATATGGCACCCTGGCTTTCCATACCAAATTGAATGAGACGCAGCCAAAGCTGGGATTCAAATGCTAATGATAGCTCGGGCACAACGCCACAAGCAGAACTTTCAAAAGAGCATAAGGGCAACTTTATGGGAGAGGAAGCGGGAACACTGTCGTCTCCAGAAAGTCTAAGCCAAACAAAAAATAAGACAGCAATCAGGACAACTTAGCTGTGAGAGGGTGCGGGGACACAGCCATCACCAGCAACAAGTTTACACAAACCTGTCTGTCGAGGCTCTGCACAGCACACAGCCGGCCACAGCTCCTGGAGGACGCGTTAACAACCCGTAGCTCCGACTGTCAGTCGCAAAGCTGCACGCGGCCAGCTGCTTGCAGAGAAATCCCTCAGATCAAACGTTCAAACCTGAACGCTGTAGGCTACAAAAATGTAGCCACGGTAAGTAGTTATAAGGATGCCCCTTTCGTCTCATTAGTATGCATAAAAAGTGACAGGTGACACGCCCCCAATTATGCAAATGAGCTAAGTCCCGCCTCCCATTGGTCGAGATCCTTTGATCTGAGCTAAGTCCCGCCTCCCATTGTTCGAGACCCTTTGATGTGAGGGGGTAAGGTGTTATAACGGGTAGGTGTGAAAATCCCCCCTGTGGAGTGCCTTTGTTGTCTAATTCTTTGATGTGTTGATTAAGGCAGTCTCTTTGAAGTTATGTTGTCTGGCCCCTGTCCCCTCACTCCTTTGTTGTCTAAGCCTTTGATGTGTTGATTAAGGCAGTCTTTTTGAAGTTATGTTGTCTGGCCCCTGTCTCCTCATCCCTTTGTTGCCTAAGCCTTTGATGTGTTGATTAAGGCAGTCTCTTTGAAGTTATGTTGTCTGGCCCCTGTCCCCTCAAACCCCTTTGTAGTCTAAGCCTTTGATGTGAGTTATTATAACGGGTAGGTGTGAAAAGCCCCCCTGTGTAGTGTCTTTGTTGTCTAATTCTTTGATGTGTTGATTAAGGCAGTCTCTTTGAAGTTATGCTGTCTGGTCCCCATCCCCTCAGGGTTATCTAATCTAATTAGCCTTTGATGTTTTGCCCTTTGATGTGAGGTGTTATAACAGGCAGGTGTGATTTTACACTGGTGTGTTATAAGCCTTTGATGTTAATCTAGGTGTCTCTTTGAAGTAATGCGTGGGACGGTCTAGCCCCCCGCCCCTCCCAGCCCAGGCCTCTCCCCCTTTCTCCACCCCCTTCCTCTGGCTATGAGGCTGGCAGATTGTGGGGTGTGGAATTAGATGAAAATAGAAATATGCTCAAAACTAAATAAAAGACAGTAATTTCCACTTACCAAGTCACCTTTCAAAAAAGAAAAATGGCCAAGAGACGCCTGTGACAACTTACCGCAATCTGTTCGGAGAGCCAGTCAAGAAACGAATGCCGCAGCTGTGCGGGGTTTAGACGTCTACCGCCGAGGATCTGTGCACAAACTTATCTCGTGCCCTCTTTTGGTCATGGGCGCGCGTTCATGTGTGCTGGAGGAGGGGCTCTGTGAGGAAGTGGCAGATGTTCACCCCCGGTTGTGTACTTTAAAATACGTAAAGAGGGAAATAATAAAAAAATTTAAAAACACGATCTTTGTCTTTTTTATAATTACCTTACATATTACTGTCTTATATATGGAAACCCCCTATGAAGTTATATGAGGGTGTAATATTAGATTTTGCTGTATGCATCAAAAAAAAGGTTTGACTGTTGAAAAAAGACTCTGACTTTTACAGAGGGCTCCTCATGTTTCTTTTTTAAGTTTTTGTGAAACAAGGAAGTATCTGTTTGCAAAGAGGGTATTCATATTCATTTAAAAAGATCTTATTTAGGTTTTTAATAGTGATACCTAAGGATATTCTCTTTAGTTGTATGGATTGTGAACTAATGTGTAATTACTTTATTAACTATAAGAAAGTCTCTCCGAAGAGGGACATAATAATTTAAAATATCCTATTGCCCCCCATGATCTTGTCTTTTTATAATTACTTCACACAACTATAAGGAAGCCCAATATGAAGTTATGTGAGGGTGTAATATTAGAATTTTGCTGTATGCAACAAAAAAGGTTTGACTGCAAAAGACTATCACTTTTACAGAGGGCTCCGCCTCCCACTCAACATAACAAGTCCCGCCCTCCTCACCAGATCATTTAAAAGTAAGGGGGTGGAAATAGATGAAAAAAGAAATACGCTCAAACATAAATACACACACATAAATAACAAGACAGTCATTTCCACTCACCAAGTCACCTTTTCAAAAAAAGAAAAATGGCCAAGAGATGCCTAGATATGGGTTTAATCTGCGAGACGCCTGTGACAACTTACAGCCATCCGTCCGGAGCACCAATCAAGAAACGAATGCAGTATCTGTTCCGGGTTCAGACGCCTCCAGCCGAAGAACTTCATGAAGAATGGACTCTGAAAAATGGCGATGTTTGGGGTTATGTATTCAACTATATGGCGAATGAACTGCATTTCTACAATCTGAAGAATGGAGAAACGTATGGATCCCGTAGTGTTAAAGCGACACTGACCTCAATAGATTGGGCTGTGTTAACTCTGGTGTCTTCCAGAGATCTCCACGCAACCACTGTATCGGAAGAAGTAGTGCATCAAGAAACCATAGTGAAACCAGCGGTGTGCAAGCGAGATCAAAGAAGAGTTTTCACCACTGCCCCTCAATGTGAAGGAAGAAGAAGAAGGAGATATCCCCCAGCCGCCAGAAGTGAGAAGAGTCCTGACAAGCACCGTCTGGGAAACTAAAAGCGGACCATCGGGGCGGTGGTATTACCGCGCAAGCCGTTTGGTGATGCTGGGGAAGGACCCCTCTGGTGATATTGTTTGGAGTATTTCAACTCTACATGCGGGGTTTTTCAGACATCCTTGCGGGTGCCTCTGACTGCTTGGCTGAAAATGATTGATGGAAAAGCTACAAAGCTTAAAGAACTTTTTAAACAGAGTCAGACATCGATGGACATTATACTGGTGAAAAAGACTCTCACTTTTGCAGAGGACTCCGTATCCCACTCAACATAACAAGTCACACCCTCCTCACCAGATCATTTAAAACTAAGGACCCCTCAAAGAAAAGTGTTGTGTTTTCTACCTAGGTAAAAGGTCTTACGAAAATGTGTTATCTCTGTATCAAGCTGATGTGTTTAAAAATGAATCTTGTGAAAAATACCAACGCTGTGAGAGACGTCATAAAGACACTCATTTTAACCACAGTGTTTGTTCTCTACAAATGTTTAAAGATTGTTACAAAATGTAAAAAATAAAAAAGGTATGGAGACAAAATTAATTCAGGTGACTCTGTCTTTATTAGGAAAACAAAAATATAATACAAATGGTTTAGGAGGTAAAATGTAACCATCTTGGACTTAATATTCAAACAAAATACTTTATCTGAATACATTTTCTTTTAAACGCACATTTTGAAATTATTTATTTATTATTTCAGTGGAACAATCCAGTTTCTGTTAGCATCAATGCTTTTTTCTCTTTTCTTGTGTTACTAAGATACTTTTAGACACACTTTGGTGTATGCAACACTGACAGTACTTTGTAAGGAATTTGGTTTTCTTTTTAATGGCAGGGTTTTTGTTTTTTTTGTAAAAACACTTGTTCAGTTAAACAAGGTTTTTCCTTTTCTGATAACCTTACATATTTTAGTTATTTTCTACTACCAAGATACTTTAAGATACACCTTGATGTACGCAACAATTAACAAAGGGTATAATATGAAGTACTTGGTAAGGAATGGGGTTTTCTTTAAGGGGTGCAAAACTTAAGAACTGGGTAAAATATTCATTAATTGTAATGAATTGAGTTTTCTTTCTTTTGATTTTCAACATACTATTTGTACACAATTACTTTTTTCCATATTTCTGACAAAACTATACTTTTTGACTTTTTCCGTAAAATCTTGACAAAACTATTACTTATTCTTAAATTTGACCTATTGCTGCTTGGTTGGAAATGATAGATGAAAAAGCTACAACGCTAAAAGAACTTTGTTTAAAAACTCTCAATTCTATAAATGACTCCCCCCATTCAACGCAATAAGACCCACCCTCCAATCGGCAAATCATCTAAAACGAAGGACCCCACTAAGACGACCGTTGTAAACTAGCCATGGATCTGAGAAAAACCAAGACTCCCCCTGCAAGTTGCAGCCAGGAACAGACTCCTGGACTACCATCATCACCACCATTTTGGACACCCGAATCCTGCAATACTATTGCTGCTGATTTTGCTCCTTGGGCCAAGACGTCTCTGTTTGTGGACACAGTGAAATCGGTGTTGGTTGATATTGTGGAGAGGGTGATACATCGGTACAGAGAAGAAATCTGCAATGGGTGCCGAGTCAGTCACCCCGACCAGAGGCAACACGATTTTCTGAATGACATGTCCGATTTTTACTTCGGACAGTCTTTTCATTAACGCGTTGTAACGCGTTAATGAAAAGACTCTGGCTCACCGACTTCATTACTGAGATCGACCAGACTCTTATTGATAAAGACATTTTTACGGATGATTGGAGGATCCAAGGCGCTTCGGAGGCTTTTCTTCACAATCTCAAAAATTGCAGACGCCTCAAGGAGAGACTTGAAAAGATCCATGCCGAGTTGGATGGAGAAGAAGAAGACTATTAACCAGCAGTTGACTGAAGCCAGGGATTTGTTCGATACATTGACTTTTTTCTTTAAAGTAAAATAAAAATGGGAAACTACTATGCAAAACGCTCTGTATATATTGATCACAATGTAGTCAATACCCTTTTAATAAGTGTGGTGATGAGGACGATTGAAAACAGAATGAGTAGTGACCCCTGTGTAAAAAGAACGGCTGAAGTTTGTAAACTGGAAGACATTTTGTATATCGTTCGTTCTGGCGGTACTATTCCGGGTCATTGGGAAACGATTATAAACGAAACATTTAAAGTGGTCCTGGAATCTTCATTTTCCGAAACATTCTGTAACATTACCGCAGAAATGAAACAAACATCAAAAGTGTATCATGTGCTCTCACTGTATGCTCTGTTTGTAGATGTGATGCATCTTTGTGTCGAAAACAGCATACACATGAATATTTTGACTGAAGTGAAAAAACTCCACGATGATATTTCCAGTAATATGGGGAATTCTAAGCTGGAGACGATCCTGGGGATGTTACAATCAGTATAACTATTGATTTTTGTGTGTGAAAAAAAAAAATGTAAATAGGACATTTAAAAAAAAAAAATAAGTGGTTTTTTACATTTAAAAACTGTTGTCTTCATTATAGCAAGGGGAGTGTGTATGATACATGTGTATTACAGTCCTTCACATGCACTGGTGTCTTCATTATAACAAGGGGAGGATAACAGGGAAGATGTAGGATAAATGTGTATTGAAACGTGCGTAATATACACCCACAGAAACGCAGAAACACAGAAACACAGAAACACAGACACACAGAAAACACTAGTATGGTTTTTGTGTTTTCAGTGTTTTCTGTGTGTCTGTACACACAAAGCACAAATCATTTAAAACAAACCCTGAATCAAATCTAGAGAGGACCATTAAGAGTCAGATGCTTGACGAAATCTACTGAAACAAAGTACTTCATTATCTACTTGTTCAGCTTTTATACACAAAAGTGTATCTTTTCAGTAACTTTCTCAGAGAATTTAAGCATAAATCTGTCAAATGTTCAAAACAGCCTTGTTTCACTGAAATAGCCTCAAAATCACAAACTGCCATTAAGAGTCAGATTCTTAACGAAATCTACTCAGAGTACTTCATGGTAGTGGTCAGCTTTTAAATACAAAAGTGTTTCTTTCAGTAACTTTTTGAGAGAATTAAGCATACATCTGTCAAATGTTCAAAACAGCCTTGTTTCACTGAAATAGCCTCAAAATCACAAACTGCCATTAAGAGTCAGATGCTTGACGAAATCTAATAAAACAGAGTACTTTCATGGTAGTGGTCTGCTTTTATACACAAAAATGTATCTTTCTGTAACCATTTTTGAGAGAATTAAGCATAAATCTGTCAAATGTTCAAAACAGCCTTGTTTCACTGAAATAGCCTCAAAATCACAAACTGCCATTAAGAGTCAGATTCTTAACGAAATCTACTCAGAGTACTTCATGGTAGTGGTCAGCTTTTAAATACAAAAGTGTTTCTTTCAGTAACTTTTTGAGAGAATTAAGCATACATCTGTCAAATGTTCAAAACAGCCTTGTTTCACTGAAATAGCCTCAAAATCACAAACTGCCATTAAGAGTCAGATGCTTGACGAAATCTAATAAAACAGAGTACTTTCATGGTAGTGGTCTGCTTTTATACACAAAAATGTATCTTTCTGTAACCATTTTTGAGAGAATTAAGCATAAATCTGTCAAATGTTCAAAACAGCCTTCACTGAAATAGCCTCAAAATCAAAAAAAGGTTGGGATGCGGGACGGGGGCGGGGGGCAAGACCGTCTCACGCATTACTTCAAAGAGACACCTAGATTAACATCAAAGGCTTATAACACACCAGTGTGAAATCACACCTGCCTGTTATAACACCTCACATCAAAGGGCAAAACATCAAAGGCTAATTAGATTAGATAACCCTGAGGGGACGGGGACCAGACAGCATAACTTCAAAGAGACTGCCTTAATCAACACATCAAAGAATTAGACAACAAAGGCACTACACAGGGGGGCTTTTCACACCTACCCGTTATAACAACTCACATCAAAGGCTTAGACAACAAATGGGTTTGGGGGAAAGGGGCCAGACAACATAACTTCAAAGAGACTGCCTTAATCAACACATCAAAGGCTTAGACAACAAAGGGGTGAGGGGACAGGGGCCAGACAACATAACTTCAAAGAGACTGCCTTAATCAACACATCAAAGAATTAGACAACAAAGGCACTCCACAGGGGGGCTTTTCACACCTACCCGTTATAACACCTCACCCCCTCACATCAAAGGGTCTCGAACAATGGGAGGCGGGACCTAGCTCAGATCAAAGGATCTCGACCAATGGGAGGCGGGACTTAGCTCATTTGCATAATTGGGGATGTGTCACGTGTCACTTTTTATGCATACTAATGAGACGAAAGGGGCATCCTTATAACTACTACGGTACTCTCGCGAAGCGAGAGGATGAAAGGAACAGATCCTCTGATGACACCGGCTGATATAGCCGGTGTCACGTGGGTCACAGGTGACTTTGTCGTTATTGGTACTCGAGCTGCGCACGCACGCAATGGACATATCCAGTGCTAAAGCACCGCCTCTGGCGGTCAGTAGGGACGAAATAGACCTGGTACCTCTCTGCTCTACAGCCACAGTCAGACTAACCTCAAAACACTTGTAGGCAGAGATTTATATATGTTAAGCCCCTCCCCATAGGACAATCCACTATTTATACCCTTAATTAATGTTATTCTTATCTACAAACATATTGTATACACAAAATGTAAGGCAAAATGTAAGGCAAATTATTTAAACACAATACATGAAATAGGTCAACATATTCTATATTTCTGACCACAGAAATCTTAAACAATACTTCACATTCCTGCTCAAGATTAGATTCAACTGTATTGTTATCGTACAGATTACAGGTACTGAGATAACGAAATGCAGTTTAGCTTCTAACCAGGAGTGCAACAAGCAGTGAAGTTAAAAGTAATGTTCACAATCTAGAGAATAAAATATAGAATTAATTGAAGGATGAATAAACAGTGAGGGTTTTATATTTATCCAAAAGTCCACAGAAAACATCATACATCAATAATTTCTAATATCTAGGCCTATACAAAAGAGGTCAATAGAAAAAATACCTCAAAGAAAGATGGCATCAACTTAACAGATGTTAAATCAACAAACTGACCTGCTACAATGAAAAACCAAGGAACCTATATAGTGGCTTGGCCAAACCAAGTTGAAACCAAGGGATAATTAATAGTAACAGAATACACAAAGGACACTGACAAAACCCCAATCCTCACTTTAACATGGAAGCAGGTGGTTTGTCCCAATCTGTCCCAATTGGCTCCTTGCAGTATTTATGAGTCTTCAGTGCTCGGCCATGCCCTTTGCTGAAGAAGAAGAAGAAGGACTTTTATTAATCCCTCGTGGGGAAATTGTTTCTCCTAGTGTTAGGAGCAGTGTGCTGCCATTTTGAACGGCGCCCGGGGAGCAGTGTAGGGTGCCTTGCTCAGGGACACCTTGGTGGCACTTGGTCTTGCCGGGACGTGAACTGGTGACCTTCCAGTTGCCAAGCCAAGTCCCTATCGACTTCGCCACCACTGCTACCAGGAAGTAACCTCCCCCAATGGACATGGTAACTCAATGGTGTGAGACAGACAGGGCGACAATCCAATCCGTTTAGCCGGGCCGGATTGGTTGTACTTTTTACAGTAGTACGGGTTCCACAGGCTAGAGTGAACGCTGGCGCACTTAGCTGCCGCTGCTCTTCAGCTACTTTTAGTTTTATGTAGCCTAATGCAACTGTTATCGCTCACTTTGATGACTTTGGCCATTATAATATGATCTGGATGTATCTGCCCAACGATCGAATTAACCGGTGTACGTATATGCAGTGTGTGTGTATTTTGGACTAACATCAACCCTACCTGCTGTGTGTCGGGGCCTCAACCCCTCACCTGGCTGCTTTCGCGGCGTGAGGCCCATCCTCTAGCCGAACATCACAGACAACTATGTGGATCAACGAGCTGTTTGTATGGTCTGTTCTCATCTGGACTGCCCTGTCGTTCAACCTAGCGACAGCGGCACTCCAATACACAGCTGCTGAGCTCCTCCGACTACGATTCCACCTGCCCCACACATCACCGGCATTGCACCTCTTTCTGGACATCGCTCGTCATCCCCGTCGGAAATATATCCACCGTGGTTCCCGGCGAAGATTTTACATCGATGACTCCAAACCCATACAATCCATCTGGTCTTCAACTCGACAACACCCAGGAAACTCCGCACGCAAAGTTGACCACACTGTCTTAGCCAGCTTAGCCAGGTCGGCTAACGTTAGCGCTAAGCATAAACACAACCACACTGATGTCAACTTTGGACTATTCAATATCCGTTCTCTTACGACCAAGGGTCCTCTTCTCCAAGATATCCTGACTGATCGTAAGTTTGATTTTCTCTGTTTGACAGAAACGTGGCAACAACCTAATGACTTTGCACAGCTGAATGAATCTACTCCTCCTGGGTTTGTTTACATCTGTCAACCCCGTGCCACCGGCAGAGGCGGAGGTCTCGCGATGATTTACCGCGAGAGTCTGAAAGTCTCGTCTGTATCTGTGCCTGTTCACTGCTCATTTGAATCAATTGCCTTACAACTCAATGGGCCTATCCCTACCATAGTTGCAAGCGTCTACCGTCCACCTAAGCTTAATAATACATTCATAAACGAATTTGCTGCTTTCATCACACATCTCTGCTCACTCTCACCTAACATAATAGTGCTGGGAGATTTTAATATACATATGGATACTGTCAACAATGCTCTCACAAAGGACTTAACATCTTGCCTGGACAGTTTTGGATTACAGCAACATATCGATTTTCCGACTCATTCCAAAGGACATATTCTGGACTTGATCTGCTGTTCTGGTGTCACTCCTCTTAAATGTACTGCAACTGATCTTCCCATTTCTGATCACTCATTAATATCCTTTACTGTCACCTTAACACTGTCCAAACCAAATCTGTCACGTATTATTTCCTTCCGCAACATCAAGGATATTAATTTAACTACACTCTCTAGTGGCATTGACAACCTCCCCAGCATAAATTGTTCATCCCCGCCTGATGAACTGGTTTCTCATTACAATAACAATCTTCATAAACTGCTCAATACCCTGGCTCCTTTAAAAACCCGGTCTGTTTCCTTCACCCATTCTGCTCCTTGGTTTACACCTGAACTACGCCAACTTAAAACAAAAGGCCGTCGATTGGAACGCCTCTGCAAAAAAACCGGACTTGTCGTTCACAAAGAGATGTACAATAACCACATTCTCCACTACAAGGACACTCTCTCTGCAGCCAAATCATCATACTACGCAGTTCTCATCAGCTCTGGCGAAGGGAACACAAGGATCCTGTTCTCTACAGTGAAGAACATTCTACGACCACCGGACTCCCTTGCACCTCATCAGTATTCAACTGCCTACTGTAACTCCCTCATGTCATTTTTTAATGACAAAATAGAAAACATTCACCAGCAACTAACTCCTAACACCACCTGCAGTATATCTCTCCCTGTTTTCACCGACCATCTCTCTCATTCTCTTTCAAGTTTCACACTTCCCTCTGCTGTTGTAATATCTGACCTCATCAGTAAATCCAAGCCATCTACCTGTCAGTTAGACCCTCTTCCTACCCCCCTGGTAAAAGCCTGTCTACCTTCATTGTCCTCCCTTGTAACTGTCATCATACACTCCTCCCTCACCTCTGGTCTTGTTCCCTCACTTTTCAAATCAGCCGCCATCACGCCCATACTGAAGAAACCTGGTGCAGACCCCTACAATTTTAATAACTACCGTCCCATATCTAACCTACCATTTCTCTCAAAAATCCTGGAAAAAACTGTTGCATCCCAAATCCATACCCACTTGTCTGACAATAACCTGTACGAACAATTTCAATCTGGTTTCCGCCCCCATCACAGCACAGAAACAGCACTGGTGAAAATCACTAACGACCTCCTCATGGCAGCTGACTCCGGACTATTAACTATCCTCATCCTCCTTGACCTTAGTGCAGCTTTTGACACCATTTCCCACAGCATCCTCATTGACAGACTGACCTCCATCGGAATCACTGACACACCCCTCCTCTGGTTTAAATCATATCTCTCTGGCCGCACTCAGTTCATCCAACTCAAAACCTTCAAATCACAGCCACTTCCAGTCACGACCGGTGTTCCCCAGGGCTCTGTCCTGGGGCCTCTTCTTTTTATTATCTATTTACTTCCTCTTGGCAATATCTTCCGTAAACACAACATCCACTTTCATTGCTACGCGGATGACACCCAGCTCTACTTGTCCTCCAAACCAACCGCCATCCTCCCTCCATCCTCCCTGTCTGACTGCTTACAGGACATCAAATCCTGGTTCTCCTCTAACTTTCTCAAACTTAACGACAGTAAAACCGAGGTTCTCCTCATTGGCACAAAATCCACCCTAACCAAACCTGACAGTTTCTCCATTATTATAGACAACTCTTCAGTCTCCCCCTCCCCTCAGGTTAAGAGTCTGGGTGTCATCCTCGACGGCACACTTTCATTCAAATCTCACATCAGTAATATCACTCGGTCTGCCTATTTCCATCTACGCAACATCAACCGCCTCCGCCCGTCCCTTAACCCTAAGACCACCGCCATTCTTGTTCACACCCTGGTCACTTCCCGCATCGACTACTGCAACTCCCTTCTTTTTGGTCTCCCTCTCAAATCCATCCACAGACTTCAACTGGTTCAGAACTCTGCCGCCCGCATCATCACCAGAACCCCCTCCATTAACCACATCACTCCTGTTCTTCAGCAGCTTCACTGGCTCCCCGTCAAATCCCGTATCATTTTTAAGATTCTGCTCCTCGCCTTTAAGGCCATCCATACCCTCACTCCTCTGTACCTCTCCGACCTCCTGCACATCAACACACCCATCCGCACACTCAGATCTTCTGCTTCCCTCAGCCTCACTGCACCCCCCTTCCGTTTAACCACCATGGGGTCTAGAGCCTTCAGCCGCTCTGCACCCCGCCTCTGGAACTCCCTCCCACCTGACATCCGCAACTCTGACTCTCTCCCCATTTTCAAATCACGCCTCAAAACATATCTGTTCACACTCGCATATCCACCCTGATCACTATCCATCACACATCCTGTTTTTTATTTTTTGGTTATCTGATCTATTTATTTACTGCATTGTCTTGTTTATGTCGATTATGCTGGTGTTATGTATTGTGTATCTTGTTTTTTAAGTGTCTGTACGGCGACCTTGAGAGCCTTGAAAGGCGCCTTTATAAAATAAATGAATTATTATTATTATTATTATTAAGAGACAAATAAAGTAATTAATACAAACAATTTCCATCCATCCATCTTCTCCCGCTTATCCGTGGTCGGGTCGCAGGGGTAGCAGTTCCAGCAGAGAGCCCCAAACTTTCTTTTCCCTGGCCACATCAACCAGCTCCGACTGGGGGATCCCAAGGCGCTCCCAGGCCAACAAAGAGATATAATCCCTCCACCTGGTCCTAGGTCTACCCCTTGGTCTCTTCCCAGCTGGACGTGCCTGGAACACCTCCCTAGGGAGGCACCTATGGCAGCAAATCTCTGTCATAAATCGCAAGGGCATTTGAGATCCACACGAGCACAAGTCAAGCAGCCGCGGACGTATATTATTTTCGCGAGCACTAAAACGGCACTCGCGCGAGAGCAATATGTCTGCAGGGGAGAAACATGCCTTGAGCATGTGCAGCATCTACATGAGCTCTCCTTGGGCCCTTTCTCATTTCTCTAACTCCCCTACTCGACTCCCCTCCTCGACTCCTATCCTCGAGACTTAGTCCCGCCCACAGGAGATGCGAGCGGAGGAGCCGAGGAAGGGAACCGAGGAGAGATGAGGGGAAGCAGCAGGCGGTTAGAGAAATGAGAACTCCTCTCCTCTGAGCAGTCATTTTAAAGAGACGTCCATTAATGATGACAGGAGGCACAGCAGCCCTCTGTCTGATGGACAGATGTGTTCATGACCACTTATATATTTACTTTGATTCATTCACAGTGCAGTAAAATGAGACAATAACAGGCTACAGATGCGGACACACACACACACACATACAGTGGGGCAAAAAAGTATTTAGTCAGCCAACAATTGTGCAAGTTCTCCCACTTAAAAAGATGAGAGAGGCCTGTAATTTTCATCCTAGGTACACTTCAACTATGAGAGACAGAATGGGGGGAAGGAATCCAGGAAATCACATTGTAGGATTTCTAATGAATTAATTGGTCAATTCCTCTGTAAAATAAGTATTTGGTCACCTACAAACAAACAAGATTTCTGGCTCTCACAGACCTGTAACTTCTTCTTTAAGAGCCTCCTCTGTCCTCTACTTGTTAACTGTATTAATGGCACCTGTTTGAACTCGTTATCAGTATAAAAGACACCTGTCCACAACCTCAAACAGTCACACTCCAAACTCCACTATGGCCAAGACCAAAGAGCTGTCAAAGGACACCAGAAACAAAATTGTAGACCTTCACCAGGCTGGGAAGACTGAATCTGCAATAAGTAAGCAGCTTGGTGTGAAGAAATCAACTGTGGGAGCAATTATTAGAAAATGGAAGACATACAAGACCACTGATAATCTCCCTCGATCTGGGGCTCCACGCAAGATCTGACCCCGTGGGGTCAAAATGATCACAAGAACGGTGAGCAAAAATCCCAGAACCACACGGGGGGACCGAGTCCATGACCTGCAGAGAGCTGGGACCAAAGTAACAAGGGCTACCATCAGTAACACACTACGCCGCCAGGGACTCAAATCCTGCAGTGCCAGACGTGTCCCCCTGCTTAAGCCAGTACATGTCCAGGCCCGTCTGAAGTTTGCTAGAGAGCATTTAGAGGATCCAGAAGAGGATTGGGAGAATGTCATATGGTCAGATGAAACCAAAATAGAACTTTTTGGTAAAAACTCAACTAGACGTGTTTGGAGGAGAAAGAATGCTGAGTTGCATCCAAAGAACACCATACCTACTGTGAAACATGGGGGTGGAAACATCATGCTTTGGGGCTGTTTTTCTGCAAAGGGACCAGGACGACTGATCCGTGTAAAGGAAAGAATGAATGGGGCCATGTATCGTGAGATTTTGAGTGACAACCTCCTTCCATCAGCAAGGGCATTGAAGATGAAATGTGGCTGGGTCTTTCAGCATGACAATTTTATTTTATTTTTTATTTAACCTTTATTTAACCAGATAAAAGCATTGAGATAGAATCTCATTTTCAATGCTGACCTGGCCAAGAAGGCAGCAACGTTACACATAACACAAACATATAAAATACAGAGAACATAACTAAGAAAACAAAAGACAAAAAAGCAGTCACTACATTGTGCACATTAGGACAGTAAGAAAGGTACTACTTATTACTGCAAGAGCAGCTGGTAGTAAGGACTTCAGACAACTTCAATTTAAAACAGGCTATAGAGACAAGTGCCCTCAGTTTGAGGCGTGATTGAAGGTCATTCCAAGACCAAGGACCATAATAAAAAAGACTCATTTTCCCAGCCTCAGTCTGCACAGCAGGAACCTGGAACCGTATCCAGGCACTGGATCTGAGGTTGTAAGAGTCAGAAACTGGAGCAAATCTGGCACATATGTAGAGTGGAAGCTTACCTAAAATGGCTTTATACATTAATAAAAACCAATGCCGCATCCTACGCACAGTAAGTGAGGACCATCCAGTAGTTAGGCTATACAGTTTGCAATGATGAGTCCTATGATCCCAAACACACCGCCCGGGCAACGAAGGAGTGGCTAAGAAGCATTTCAAGGTCCTGGAGTGGCCTAGCCAGTCTCCAGATCTCAACCCCATAGAAAATCTTTGGAGGGAGTTGAAAGTCTGTGTTGCCCAGCGACAGCCCCAATTCACATCACTGCTCTAGAGGAGATCTGCATGGAGGAATGGGCCAAAATACCAGCAACAGTGTATGAGAACCTTGTGAAAACTTACAGAAAACGTTTGACCTCTGTCATTGCCAACAAAGGGTATATAACAAAGTATTGAGATTAACTTTTGTTATTAACCAAATACTTATTTTCTACCATCATTTGCAAATAAATTATTTAAAAATCAAACAATGTGATTTTCTTGATTTTTTTTCTCATTTTGTCTCTCATAGTTGAGGTATACCTAGGATGAAAATTACAGGCCTCTCTCATCTTTTTAAGTGGGAGAACTTGCACAATTGGTGGCTGACTAAATACTTTTTTGCCCCACTGTACATACAGAGGCGGCTGGTGGAAAATAGTTTTGGTGGGGCTGTTGATATAGTGAGTAAAAACTTTTTTTTTGGGAGAAACAGTGACAACATCATTAATCAGAATCTGCAAAGTAACTCAAATAAATGTAGTGGAGTAAAAATACCAGGTTAACCTCTGAATTGTAGTGGAGTAGAATTACAAAGTAACAATGAGCTGTCATGTGGGTATATATTAATGCTGCGCATTATGGACACAAGCGATTTTCACCCATTTAGTAATTACATGTTTTAAATTTGTACACACCAATGTGTTTCCTATCGCCTAAACCTCCAGGGCTGTACACAGTTTAACACTGTCAACTTCTAATTTTGGGGAAAACGTCTTTTAAAACTACAATTCCCAGTAGAGACGTGCCATAGAGAACATGTTGCGAAACACAATAGCCAGCATGTGTAGTTCTGGGGGGGCGTTCAAGTCCAGTTTTGAATAGTCTGCCGTGGTTTCGTTCCATTTCAAAGAGCTTGACGCTCGGCGTAACCTTGGCGCACTGCCACTCCAACATCCAATCCCAGAGCTTGAAGATTAATCACGGGGTTTGTCAACGGGACTGTAGTCCCAAACGATAGCTGGGGATTATGGGTAGTGTAGTGTCTTCGGCCATCCTAAACTGGATTTTTTTTCGGATAAAATATTGCATTAACAACACCACATCTGGCGTCACACAGATCTTCTGTTACTGTCCTTTCTTCTTAGAGGAAGTACAGAAACACGTAACTCTGGATTTGTTTTTTAACCGTTTGTATTTGAGGTGCAATAAATGACACAGCAGCTTTTTGGCATATTAAAACTATTATTTTCTGCCTCGCTCATGAGAGTAACAGCTGGCGAAATTACAGCCTCGCCTACTGATTTCAAATGTGTGCTCCAAAATTATATTTATAAATGACTATTGTCATTATTATAAGCAAGACAATAAATGGCAAAGATATGTAGAAATAAACATATTTAAGATACGTTCATAACAAACGTAATGTGGGAGAAAATATGTTTCTAGAAGATATGTAGAAAATAAACGTATTTAAGATACGTTCATAACGAACATAACGTGGGAGAAAATACGTTTCTAGAAGATATGTAGAAAATAAACGTATTTAAGATACGTTCATAACGAACGTAACGTGGGAGAAAATATGTTTCTAGCTAAACGTAATTGAGAATGCTGTTTAGTTCTGTGGGAACGTAATTTTTAGGAGACAGGGTTGAAAAAAATGCAAACAAATAATTTTTCCATTGCTTTTTTCTTGGTCTGGTAATTAAAGGGTTAAGCTCATCGAACTTTGAGCATACATCATTTTGTTGTTTCTTCTCTCCAACCTGGATGCTGAATTCCTGATGGGAGCCATATCTCCAGTCTTCAGTGAGCTGGGCTCGCTGCGACAGAGGGAATCAAGGATTATAAACCTTTTGCAAGACTTCATCCAAAACATTGAAAATGAAGGTGATACTACTGCCCTGACATTTTATAAACGTATTTGTTCTTGAATTGTACCCCGATTACGACAGGCAACTCAATGACAGCTTTGTATACCTGTTTTATTCATGTTTACATGTCTCAGTTTAAACACAACTTTGCATCATGATAGTTGCGATGAAACAATGATAACTAAAACAGGACTGGCTAATGAGGTTTTCTTCTTCAAAATATCCACATAAAAAACTATTTAAAAACAATATTCATATTTATTGACATTGCTTAGGTGAAAATATGCATTTCTTTGTATTAATTTTCAACTTGTTTTAAGAGGAAGAAAAGAGCTTCGTGGTTGAAGAGAGGGGGACCCCTGTGAAGATAACAGAGAGTGATCTTGATGATGGAGACTCAAGAGAGACAGAGTCTACAGGTGAACCGGCGAGAGATGAAGAGGAGAAACAAAAGATCACTGTTGGTTGCTTCCTTCAATGGCTTACGGGGCAGGCACATGTCCCCATCACCTCAACAGAGAGAGAGAGATTTAAAATCCTAATTGAATTTGACCACGATTGCAGCGTGCGCTATGGTACACACACTGTATGCTTTCCAGTGGTTAATGCATGCTCCAACTCTATTACCTTTCCGACAAGGCACCTCGGCTCATATCCGGAGTTCCTGAGCATTATAACACAGGCTGTTATGAGTAGCAGGGAATTTAGTCGTTCATAAGATTCATAGAATCAATGATTCTGTTAAAACAGTCTTTATTGCACTTTATTTGACAAGGTTTTCATTTGTTCAAGATGAGAATGTTACTGTACAGTCAAACGTTCAAGTGACATCACATACTGTTCCAGTCAAAATGTTTTTTTAAACAAATGGTGAAGTTGGGGAACCATTATACTTTTGAGCTGTATTTTGTGTCGATTGTTGTTTCAATTTAATGGAATAAAAACCCAGTCACCAGTTGTGCCAAGTAACTTTACTTTACTTCTTCCACCTCTTATAGTCACTGTAATACACATATAATACAGTGTTTCGTCAACATAATGTGTTGCTTAAAATAATACTTCTGCATACAGTATGTGACACTGTAAGTGTTGCACGGCCAGATACAGCTGGAGAAGCTGACTCAGATAAGGAAATATATGATATATTATGATATTATATGATCGATGATCTGATTGATGGTGTAATATGAATGATAAGTGCGGCACGTCGGCGTCTTCTCTGCATACGGCAGTTTAAACTGTATTTCCTTTATCCTGTAATATGACTTGAGAGATTTAAACTCTGCACACTGAGTTGATCTCTTTTCTATAGACGCCGGAGGTGGGCAGCGTCAGATAAAAAAAGTTATTTAGCCTTCCCAAACCTGAGCCTCACGCGCCGCCTATGGGGGATGTGCTAGTGACTTATACAACTATAAATGCAGACCGGCTCAATCAAACGATTTTTAATCATCATTCTCACGATCATTTAATGTATCATATGTTCGCCGAATTGACATGAAAGCACTGTGGGAATTGATGTAAAGTATTATACAGAAAGTTTGATACAGCGTATTTCTGGTATATTCATTTTCTAATATCATCTAATATATGTGTATTAAAACTTGGATGGACAAGTACATTTTTTCCTCTTAAATATAGAGAGGTTTTTATATTGATGTTCCTATAATGAAGTCCCATTTTTAGTAGAAGTACATTTAGCGCAAATGGTCTTTTCTTCCACCTGACTTGTTAATAATCAGGAGGTGGTTTTTTGGCTATTTTGTGAGTAGGTAAGGGTACAGGACAATCTGTGATCTCTGCTTTAAGTAAAATAATTACCCATTGATAAGTGTTTCAGAGAGTCATTTTGGGCTTTCAAGGGCAGAACTCAGTAGATTGTCTGTAAGAGTTTTCTGTATAATCTGGGAGCTTAAATTAATGAGAGAAATGTATGTGCGTTCATTTCAAGACTCCTAAAGAGCAGGAGACGAGTGGGTCACACACAATTAGAGACACAATGGTCCTTCTGATTCTGGGTGAGCTGACTTCGGAGTGGAAGGGAAGTTCAGAGATGGCCTTAGGGTATAGGAACAGTTAAGCTTTGTTGGTTAGCTGGTCCTGAGGAGGTCATGAGATGATGACTGGTAAACCCCAACAAGTATGGCTTTCATAAAGGCAAACATGTGACATTGGTGTGGTGAGCTGGAGGATAAGAGGTGTGTGCATCAAACATGCATAGGGAGGATGTGTGTGTTTATTGTAGTAGCTAGGTATAATTACTGCTCAAACTGTGTGTTTGTGTTTTGTTGATTTCTATCTGTTTTTTCATGTTATAAGTACTAAATTGCCACCACATTTTGGAATAATTGGTTTAAACAGATGTGTGTGTTAAAGATGTTTTAGGGGGAATGTGTGTGCGTTCTGTTAAAGAGTCCTCTGTCTGTGAAATTATATGACTCCAAAGCATGACTGTGGGACTGCCTAAGGATAGATAGACACACACACACACACTGTAAGGAGATGGAATCAATAAACTGCTGACTCATTGCTGAGGCAAACCGGCCAAAACTCCTCCCCGCTTATGTGTATAAATACTGTAACATTCGTATGCTCTGTGCTCTCTTCCTGACTGGCTGTCGTGGTACGTATCACCCGGTGGTAGGAATTGAGCCCGTTGCAGAGTGCTCTGTATGGTGTATTGTGTTGTGTTTACCATTAAAGCAGATTATTGTTTAACCCTTATCCTGGCTGTTTTGAGTTTTCCTTCTTTTAAAACAAACTCATATAGGATCGGCAGAAATATCTGCTCCAACAGCACTAATAAATCTAGTTTCATCCACTTGAGTTTACAACTACAAAAATAACCGATTTGTTTTTATATCACATCCTACGGGAGGAAATTCAGCAGCTCTCACTACCGATTTTTAATCCTAATTTAATCATCATCTTCACCACGATCATTTATGTTTATGTTCGCCGAATTGACATGAAAGCACTGACAAATATGAATATACTGTAGTCAACTTCATTAAAACGTTATTAACGTGCCTAAACTCAGTAATTCACCATTTCTACGCATGATAACACACTTTGTCCGTGTTTGGCTCTCTCGCCGCACAGTGAAGCGTTCCCGCATTGACGTCACTTCCGGCTTCCCCCAAAACTTCAAAATGAGTCGAAGGAATTTCCCCGCGATGTTCGAAATTATTGATATTTATCGGAACGGTATCGCACCTTCTTTTTTAAACTGACGGTTCGAGATGACTAGTAGCCCAATATTTCATTGCACAACAGTTGTTGGGATGCTGTCACAGGCTCTTTAAGGCTATGTTTACCCTCATCTGTGTCATTCAATGGAGCTGTATTTCTTAAGAGCCACATCTTGCAGCTACATACTCACGGCAGAGTAAGTACAGTTCCTTGACCGGAGTGTTTAGGTCAATTTGGCCAGCCTAAGGCACACCTGTGCAATAATCATGCTGTCTAATCAGCATCTTGATATGCCACACCTGTGAGGTGGGATGGATTATCTCGGCAAAGGAGAAGTGCTCACTATCACAGATTTTTTCAGATTTGTGAACAATATTTGAGAGAAATGATTATTTTGTGTATATAGAAAATGTTTTAGATCTTTGAGTTTGTTTCATTCTTGCCCCTCAACCTTGGCCCATGGTCTGCCTGGTACCTCATGTGGATGTAGTGTCTCTTTTTGTTGTTTCGTGTCAACTGATCTGCAAATGTCACATTTCACTATGAACGTTTTTATCTGTTCATTCATTCCCGGCCAGTAGACACATTCTCTCGCACGCCTGAGGCATGCCTCCACACCCAGGTGAGAGGAGTGGATCCGGCGGGTGATGTCCCTTTGTAGTGAATATGGGATGACAGCTCTCTCCCCTCTGAAGATGATGTCATCCTGTATACTCAGTTCCTCCTGGAATGAGTAGTAGTGCAATAATATCTATCGGTGTGTCTTTCTTATGTTTAGGCCATCCCTTCTGAATGGTGTTGCTAAGTGTCTGTAGCGTTTTGTCTCCTTGTGTAGCAGAGCGGATTGTGCTCAGTCTCTCTTCAGAGATAGGCAAGCAGGCCACCATATTGACCGTCTCAATCTCAACGTCCACTGTTCCTGCAGATGAGCTCTCTGGTAAGTATGCTCTACTCAATGTATCTGCAAGTAACATGTCACGACCTGGGACATAAATCACATCAAAATCATATCTCTGAAGTCTGAGCAACATACGTTGGAGTCTCTTTGGTGCACTTAACAGTGGCTTCTTGACAATGTTCTCCAACGGCTTATGGTCACTCTGTACTGTCACTTTCCGGCCATACGTGTATTGATGGAACTTTTCCATGCCATAGACAATAGCTAAACATTATTTTTCTATTTGGACATAGCCCCTTTCGGTTGGTGTCAGTGCTCTGCTCTCGAATGCTACAGGTTTCCCTTTTTGAGTCAGTGCTGCTCCCAGCCCCGTTTCTGAAGCATCACACTGCAATGTCAGTTCCTCTTGTGGGTCATAGTACTTCAGTACTGGTGTTTTGGCTATATTGTCCTTGAGCCTGCTGAATGATTCTTCGTGCATTTCTGTCCATTCCCACATATTTTCCTTGTGTGTGAGCTGTCTCACAATCTCACAGTCATCTGACAGGTGTTTGTAGAATTTAGAGAGATAATTTACCATGCCCATCAGTCTCTGTACACCCTTCACGTCAGTTGGTCTTGGCATGTCTCTCACTGCCCTGATCTTCTCAGGGTCAATTTTCAGTCCATCTGCTGTCAGCAGGTGTCCAATATATGGTACCTCCTGCTGCCTCATCCTGAATTTCTCTGCATTCAGTTTGATATTTTTTTCTCTGCATCTGCTTAGAAACTGTCTCAATTTATCATCATGGTCTTTGAAGGCCATTTCTTGTGTGTCACCTTCTCCTGTGATCAATACGTCATCAGCTATGATGTAGATGCCTGGCAGACCCTCCAGTGCTTGATTCAGCATCCGCTGGAAAATCTCAGGTGCTGGGCTGATTCCCATAGGCATCTTGAGCCACCTAAATCTGCCAAACGGTGTAGCAAATGTTGTTAGATAGCTTGACTCCTCCTCCAATTTCACATGCCAAAAGCCATGTTTGACATCACAGAATGTGAACACCTTCGCTCTCGACAGGTCTGGAAGGATGTCATCAATGGTAGGAAGTGGGAAATGGCTCCGCTTTAGAGCCTTGTTCAGTGGTCTTGGATCAATACATATTCTTGGCTTGCCATTAGGTTTTCCTCATTCACCACCTCAAACTCCAGGCGGTACTGTTTTTGGTTCCTTGGGTTTCTCACCTTCACCTTGCATTTGCCTAGTGGATGCAGCCTGGTCTTGTTGTACATTACCAGCACTGTCTTAGTGCTCTCGAGCCGAGTTTCAGGGCTCAATAGATTCACAGGGATGACATTACAGCTAGCTCCACAGTCTATCTGAAACTTCACCAGCTCCTTGCCGATTAGCATCCCTGCGAAATATAGGTCAGATGATTGATTGATTGATTGATTGATTGAAAAGTTTATTAACAGCTTGTATATTGGGTACAGTACAGTACAGCTCAAAACATACAATTGTTAAGGGGATGCAGACCAGAGAAAGACTTTCGTCTTGTTTACATCAGGGTCCCCCATTTCCAATTCATCATATCATTTAAGACATGTAAGACATATTTGACAAACAGATGGGTTATTTACATACAGGTGGTTTTTTACATACAGATTTCTTATTTATAATTTTCATTTTAGATTTCATTCTAATACATCCTAACTGGACATTTAAGACCAACCAAGTCTACAGATATACAGTTAGTAACAGAGTCTAAAATGCGAGTATATACATAGATGGGGGGGGGAAGCTGTCCATTGTACGACAGGTTGAGATTTGTACCATTACCGGGGCCAGTTTTGCAATGCTCTCCCCCAAAGGTGCTCTTTAAGAGAGGCTTTGAAGGTAAGTACAGTTTTACTTTCCTTTACAGTTGTGGGAAGAGCGTTCCACCTTGATGTGGCATAATTCCATGTACATGGGTACCATAGAGGTGTAGTGGATCTTGTAGACCAGGCCCATTGCAAGAAGCTGTACTCTGTCGTCTACTCTAAGCCATCCTAGGTTGTCAAAGTGGGCAGAGGTGAGGTGGGTTCTAGATGAAAGGTCAAGCAGTAGTCTGACCAGTTTATTTTGTGATGTTTGAAGTTTTATTTTTAGCGCCTTGGAGGTGCTATGGTACCATGACGTGCAAGCATAGTCATAGTACCCTTGAATGAGGGCTCCTGCCAGAGTCTTCAGGGTGTTTTTGTTTACCAGAGAGGAGATCCGGTATAGGAATCTAGTTCTTTGATTGACTTTTTTTATTACATTGGATGCCATTTTGTCACAGGAGAGGTTTGCCTCAAGAATAGATCCTAGGTATGTAATTTCCTTCTTACTTGTGACAATAATGTCGCCCACTGCAACTGAAAAGTCGTCGGATTTGCTGAGATTATGTTTTGAACCGAAGAGAATGGACTCTGTTTTACCCAGGTGTAATGATAATTTATTATCGGCGAGCCAGGTGCAGATTCTGCCGAGCTCGGAGCTGAGGGTTTTTTCAACCTGCAACCTGCTCCTGTCCGAGACCAGCAGTGCTGAGTCGTCCGCGAACAGGAACAAGTTGCAGTCACATGCTGATGACATGTCATTTGCATAAATTAGGAACAATCTGATTCATGGCTTGGCCGCTGCAGCAGGGCGGGTGATTTCCTTGGCCACAGTGGCGTCTCGTCACGTGTGGTTGGGACTCACTGCCCTATCTAAGAAAGACCGAGAAGATCTCCTCGAAGCCCCCGTGTCCACAGAGGGGCTCTTTGGGTCGATCTCCTCGGTCACCCAGCGCTTCAGCCGCCTGGAGGAGGAAAGGGTCCCGCTTAGCCGGATGCTACCGCTGGCCCCTCCTCCGGCCCCACTACGCGCTCCTCCACTCATTTCCATGCAGGCGAGGGAGCCAGCGCGACAATGAAGCGGAGGGAGAGGCGCCGGCACGGGGGTCCCGTGGCTGCGGCGCCCTCCACCTCTACGGCCCATCCCGTGGTACAGACATATCGGCAGCCACGGGGACGGGCTGCACGACCTCGGCATGCTCCTCAGCAGCAGAGAGCGGCCGGGTGGGGTGCGCCATCTGCCCGGAGCTGACTGGCGAGGGGAGGTAGCGTCTCGGCGGGGGGAGAAAAACTCTTCGCCGGGATGCAAGGGTGAATCCTGCCTCCTCCCTATTTGATGCACAGATGTCTGTACAAATTCACAATACAATAGTGGGAGTGCGCAGATGAGAGTGATAAAACGCAAGCAAAGCTATCGTAGTGCTATACCTGTACAGAGGCATTATGGCCGGGGTATTGCTGTTAGGGAACACACTAAGCCTGGGGCTAAGACTCCAATTAATGCAATTTACCAGAGTGGTAAGAGTTCCATTATGGCAGCGCCCGCACTCACAGAAGAACGCATGGCGGTGCGTTCAGGGGCCTTAGTAGAACGCACTACTCCTATAAGGACTCCGATTAATGATGTCCACCGTAAAGGTGAGAACGGCATTATGGAAGAGATGGGTTTCCTCTCAGCAGAGATTCAGGCTCTGGTGCAGAAACAGGCTGTGTCTGTGGTGCACCCTCAGCGCATGGAAGAGGGTCTTTATTCCATGTACTTCCTGGTTCTCAGGAAGACAGGGGAATTCAGACCTATTCTAGATCTCCGCGGCCTGAATCGCCACATTTCCCGCAGGAAATTCTGCATGTTAACTGTGAAACAGTTACTGGGGCTTGTGCAGCCAGGCGATTGGTTCACCACCATCGACCTGAAAGACGCGTACTTTCATGTAGAAATTGCTCTAGAGCACAGAAAGTATCTGCGTTTTGCCTTCCAGAGAATAGCCTACGAGTACAACAGGCTGCCGTTCGGCTATTCCCTATCCCCACGCACATTCAGCAAATGTGTGGCCACAGCGCTTCAACCGCTGCGCGCACACGGCATGAGAGTTTTCTTTTACATAGACGACCTCATAGTCATGGCTGGGTCACGGGAACAGGCAATGTTTTGCACAGCACAATTGATCACACACCTGACCAAATTGGGCTTTGCGATCAATTGGAAAAAGAGCACCCCCATACCTCACCAACGGGCGTTGTATTTGGGTGTGGTGCTCGATGCAGGCGCGTCGCGCGCCACCCTGTCAGAGAGTAGACGTGCGTCCCTTCTTCAGGGGGTGCGCAGGCTGCGACAGGGGGCAACAGTGACAGCTTTTACTGTCATGCAGACACTGGGTCTCATGGCGGCTGCTCACATGGTGGTCCCGTTAGGGTTACTACATATGCGCCGCCTGCAGAGGTGGTTCTCCAGCCTGCGCTTGGATCCCAAGAGGCACAGGCAGTGGCTGTTGACCATCCCCCCCTCATTGGAGGGCAACCTCCGGTTTTGGGGGTCCCCGGATCACCTCCGGAGGGGGTCTCCACTGGGACGGGTGACCTCCTACATCTCAGTGTTCACTGATGCATCCAGAATAGGATGGGGAGGGACCTGCCTGAAGAGGGCTATAGGTGGGCGCTGGGCTCTAACAGAGTCTCGACACAGCAACCTCCTAGAGCTACGGGCGGTAGTGTTAGTCCTCCAGCATTTCAGGCCTCTAATTCAGGGGAGACATGTAATGGTCAGGAGCGACAACAGCACCACAGTGGCTTATATCAACAAGCAGGGCGGAGTTCGATCTGCCGCCTTGTTGACCACAGCGGAGGAACTGTGGTTATGGGCTTCAGAGGTGGTGTTATCTCTGAGAGCCCTTCATATCCCGGGACTGGAGAACAGAGGGGCCGACCTCATGTCGAGGGGCGGCTCCCTGCCAGGCGAGTGGGTGCTTCACCCGAAGGTGGTGAAGCAGATCTGGGCCCAGTTCGGGAGAGCGGAAGTGGATCTGTTCGCCAGCCGGCGAAACAGCCACTGTGCCCTGTGGTTCTCCGTGGCTTGGAGCGACGACCCACCCTTGGGGGTGGACGCGTTTGCACACGAGCTATGGCCAAGGAAGCTGCTATATACGCCTTTCCACCGCTGCGTCTCATTCTCCCTCTCCTGAGGAGAGTGAGGCGAGAACGTCTGTCAGTCATCCTAGTGGCTCCGGACCGCGTTGGGGCGCCGTGGTACTCAGAGATGACACAGATGAAGGTGGGCCAGCCCTCGGCGGTTCCCCAGTTCTGGGGGGCGATGTCTCAAGTGGCAGGTGCAATCGGGGCGTTACCCACCCTCGGCCGTCCTCTCCAGGCTTGGCTCCTGAGAGGGACAGGCTGAGACAGGGTGGATTGTCTGACAGTGTTATTCAGTCTATCCAGGCAGCTAGAGCTGGATCCACCACAGCCTGTTACAGACCAAAGTGGCTAGGATTCCAGCGATGGCGTGAGAAGCGGAGAATAGAGCCCCTATCTTGCTCTATTTTATCCTTCTTACAGATATTGGTGGACAGAGGGCTTGCGCATTCAACAGTGAAGGTGTATGCAGCAGCCATCTCTTCCTGCCATGAGGGATTTGGCGGCAGGTCAGCCTTTAGTCAACCACTGATGTCGCAGTTTTTAAAGGGGGTCAGGAGGCTGCGCCCAGTCGTGCACGCCTCCACCCCACAGTGGGACCTGCCCCTAGTGCTCGAGGCTCTGGCCTCGTGGCCGTTTGAGCCTCTGGAGCTCTCCTCTCCTTCTTGCCTTAACGTCAGCCAAAAGAGTGTCCGAGTTAACTGCTCTGTCGGTGCACCCGAGTTGTTTACGGATTCGGGGTGACCGGAGCGGCGCGACACTCAGACCGAACCCCTCCTTTGTGCCCAAGAGCCTAAGGAGTGCGTTCAGGTCAAGGGCTATTCAGTTAGGGGGTTTTAGTCTTCCCCCCCATGGTGGGGACAGGGAAGCTAAACTGCACCTCCTCTGCCCGGTGCGTGCGCTAGCATGTTATGTGGAGCGCACGGCTGCCCTTAGACGCACCGAACAGCTGTTCGTGTGCTTCGGGGGCGGGGTGATCGGGAAAGCTCTGTCCAAGAAACGCCTGGCAGGCTGGCTTTGCGAGTGCATTGCACATGCCTACGGACAGGCAGGGAGAGCCTGCCCCACGAGGGTTCGTGCACACTCCACACGGGCTGTGGCTGCGTCGACAGCCTTATTCAACGGTGTGAGTGTGGAGGATATATGCACAGCGGCGTCTTGGTCGACGCCAGGCCCCTTCATAAGGTTTTATCTCTTGGGCTCTTTCTCCTCGTCTGTGCTTGCGGGGGCAACACAGGACTGGTAGGGGGGAGGGGGGTTGTGGGTCAGTTGGCATCTGACCCCCTCCCCGGACGTAATGCGCCTTTGCTGTTCTCTGGCCCTCTGAGGGTCCCGGGATGGGCGAGGGGCGTGCTGGGCCCTTACAGGGCTGGAGGGCTGCTCTCCACACTTTAGTCCACACACTCTGCACAGGGTCAGTGTTTGAGTGTGGGGCAGGGGCTCTGACGCGCTCCCGGTTATCCTTAGGGATTCAGACGTGTAGTAAGCCCATTCGGGGCTCTCCCCATCCATCTGTGGGCGGGGGGGGGGGTGCTGTTTTTTGAGCACACTTTCTGCGAGGTAAGCGCAGCAGGGTGTGCTCTGTCAGCCACAGCCCAGATTTCTCCTCGGTTATACCCGGGTTAAAGGAACATGTGGGGCAGCAGCTGCTGACCATAAAAGCCGGTCAGGGACAGTAGGGTGGAATGTTGTTGTTGGACGACAGTGCGCGTATACATCGTGGCTCCACGCACTGTACCCATAGAGTCCAGTAGAGGGCGGAGCCTGTGAGAGATATAACGTTGGGTTACGTATGGTAAGCCTTGTTATATTAGCACAGGCGGAGCCCTCTACTCAGGGCACTGTCTGTCCTATTCCGCTTGCTGAAGAGAGGTGTAGGATGATAGTCAGGAGGCGAGGCCTCCTTTTATACGGTGTGATGCACACGCATTCAGGTAGCCTCTATAGAAGTCTCAGTGGGAGAATGCTCGCAGGGTAAGGTAGTACCCATAGAGTCCAGTAGAGGGCTCCGCCTGTGCTAATATAACAAGTGTTACCATACGTAACCCAACGTTATTAGCTACAGGCTAGCTGGTTAGCTGCACAGCAAAAGTTTGTTTTCTTTTTCTTCTTTTGTACTGCTCTCTTACTTCCACGTTTCCAATTTCCGCTGCCACCATGTTTCATTCTTGCCCCTCATATTACAAGAATGGACGGTTGAAGCACTTTTAGCTGCTTACACTTTATTAAACTTTTACATAGAACGTAGCATAACATTTACACCCTGGCTTCATCCGCATGCCTGCTCCGGTGTGTGATCCCTTCAACAGGGTCCGTGTGGAAACATATAACAACTATTGTAACAGAGTTCATCTCATGAAAAATGGAGGCAAAAACAAAAGTGTTGCGTTTATATTTTTGTTCAGTGTATGTTTCATGCAATAAGAGCAATCTATAAACTAGATAGTAGATATGTCTTTACTCAGACAATTATTGAAATATTGTAATACATGCCACATTTAAACATTTCCATCAACCTAGTGTAAAAAAATGTATACAGAGAGAAACAAATGTAGGATATAAGTACAACTTATAAAAATGCATAAAGAAGGTCATTTGTTATGGGGCTTAAGTAACATTCTGAAAACTGCTATACAAACCTTGGATTCTGTGTGCATTCCAGGACTGCATCATCCGGTCAAGTCCAATTTTGGCTACCTGACAGGTAAGAGTGGACACACAATATCGTGTGATGTTGTCTTCGAGGTTTAGTTCCTCCTGGTCAACAAGGTGGTTGAGTGCGCCTTTCAGAGGGTAGTTTATCCTGTTGTTTACCTCTGGCCACATCCTTTCTATAATATGATTCTGTAATTTAAAGTAAACAAAAATGAGAAGAGTCAAATGTAGAGAGCACATTGTAATTTCCCATTGTTCATTTCTCAATTTCTTTCCCAATTTCCGGCTTTGTATTTTATCCATTTCCTGTTGTATCCAGTTCAAAAGTACTGTGTATCTCTCCTATGTCATAGGAAAAAGCTAGCAGTCCCCTAGAGAAGTTTAGTCAACGCCATGGGTCTATTGACAGCTTTATCAGCTAGCAGTTGGGTGAATAATGGAATGAGATCAGAAATCTTTTATTTGTCTCGCCACAGGGTAATTTACATGATTACAACAGCAGATAAAGTGAGGAAAAAAAGACAAAAATGTCTATGTGGGGATTGTACACAGTATTGAGTATGTACGTCGCTTTGGATAAAAGCGTCTAACGAGTGACATGTAATGTAATGTATGAACACGTTGATTGCAATTCAGATAAAAAAACAACTCGCCTGTGTTGACTTTGTTTGCATGTATGGCTGTCTGCCTGTGTTATTCCGGTAGTCTGCCAATTTCTCCTGCATGACAAGAGTCAAGTAGAATTCTTTTCCATGGTCTACTCGGATTTGGTCCCACATTCCATATCGTAGGACAGCACTCCTGCAAAACAGCAATACAAAAGTCTTATGACATGTAACAGAATTTCATGTTTGTTGTTACAACCTATGCTAAAGCGAATTTTGTACGCAGTTAAAATGTTGATCTCATCAATCAATTACCGAGTAACGTACAATACAGTGGTTAGCTGTCAGTAGTTTTCGATTTACAATATTTTTCCCAAATAAAACTGTTCAAATAAAGCTACATTTAGCCATTGTGTTTTTATTTAGCTAAATGTTTACTAAATTATTTACTAGTGTCTGCTGTTTGCAATAGGGCTGCAACAAACGACTAATTGGATAATCGATTAATCTATCGATTAATGAAACGATTAATCGATTATTCGGATTATGCCTTGCACAATTTCTCAAACGCTCTTATTTAGCCATCAACTTTTAGATTTAGCTTGAGGTTGTTTTAGGCATGTGGAAACTAACAATGAAGACAACAAAGATGAATACTTGATTCAAAAATACATATTATTAAATTAACTAAACACATTTTGAACAAATTAAGATTGCTTTTTATTTAAATTAAATACATAATATTTCACATCAAAAGAAACAACAATGTTTTAACAAATCGTATTAAATAATGTGATGACAGAACTGTTAACAGAATAGCTGAAACTTTAACTAAATAAATAACTCAGTTACCTCTAATCATTAACCCATGCTTGTATAATGTAGTTATCTCTGTGTGTTGCTGCTAGCATACAGAACACCTGACGTGGAAACGTTACTCGTGGATCTGAGCTGCTAGAAAGACAGTCGAATTGCTCGTGTTACCGCCCTGACATGCTAAACTCTTATTGCACTTTTGGCAACGAGCATCGAGACGGGTAAAGTTTAACCCAGTGGTTCCCAAACTTTTTGTGCCCAAGGCACACCAAAGGACAAGTAAAAATCTCAAGGCACACCTATTGTGCAAAATAGACCTTATAACACGTGTTATCACTCATATCACAGGGCTCTCAAGTTTTGAACAGAGTTCAGAGTGAGATTTTGGCAGCGGCGGGGCTTTGGGTGGGGACGGTGGTCTTATCTGATAAATGACACATAAATTCATACAAATAAAAACATATTTATTTCATTCTTAGTGAAGGGATTTGTGTGTGTGTGTGTGTGTGTGTGTGTGTGTATGTGTGTGTGTGTGTGTGTGTGTGTGTGTGTGTGTTGTGTGTGTGTGTGTGTCAGTGTTTTTTGTTGTAGGTGTTGGTGGCAGTTTTTGAGGCGTTCAGCACTGGGGTTGGTGGCTCCCATCTGAAACAGTTTGGTTCCAGGCCTGCCATCTTCACTGTCATGATGGAGGACAGTGTTCCATCTAGGGCCAAGCTGTTCCTAGTTTTTGTCTTGTTCAGTCCAACCATCGAGAAAACCCTCTCCGCGTCGGCATTAGAGTGAGGGAGCACTAGAACAAGTTGAGCTATTTTAGTGAGCCTCCCAAACTGGCTCAAACCGGTCACCTTTAAAAAAAATGAACCAAGAGACTCTATTACTCAAATGCTTTGCTTTTGATTTCAATTGATTATGTGTATGTCCTGTGGTGCCAAATATTTCTTACCTTGCACTTGATTGAGGACATACTCCCCCAAAACTCCTCAACATTAAAGGTGGTGGGATCTTGGGGCATGGGGATATCCATCAGCTGATATTCCAGGAACTCCTCACACACCTTGTCCTGTTCATCCGGCCCATGGAAAGGTAGTAGTTCCTGAAATCTAAAAAGAGCACCATGTGTAAAGAACTGATTAATGTATTCAATCAAAGTATTGAAAACCTGGAAAATGTGGAAACCCTTACCTGTCTATAAAGTATAGGGCGTCTTCCACCCCACACTCAGTCCTCTGCTGCACATCCACAAATCTTGTATGCATCAGAAGAGCCTCCTTCAGAGGGAGTTTATTGATGCCATACTCCACAGCCCTGACCAGAAATGCCAGTGCTGCCTTTTGTAATAGCTGCACCTCCTGAGGTGTGATGTCTCCAGCCTCAAGGAGCCTATTGAGGGTAGCTCTGGTGATGAAGCCAACATTTAGTTTTTCTCCTACCAGACAGAGAACAGAAAGAGATAGAGAAGCAAATTAAGTCCAGGTAGTTTCAACAATATGCATCAGGTAGAGACAGGGATTTCAATTGGCAATTTAACTCAAAACTAGACAAACAGTCAGTGTATAGATTCAGTTTTGAGCACTATGTGCACAATAAGTGCAAGTGGTTGAAGGTATTCCTCTATGTAAGCATACAATTTTACCCATAAACTACACAAGCATGATATGCCTACACACATGTATGCTTTTTAACAGCCATAACAGAGATATCACCCAACTCGCCCAATAACAACAATCTTCCCAAAAAGTACATTTGAGGTCAATGAGAATACAGGTGTATCTCCTTATATGAAACTTTTACCTGGCAGTTGGTTTAGTGGGTCCTTGTAGAGGATGTCATGGACTTGTCGGCCCTGTAGTGCTGACGGCTTCATGAACCGCGCACACAGTTTCTTGATGAACTTTGTCATCTGCAAATTTGTAGTTCATAAAACATTTCCATGTATTACTTGAAAAAGGACATATCAGCCAATTCAAGCAGACATACTGTATTTGGCAGCAGGATGGCCTAACCCTTGCATTTTACCTCTCCGTGGAGCTGAAAGATGGAAGACCTTTCTCTCTGGAGGAGGAGGTTCAGTAGGGTGAACACTGGCAGCGTCGCTTGATAGAAGAGTAGGTAGACTTCAGTCAGGGGGTTGGAAAATGCATCCACCAGCCTTCTAAATCTTGGTTGTTTCTCATCTGTAAATAAACACAGTCAGTGCTTAAAAGTACACATTTATTCTGGTGTAATGCACCTGTATTACTGTCAATGAAACAAACAACATACTTAAAGACTTAAAATAGCTGGTAAGTGGCCCATACTGTCGCAGAATTCGTGTGATGCACCTCTCCAGGCTTAACCATCGCACTGAAATGTGCAGCAGCATTTCCATGTACTCGCTCTCATGGAATTCACAAAATTCTGGAAAATATAAAACATGACATCAACAGTAAACAAATTAAAAATGTCTGCATTTTGTTGTATAACAGTAGAGCTGGTGGAATCACAAACCTGCCAGGTAACCTTTACGGTTGGTGCTTCCTTTAAACCAGTACCCAACATCCACGGTCAGATCCTCTGGATCAAATCCGGATATCTGCAATACATTAATTCAAGTATCTATTGCAACACTATCAGCAAACTGTTTTACATGGCATTGGGCTTAACGGATTGGTAATATAGAGTGTACATGTTTGAACTTACTTCCATAAACTTCTGCCCCGCATGTTTGGCAGTGTTGTGGGTGATATGACAGGGGCATCCATGGATGTAAATACTGCCATTTTCCTTCAACATTCTGGCTGAGATTGAATTTCTGGCACCTGTATTTACAGGGGCATTGTCAATAGAGAGACCTACACAATTTCTCCAAGGGATGTCATTTTCCTGCAAGGTGTCATTGATTTTTGTGTAGATCACTTCAGCGGTGCCACAGCTCCGCCCACTGGTGGTGCACATATCAAGGAACCTGTGCACAACTTTGTTGGTGTCAAAAATTCTGACAGTGAGAGGATTCATCTTCTCTAGACCTGTAACAATAAGGACCATAACTAAAACAATATGTTGTTCAAATTGTATGAGTGCATGTAGAAATGGATAAAAAACAAGTACTAATTACTGATAGAAGTTGTTAAGCACATACCAGTATCATTCGAGCCATCTGTGACAAGTGTGAAGGGATTCTCTCTCATCTTCATCACCAGTTCCTTCTTAAAATGAGGTGCCACTGCTTCATTTATGAGGCACGTTGTTTTTGTGCTTGCACTCTTAAAGCCCTGAGCTGTAGGGGAGTCTCTAAAACATTCTTTGTACAAGGGGCTGAAATGGTCAGCAACGGCAAAGGGAACATTGTGCTGCACCCAGAGATGGAGTACTCGAGTCCTGGACTCGGACTCGAGTCGGACTCGAGTGCTGATTTTCGGGACTCGTGACTTGACTCGGACTCGCACACTGATTGACGCGACTCGGACTCGGACTCGTGAATTCTCACGCACGATGACTTGGACTCGGACTCGGCTCGGGCACTCCTTGGGATGACTCGGACTCGGACTCGTGAATTCTCACGCACGATGACTTGGACTCGGACTCGAGCAAGTTTTCTCTGGAGTCTGATGTCCTCTGTGTCCTGGCGTGTGCACCTGCGAGGCGAGTTCACGTACTGGGCGCGCCCCCGCTGCTATACCAGTCTAAAGATGTCCAGAGACACATCCCGCATCGTGCTGTATGCTTTTAAAGATTTCGTTTCCATATTGGGAAAGAGCAGCGCAAAATGCACATTATGTGGACAGAAGATAGAAGAGAAGACTGGGACAACGTCGAATTTCAATCGACACCTTTCACGGCGGCACCCAGAAAAGTAAGTAGAAATGCTATTGTTAGCTTGCTAACCCACGTTAACGTTAGCCACTAAATTGACTCCACAAAGGTTTTAAGATGTCGGGTTAGATGGAGGTAGGGGTTGATATCAGATCCTAGGGACCAAGTGCAGTTTTATTGTCTAGATAGATACTGTTAAAAAGCTATACATGTCCTTGGTGATACTGCAGATGATGAGTAGCCTAGCCCTAGCCTACAATGAACGTGAAAATTAGAGACTGAAAATGATCTCCGTCACGGAGGCTCCATAACACATTACTCTAAGGATGGAGTTCATATATATATATAGGTAGGCTGTATTGAACACTATCATCAGAGTAATGTGATCAATACAATAAGTAAAGATTCAACCGATAACATGAAAGCACATGGCTACTTAACATGCAGAATGTCGTCAAGTAGCAATGTGCTTTCTGGGGCTTAATCTTTATTGATATAATTTAAACGTTCACTTATTGGTTGTTGGACATTGTGATATTATATTTATTATATTCGCTTTGTGTTGTGATGTTTTGCCGACTGTGTTGAAATAAATTAACAAAATATTCGTTCATTGCAACACATTTAGAATCATATTACATATTTACACTTGACACATGTTATTGTTTTAAGTGTTCATTGATGTGCATTGTCCCTGCTAAATAAACGATTAAATATCCCTTTTTACCATTAGTGGCTTGCTTGGTTTGTGCTTGAACATTCCATTTTTTAAGGCTCAGGATTATGGTTTTTATGTCACTGTTATATAGCACACTGATAACAATGTTACTTTTAACATTGTTTCTCAATCCTTGAACTCAAACCATATTTGGATGGTCCAAAAATGTATTTAAATTATTATCATAAACATGCCACAACTAGTTTGCAATGGTTGAGGATTAGTAGTTGGGGTAGCCCTAATTTTAACCATACAATTTATTTAGCAATAAGAAAGATTTTTTGCTGAAGTGTGTATTCTTTCTTCCCCTAGGCACAACAAGCTCCTTGAAAACAAGGTTCACAGAGATCTTCCAAGCAGTGAAGATGCCAGGATGCGAGCCAGCTGAAGGAAGAGGTCCCACCAAATTTCCTTTCACGACTGCTTACTTCATAGCATCTGTGTTGGACCCATCGTTTGGTTTCCAGCGGCTAAAACATGATGTGCAGCTGGACAGTGATGACTCAGATCATTGGTGAGACATGTTCACTTGTTATATATGTATGCAGGCTCTAACTTATACTAGCCATTATTAATTATAGTTATATGTGTACATGAATGTCTAGAAGTGGTTTATCTGTTTGTAGATATTGGGGTGTGTGTAGCCAAAATAAGAATACTCAATCCTTATGGAAAGATTTATAAGGCCATTTTTACACATTAGCCTTTTCAAGTAAAAGAAATTAACATAATCTATAAATGGTATCACAAACAAAATAATAAGATCAGTAGCAGATTTATTCACAAAAGTATACCCTCTCATTTCAGATTGTATCAAGGCAGAGGGTGAGAAGCAAATGATCTCAACAGCAGGACCAGAACAAGGTGATGTTCCAGTGTCTCCTCCTGCTCCTGAAGCTCCTCAGAGGAAGCTGAGAATGTTCTCCCACTACAGCAAGACTCCCTCCTCCACCCACAGTCGGTCTGTCCAGGCTCAGCTGACTGCATACCTCGACTTGATCGACAACCAGGCCTCAGACCCATGCTTCAAGTTTTGGCAACAAAATAAATCCCAGTTCCCTGTCCTCCATCAGGTTGCCACACAGGTATTCTCCATCCCTGCTTCCAGTGCACCCATTGAAAGGGTATTCAGTCATGGAGGCATTTTTATGAGGCCTCACGTGCAAGGTTGAGTTGTTCGATGTTGTCAAATCTGATGCTTTTAAAATGCAACAAGGATGTTTAAGTGTGTGTGCCTGAGTGGGTGCTCATCTGCTCCTGACGCTAGCAGCTAAAAACATATTGTTATGCCAGACTAAAGTTCCCTGCCAGACTAGAGTGCCACAGTGACGCGTCCTAAAACCCGGAAGTAAACTTCTTCCGGTTCCTTCGTCAAAGAAGCAATGCTTTTTCTCCATAGGATTTTGGAAAATAGCTCGAAATAAGGTCTGTGGTTGAGACACATTTAAGAGACAGATCACGTTTTGGATAATCTCCACGTGATCTGTCTCTTAAATGTGTCTCAACCACAGACCTTATTTCGAGCTATTTTCCAAAATCCTATGGAGAAAAAGCATTGCTTCTTTGACGAAGGAACCGGAAGAAGTTTACTTCCGGGTTTTAGGACGCGTCACTGTGGCTCTCTATTGGAATTGGCCTCATTCGGCTCTGCTGGTGTTGTTTGTGGTTTTCCGTACACCTGTAAGATGCTTTTTAAGTATTCTAAATGCATAATTTCAACTGGGTGTCTGTCCAATAGGGCCACATTATGGTAGGAGAGGGGACCCCATCACTTCACTAATATAGAGAGGAATTGGTTCTATGACTTTGTAATTCGAGCCAGATTCAAATTGGAAATTGAATGAAAATGTTACTTATATTGCGTAGAAAGCCCTGCATGCTTTCTCATGTTCTATTGTTCTTAATAATGTATTTTCAGTTTCTGTGGGTTTTCAAACCATTAAATAAGTTCAATTGTGACATTGTGTCATTGTGTTTAATGTATACCGTTTTCCATTTGTAAAGCAGCTCTTTGAAGATGCCAGAACGGAGCACTGGAGGCAATATTGGAACTGGACTCAACCTTGATGATAATAATAATAATTATTATTATTATTAGTAATAAGCTTTATATTTGTATAGCACCTTTTTTAATACAACAATTGTAGGCACACTCGCTTCACAGCAGTTCAATAGACACATTAGTATACCATGACAGGATAAAAGCAATGTAGAGGAGCTACAGCTACATTTCAACACATATATCCACTAAGATTAATACATGAAGACTTGTGACTCGGACTTGACTTGGACTCTTCTTGGGTGACTCGGACTTGGACTCGAACACAGGTAATGGTGACTCGGACTCGAACACTCCTTGGGTGACTCGGACTTGGACTCGGACTCGAACACAGGTAATGATGACTCGGACTCGGACTCGACTCGGACACTCCTTGGGTGACTCGGACTTGGACTCGGACTCGACTACGACTCTCCCTAGGTGACTCGGACTTGGACTCGGACTCGAAGAGTGGGGACTCGAGAGTGACTTGGACTCGTGAATTGGTGACTTGACTACAACACTGGCTGCACCATTGCAACAGCAACCTTCACCTCAGCCCTCCTGGTCTGCAACAGAAACAACTGATTACATACCTCATAACCTAAAAATACGTTTTCAAGGTAATATGACCATCAATTTGAAGAGAAATGTAATTCATTAAACATTGCCGCCAGCTTTTTAGTTTTGCTGTACTACACTGTACTGTATGTACCTTGGCCTCTTGTACACTCATGCCTCCAACAGAAGTTTCGGGCACGTAGAACTGTGCAATACTGCTGGCTGAGTTTAGAGACTGTTCTTTGGCCCGATGTCCCTTGCCTTCCATATGCCTGCTTATGTCCCTCACGCCTGGATGAGCACAGGAGCTCTCTTGTCTGCACACTGAGCACCAGTAGAAGGAGCTGGTGGTTTCCATTGTGATGAATGGCCATCGAGTTGACCACTCCTTCTTAAAGGAACACCTATATGTGGCTGCTCCACATAATCCTCTCCTTTTCTCTGTTTCCAATGGGTTCTCCCCAGTCTCCTCCACTGCCTCCTCAACCTCCTCCACAGTCTCCTCTACTGCCTCCTCTACAGTGTCCTCTGACCTGGCCACCTTTTTAGGGAGCTGATTGTTTTGAAAGCATGAAAGAATGCTTAGTTGCCTCTTTCCTGACATCTTTGAAAGACAAATACAATAATTATTAATATGCTTTGTTTTCTGATAAAATATACACACACTCACGCCAGGGATGGAAATGAACACCAACCATCAGCTAAATGGTGGTAAAATATAACAGTGGCTGGTAGATTTTAAATACAAATGTACCATTGGTTTACTACTGAATGGCTGGTAGATGTTCCCCAGTGGCTGGTAAATGTTCATGTGTTGTGTAAATATCATAGACTGTATATATAAAGGTAAATATTCAAATGTTTTGAAAAATTAATTTCCAGCCCTGGCGCGCGCGCACACACCGGGAAAATAGGAGACACAGGGACAGTCCAACAGGGAGCAAATAGCCTTGGTGCTTACTACAATAACAATAACAACAATGATAATAATAAATAACAATAATAATCATTATAATAAATTAGTGTAGGCGCAAAATTCCGAAGAAAACGCGTCAGAATAGCTGCTGAAATTAGCTAGCAGGGATTCAACCGGCTAGCTAGGCTAGTTCATGCATAGTCTAGTCAGCCAAACTGTTAGCTAAAAGCTCCCTGGACATATATTCCATAACAACGGAAATCAATGATGAGATGACTTACTGTACTGAAAATATGGTCTTCTCCCACGTCGAGCAGTCTGTAGCCACGCACAATGTCAGTGAGTGACTATGTGACAGCCGTCCTCTTTGGTTACTCTTCAGCGAGTGTCTTAATCATTGGAATCAGAATGTAATGTTGTAGCGGAATGTCTAAATCCTACCCGGATACAGCCATGTTATTTTCTAATTGGCTGTTCGACAGCTTACATTCTTTTGATTGGTTGATGCGTGGCTACAGTGATTCTGTACTAGTTTGTTTACAAAATTGCGGCGCAACTTGGTGGGCGGTACCCTGGAAAGAAATCTCTGCATGAGAAATACAAGGTGTGGCGTGTGAGCGTGTGAATGGAGTGAAATGCGTGTGTCTCACGCCAAATGCGTGAGACTTGAGAGCTTTGCATATCATGTACTGCACTTGTTTGATTTACAACTACCTTACATAATAGCTACGTTCAGTGGCGGACTGGGACAAGAAATCAGCCCGGGCCGGGAATAAAATAAAATCGTCCCTCCGTTGCCTTCTGCACAGAACATAGTGCGAGGTGGTTGCTATGCAACAACAATAACGGATAGCGAATGTCGTCGTTTAGGCGTTTTTTTTTTCTGGAGATAGGCACTTCTCAATCCACTCCTCCATAGTAAGCCCACCCCGGAGGTCGAAGTTAACCTTAAATGTTTCCATCTTAAGCTTTGTTAGTTAATTAGTTTCGTGGCGGACGTAATGTAACAGTTGTAACGGTTCTCAGACGCGGAGGGATACTGATTTGTGAAAAGTAACAACAACTATTCTCTGGATATACGCTCATTATATCACGGCTAAGAAACATCAGATTACTTAATTTGACTTGTCCGTTTTATAAACATATACTAACTGTGCTTGTTGTAAATCAAACAAGTGCAGTATATGCTATGTTATAAAGCCGTGGAGGGCGGGAGTTTATAAACCAAAGAGTAACCGCCCTTACGGGACGCTGTAATAAGAAAAGCGAACGCACCCGCAAGGACACCTGGCCTCCTATTGGTTGAGGGATTTTGACAAGATTGTTGCACAAAAGTTTCGAGCGCGCACAGAATAAATCTGAGAGCAGAACAAATCTTTAAGCAGCAATATATCTGAGTGCAAGTGTACCGTTTGAGCAAAAGCAGAGCAAATCTAAGTGCAAGCAGGCACTATTTGAGTGTGAGGACAGGGTTTGAAGGAAAGAAATCAATAAAGTATCCTCTCAAATTTAAATACCACGCTCTTGAATAAAGATAGGGAATAACCCCCATACGCAGTGTGTTGCTGCATGTAGCAGCTGCTTGTGTGTAAACTGCCCCGCCCCCTCGCACACAGATGGGGGAGAGAGATCTCGTCTGATCGAAAATACATCATAGACGCATTTGTTTGTCTTTTTGCATATTAGAAAAGAGTTGGCGACACTAAGACTGTGATATAATGCTTATGTAGCAATAATACATGACATGTATTTTTTAAATGTCTCCGGTACCGATAAAAAGACCAATAACGTTGGAGCTTAACGGCACGTAAAACACACGTGATGACGTCACCAACGAATCGACGACTGAATTAGTTGGCAACTAATTTGGTAATCGATTTTAATCGATTAAGTCGATTAGTTGTTGCACCCCTAATCCTGATCTCTCTCTCTTTCTGCTTCACACACGTTGCATATAGCTATTTTGTTGTCTTTTTCGGACATCTTGAAAAACTGCCAGACCGGTGAAGCCATTTCGGCGAGCTTCTTTTACATCGCACAGAGAAAAGTCTCATGTATTTTGTGTCATCTGATCGGCTCTCCTGATCAGTCTTTATAGAGAGCACCGATCATACTATTAAGAGTGAATATCGGCCAATAATGATAGGTGGCTGATCGATCGGAGCATCCCTAATTATTACCGGACATTTTGAACCTAAGATTTAAGTTAAGTAGACCACTTATTTAGTTGCAAAGTTCACATTAAACATACTTTATCAATATTTATTTCTCAAGATGTGTTATTAAGATAAAGTGACTTCAATAAGATGTACTAAACAAATGTATGCATTTAAGAATTGCAGAATAAGGATGCGTTTTTAAATGTTATATATTATTATTATAAAAAAGTTAATTATATGTTGTCAGTTCTAAATTATATTATTTTTTGGACTTTCTTGTTGAAACTGCAAAGAGGCAGGACTGCCCTTTGGTGTCCTCCCCAGTGGAAAACGCATATGCTCTGTGATATAAAATGTGTGTCTGAGTGGAGAGCAAAAATATGAATTCTTCTGTCGATGACCAAATACCTAACCATCATCTAAACAGTACTGAGTTTAAAATAATGTATCTTTAAAGCAGCCTTTATAAAAAGTAAAAATGGAATATTTGGGAATCTGTACACTAATGTTCAGGTTTTCAATACATCTGTGTGAGTAAGTTCCAAGTCAACAACCTGAATGCAAAACCAGCTGCACCACACTCTGACATTCAAATTAGCCCGGAAACCGCCAGCCTCCAAGAGCAGCCCTTTGCAGTCCTCTAGGAGCCAATGGCACATTTTTATTCATTCCTGTTTCTAAATGTGTATACTGCCTTGCCTTAATGTAGTGTGTGTGTGTGCGTGTGTGTGCGTGCGTGCGTGTGTGTGTGTGTATGCTATTGGCTTCTGAGTGTACTACCTGCATGTCTGTTTTTGATTCTGCATCTTATTTACCTTAACATTTCAGGAGTAACATCATTTAATTTATATATATTTTTAATTCATGCTCCTTTTGTGAAGATGTAGCTGAAAGCTTGGCATCATTAGTAAGTGGAACTTTAGCTTTACATCTCCGAATGTGTCCTAGACATCCGAGTATAAAGTCCTCCCTTCTCTGTCCTCCCAGATCACAGAGGTCCTGGGTCTGTGTGCCATTCTGGTGACATCTAGTTCAGGTTTACTGTGGTACCACTTGTTCAGCAGCTGGTCCACCTGCTCCTGCTTCGACACTCCGTGAAGCCTCTCCTCTTCTTTATCCTCCCACTCCTCTCTGGAGTTTCTGAGGAAAAGCGGTTGCGGGAGACGGAGTACGGCGTCCTCCCTCATATCCTCGAAGAACTGCACCACACACTTCCGGGCGAAGTCACGAGCGTGCAGGACACAGGTTTCCTCAAAGAGCTTTTGCTCCACGTCCAGGTAGTTGCTCCAGTAGCGTGTCTGCAGAGAGGTGGCGTGGTCATCGAAGTAGGGCTTGATGAGGCGTCCCATGGCTCCAAGCACAATCAGGAAGAGGAGGATGGACCAGCCAACTGCCTAAACAGGGCGAGCAAAATTAATTACACAAAGCAACAACAACAATTTATAAAGCGCTCGGTCCAGTCTTTCGGACACCTCAAAGGGCTTTTACATATACAACTCAGCATTCACCCATTCACACCCATTCTTTCAGAGGCAGAGGCTGCCATGCAAGGTGTCCCATGATCAAGGAGGGTAACATTCACACATTCACACAACATTATCATTAGGAGCAACTTGGAGTTAAGTCCTATATCCTCGTGGATTCATCTTCCTATTATACACACATGCATTTCCAAACATTTGGACTACCTATGTTGCAAATGTGTTATCTTTTCAATTTACACACGGCATCTATTACACGTCTGTCCGTCCTGGGAGAGGGATCCCTCCTCTGTTGCTATCCCTGAGGTTTCTCCATGTTCCCTTTAAACTGTGGGTTTTCTCCGGAAGTGTTTCCTTGTAAGATGTGAGGGTTTAAGGACAGAGGGTCTAAGGACAGAGGGTGTCGTATTGTCATACTGATATTTTGTACAAACTGTGAAGTCCACTGAGACAAATGTAACATTTGTGATATTGGGCTATATAAATAAACATTGGTTGATTGATTGATTAAGTATGTTGCCCAAGGATACATCAACATGTATACAGGTACATAGAGAGTATCCTGACTGGCTGCATCACAGCCTGGTACAGCAGCTGCACCGCCCTCAATTGGTTTTAATGTCTTGCAGTATGGGAAAGTATGCTTTTGACCTGCCATATTTTAGTTTTGATGTATTTTAAAATGATGGTATTACTATAAATAGTTTAGTCATATATTCCAAAGTGGCTGAACTTTCATAAGATAAGATCAAAGGTAACTCCAATCGAGTGCTAATCCATTTACAAAAGGCAGGTAAACCAAGAGAATTAAAAGGCATTCAGTGTGATTCAACTGCAGAGAAAAGGTTTTGACATTTATGTTTGCTTTCTACTCATACTAAGCTCAGCAAGAAAGAAATTGTCATGTATATTGTGTGTAAATATGCATACTGTTATAATGATTGACATATACAGTAGGTGAATCATTAATTGGCATCTCCTGATATTTGATTAGCTTCAAAACATCAGGAAGCCAAAACAAGGTTTGATTATAGCTAGTTATTTTTAAATTTTGAGTAATTAGTTTTTTGTGCAACATCCTTTTCAAATGTGCTATTAATTCATTCGTTAGTTTGTTAGAATGAGGAGACATCATAATCCCTTCATAGACAAGTTTATTCAGTGAACCCATTGATGGGACTTCCTCCTTGGTGATATGAAGGTAGCAGTCATATATTTACTTGTGATGATTAAAATGTATTAAACAAAAATGTAATCGATTAACTTATTTCCTCCTTCCATCCTTTTTTTCTGTTTAATCAAATTACTAACAACTTCTAATAATTATACATAGTTAATGATTTATTTGGAAAATCAAGTGTTTTTAAAGCCCCTAATGTTTCCACCTTTAAAAACACAGGAAACGCCCCTGCCTGTGGCATTGGGACTGAATGAAACACCTGAATTCAATGATTAAGAGGAGTGTCCCAATACTTTTATCTATATAGTTTATATCATTTATTTAACCAGGTAAAAGTCTCATTGAGATGGACTTGAACATAGTGATAACATGACAGTTTCAGCTCCTTCTCAACATTATTCCAGGCAGAAGGGGCAGTATATTTAAAAAGCTTTTTTCACTAGTTCTGTTTTCATTTTAGGAACCAACATCTGAATAATAGCTTGGGAGCACAGGCCATATAGACCTTGATTTGTACACATATATGTGCAAATATAAGAGGGAACCAGCCCAAGGAGAGATTTACATATAAAACATGTCTGCGTGTAGACAAAGATGGCCATTTAGCAGCAGCATACAAAGTGCAGTGGTGTACACAATATCCACATCCAGTAACAAAACGTAATGCACAATGGTACACAGTATCCAGACTCTTTAGTCACTGGTCAGAGGCATTCATGTAAAGCAAATATCCATCATCCAAAACCGGTACAAACATTGCAGAGATCAAATGTTTCCTTGCCTGAAGGGAGAAACAGGATTTGTTTCTGTAAAATAAAGTTAATTTAATTTTTAGCTTGGAAACAACATTTTCAGTGTGTGACAATAATAAAACCTAGGTATTTGTATGTAGTGACCATTTCGATGTCAGTCCTTTGAACAGAAGACATCTTGGGGAGAATATAAGTTAACTTCTTGCTATTTGAGAATATCATGACTTTGGATTTGTCTGCATTTAATACTGACTTGAGTCAAATGGGATTGCAAAACATCAAAGGCAGATTGGAGGAAGTCAAGAGTTTGCTCTGTAGAAAAGGATGAACAATTAATAACATTTTCATCTGCATAAAATAAATGTCAAAGATAAGTTTAACATCAGTTAGAAAAATGTAAAGTTTGTCCTCCAGAAAGCACTGACAAGTTAATGTTTAATATTTTGTCCATATGGTGGGCTACATTTTTAAACAAGTAATTTACAAAAACATTTTTAAAATCAATTATAATTAATAATAACAATAATATATTATTATTATTATTATATTCCATTATATAATCATAAACCTAAATAAGGTGCTCTAGAAAATCCAAATGAAGCCCAGTGTGGATGTCAGGCCTCTGGGTAATGACAGGAGTCTATGATATCTCCCGGTAAACCAACAAGCTTCAGTTAAGCCTGAAACCTGTATCACAGCACTTCTGACAATGTTTTTGGTTTAAATGATCCCAAAACCCGGTCTGACAGAGCATAAAGCTGATAGAAGCTCTTCCTGAGAATACAAGTACATGAATGTGTTAGTGTGCTCGCTGAGGTTGTAACAGCTTACCTGGGAATAGCAGCGAACGTAACGAGAGACTGCTTTGCGGAAAGAGCTGTTCCTGAAGATAATGTCCTCCTTGCAGGGCACTTTGGCCATGATTTTGATCACATCCAGACCTGTGTTATTGGGCAAACCTGAGGAAACATACCACGAGATATCGTACTGAACAATAACGTTCCATCAGTAACAGTTTAGATTGTAGTGAGAGTAATCATTGAATATGTGTTCGCTATGTAGAATGTTACTGATACCTGAGAAGAGTGCAGGGTCTACACTAACACTAAAGGCACAGATGAAGATCTTTCCATCCAGCAGAGTGACCAGGATCCACACCATGGGGGCCAGCAGGGCCCTCTGTATCATGGCTGAGAACAGGTACCTGCAGGAAGACATTAGTTTAATTTAATCCCAAATGCTTATTTTGCCTCCTGGTTTCCCTCCCTCTCGTTTTAGCCTGAACAAGGACTGATTTATCCCTTTCGTGGACACAGAACTTTGTAAACAAAGTGACAAATGCTATTATTACATGACTTTCAAGTATTGAAACGGCTTTGTTGAGATTAACAGAGAAATCTTTGAACTATATGTTGTGACGTTTCTTTTTGTCTCCAGCAAAGAAACATGATTAACAGAGACTAATTCATTTCAGAGGTCTAAAGAGTTGCAGTGATCTCTCAATCACTGCAACTCTAGCTCTGTATTATATGTATCGTAATGACAAGATTGATTCATGAAAATCAATAAGAACTTTCAACATGTACCAATGGTATTGTTCAGTTTACTATGCCCTCAAAAGAGTAAGAGTAAGAAGTACATCCAAACATGACCTTGAAAGGATACTAGTTACAGGGATTTGATTAGGAAAACAATCCTCTGAGTGTTTTAGTAAAACCTTGACTCACTTTACCACAGCAGGATTTTTAGATCTGTTCCCAATGGGTCTCATCCACTCCTCCATCATGACTCCTGTATGTCTGTTGACTAGGACCCCCAGGAAAAAGAGGATGATGGGGGGCACAATCATCACACCTAGAGAGTACAGCTTGTTGTACTGAGGAAGGCATGGGCAGTTAAAGTCAAAGCTGGTGTACAGCTTGACACTGACCAGGGCCAGGATAATACAGATGCCATTGGAAATTGACTCAGAATTGGACTGAAAGTACTGCAGGACTAACTTCAGACGATCCATAGATAGGATAGTGTGGGTAATGACAAAAACTGCTGCTGGTCTTTTAACAGAATTTAATTCCGGTATTCATTTATCCTAAATGTTTTAGTTTCTGTAAAAAGTATGCTTTTTAAAAAGGAAACTTGTAAATAAAATGAGATTTAATTGACAGTTGACCTTACCACAATTTAAACCAAACCTTTGTGAAGAGAAGTCTTAAATCCACATTTAGCAGTCTCAGTTAAAAAGCTGAGCTACTGCTGGAGTTAGTCCTGAGTGATCAAGGAGTGTATGAACGCATGAACACCGAGCAGGGCACAGAGTGCGGCCACACCCTGCCCCACTGTCACAGGCTCTCAGAGACAAGGACTTCCTGTTTTGGCTCCATTGTATCATGACCGGGCCTGAAACAAATTCAAAGCATATGGGACCGTACAAAGGATTAACCACTAAAAGAAGAGTGGAAGCTGCAAAAGGGGGGACCAACTTCTTATTGATGCCTACATTGGAACGGGAGAAAAGCTTCTGTAGGTGTAACAATATGGATTGGATGAAATTTGTGAACACTTTTAAAAATATATATTTATGGATGTTTATTTAAAATAAATATTAATGTGTGGATCAAAATATATTTGTGCAATATTATATGGATTATTTTCTTCATTTATTGTTTGTGCATTTTGAAAAATATTTTTGTTGACAGATATCTTTCTATAAATCCCAAATTACATTTTGTAAATCCTTCTGCGAGCATTTATTTGATTCGAGAATGATCTGACCACATAGCTAAAGCGCAATTGCCAATATGTAAAGGTAACTTGAAATGTTTTTGAACATGGCATGATCTTGAAATGGTCAAGCAAAATTCTACCCAGAAAGTGGCAACTTGATACAACAATGTTATTCAGCAAATACTGGAAAAACACAGTAAGCAAATCATTTTATTTTAATTGTTGTACTCTTAAGCTACAGGAAAGTGCTTTGATTAAAACATTGTTATGAATCCAGGACTAAAACAGCTTTGTCTTGTGAAAAAGATGCACAGACCTTGTGAACAGTTGTACTGCTTTTAATGAAACTTAGTTTCTTCTGATAGTCTTGATGAACTGCCAGCAAGAAAAGCCAACTGTACCATGTTTTCTTCTTTTCACATGCAAATACTCAACTGTCATTGACAGACAACAAAATCCCAAATGATAGTTATTAAAAGGGTAGTGGTTTACAAAAAAAGACCATGACTGAGGACTATCAAGGCAGGTCAAAAAGGAAAACAATACTTTCTGCAGACAGTAGTTTTAGGAAGGGACGGCGGTTAAGAGCCATCTAGGTGCAACATTAGTTTTTCTTTTTTGCAGGTGTTTTCAGATCAAAGGGATCTCTGAAGAGTCTTCAGCATCCATCACTCTGAACACTCCCCCCTTCTCTTTCTTCATGCTCCCCTTCCCTTTGTCTGAAAGTACAGAGAACAAAACTTTACTTCAGCTCACTCGAAAAAACAATGGCTAAGTACTAAGACAGTAAATTAAAAAAAGGGACAATGCAAACATGACACATTTAAAAAAGGTTCACATCACCCATGTGTAAAGACCAACATTAAAGTCTTTACACATGGCGCCTTAGAAAACCCTCCGTTACACATCAGGTCCTCTTTTGAAACTGATCAGCACAAACATAAGGTGGCAGTAGTAATGTTTACACTACGTAGTGCGGCACAGCTCTCGTCGCCAGCTATTAATATTTAGGTTATTAAAGTTACATAGATAGATATGTCACTATATGTACAGATGTCCATTTTCATCTGACACTTTAACTAATTTCGTACTGCATAATTTATATGACCAAATATGTATATATGCTGACAGTTATTTTACTCATCTCCTATTTCATAGTCTTTTATTATTATTATTATTATCATCATTATCATTATATCTTGATTTTATTAATCTGTGCCGTCCTGTTTTTCACGCTCACCCTGTTGCTGCTTGTACAACTGAATTTCCCCACAGGGATTAATAAGGTCCATCTTATCTTATGGTTTTCCATTTAAAAACAGATCACTAACCCAGGGAGACTGACCCTGTACAAACCCGAAGTTTTGAAAAGCACATTTCTGTCATTACAATTTTCTTAATAGAATTTCTTTACTTTGCAAGCGCAGAATGTTGATCAGTGGTTTTCTGTCCAATTTGGTTCTTAGAAATGGTTAAATATAAGTTTCTTCTGATATGATGAAAACACTGACACCTTAAAATGACTAAATGAAAAAACTCTTTGTTGGGACGACAATAGTTTCTGGTTCTGCACCACAACTACGGACATTTTGAGTTTAATGTGTCACATTTCTACACCAAAGGGCCTAAGCAGAATTAAGGCCTCTAAAACATTTCTACTTTATTAAATGGATACATTAGACATTCTGTATTCGCTGATTATTGACAACTTTCAGTGTCGTTGTGATAGTAAGATAATAGATTTTTAGCATTCTATCATATTGATCACCTTAGTGTATTTGGCCCAACAGCATGTTTGAGATATTCAACTTTTAATTGAACATTGTGCCTACTGAAGTGCTTTTGCATGATCCCATTTTAATAATCACTCCCACATTATCCTCTGAAATAACGACAAGAGTGTGACCTGTGTAGTGGTGTTTCTCCTCACCCAGCATGTCACTGCGATCCAGTAAAAGCTCCAGGTCCTTGTTGCTGATCACCTCACCCCTTGATGTTTTCACCTCCCTGAGCGAGACAAACGAACAGACAAACGTTACTTTACACCAGGGGTCCGCAACGGTTTTTATATGAAGTCCCATTAAAAAAAAAAAAATGGGTCAATGGGGCGGGGGGAGCTCGTGAACTGTCAACAGGAGGGCGGGGGAGCCTCGCTGCGGGGAAGCAGTGTGTGGACCTGTCAGCGCAACTTACATGATGCAGAATTTAAAAACAAGAAGAGATTGAAGGGCCATCTACTAATGACCATGTACCCTGTGAGCTGTGAACCCTAACTTAATCGCATACTTTGTACTGGTGGGTGTCTAGTGCACTCATCCTTGGCTGAGATTGATATTGAAAGTGGATGACATTGTTGATGATGTTGGAGATCGTTGATGATATTGGTGATTGTTAATGTTGTTAATGATGTCAGGACTTATGTCTTGAATGTTGCTGTATTATTGTTGTATTGTTTTAAGTGTCGGACCCCAGGAAGAGTAGCTTTTGTCAAGAGCAAAAGCTAATGGGGATCCTAAATAAACAAACAATTAAATAATTGGTTTAAACGGCATAATAATAAGGACGATCGTCCGTTCTGTGATTCTCCAGAATGTTATGGAAATAATTGTCCTAGACTCCTAGATATGACGTACATGACCAACCCTGACGTCTGTTATCTCCTTTAAGGACATAGTCTGCTTCAGCCATGAAGTTATTGTTCCCATTCTGTGACCGGTCAACACTAGGTCACAGATGGTCTGTTGTTGTGGGTGCACTGGGACACTTCCTTCTTTGTTGTTTGTGGACTCCAACGTATGAAATCTTCGAGGCCATAAGTGACGGATGCAAGTGACTCAGTGTGCCCAACTGTCTAAGCTATCTTATCAAAATATGTTGATCACTCTCTGTGAAACCAGTTAAATGGGCTAACGAGAGAGAGGTGCTCCAGAATTGACGTGGCAACCCACCCGTGCAGTCTCACCGTGACTGCTGTGACTTGTGATGTGAATCCTCCGGCCGTAACTCCAAATAAACCATCAGTGTTTGACATAAAAAGCTCCTGCTCTACCGTGTCTCCTTCCTGAGTCGGTGACTCCTACTGCATTGATACACAGAAGTTTCCTCCACAAATTGGTGTTGTCGGCAGGATACCAACAAATCTTCAGAACTGGTAAGTGTGATTTCAAATCTACATTTGGACATTGCCTTACCAGAATCTGTGATTGACGGTATCCTAAAATTACCTGTGAAACTGAGCGGCTGTGTTTCATTTTTGGTTAATAAACATTTGGGGATAATAGACCCAGGGGATCAGTGTTTGGGGACTCAGTCCTGGCTGATTTCCTGTGTGTGCTGCTCTGGACTGAAGTGCCATACAAGCATACACAGCTCATGTTTAGAGAGACCTTAAAAGAAGGGCATCAGTAAAGTGGAGCTTCTGTGTGAAAGCAATGTAAAGATTTGTATTGAACAAATCGCCGAATTCTGGGGGTTTCAGCGGCCAAGCACAGCAGTTGAAAATAAGCAGCCAGAGATATTACTGCTATCGCCTCTATAAACACGGCTCCAGCTACAGCCATGGGTGTGTGTGTAAACCTCCCCGTGCTTGTGGAGCTGGAGAAGTGCAGCTGAGAGGGAGAAAGTCACATGTTTTTGCCTATAAAAGTTTTAACTCACACCACCGCCATCTCTTTTGAAAAAATGGAAAAAGAAATGGTCTAAAAGCACCCGTTGCTTGCGACCCCTTTCTCATGGTTAGACGGACCAGCGCGAGGTGCGTGCATCGCCTGATGCGCCACAGTTCCCTAGACATTGAGGAGCAGGTGGTGGTCCGGGGTGCATACATACAATTATAGGCTAATTGATCACAGGTGGGTAGTGGCACGCAAACGTAGAGCAAACTGTGTTTCATCATTGGATGAGCTCGATGGCAAGTGTATAGGCTGGTCGTGTCGGACTACAGTCAACTGGGCTGTTGTTTGGAGAGAAAGGGAAGAGGGAAAAGTCTGTGGGCTCCGGTCGGGGGGGCACAGCGCCACTAGAAACGGATAGTGGTGTCGCAAGGGGATAAGTTAGTTATCGCTCTTGGACGGCTTTCGAGCACCGATCTAGGACTTGTATACAAGGGTGGGTGCGTGAGTTAAGGCGCCCCATCTGCAATTCCCCACCCCCTCTGAAACCTCCTAATTCGGACTAAATTGAGCTGGATGAGCTTTGCTGTCACGCTGGTGTTTATTACGAGTTCATGTTTTGTTTGTCTGATTGTTTGTAGGGGGTCTATATTGGTTTGTCCCGCCGTCTTGTGTATGTTTTGTAACAACTAATAATGAATCAGTCCATAGACAGGGTAAAATTAACTAAACTTAGTTATCCCACCAAAAGTAAATGACTTGAGCAAAATAAATAATATAAAGATGTAAAGCAAAATTCTGGTAGTATAAATGTGCTGCAAAATAAAAATAAATAGCAAAACAGTGTTTTATGTCCTGCATCTGAGTGTGCAGAGGAAAAAGTAAACAAGAAGCACACTGTTCAGGGTGTGCGCTGTGTAAGAAGAAAATAAGATTATATTGCTTTAAGAATCCATTCTTAAATGGTATTGCTGGTATGTTAAAATATGTTTGTGACCTTGTATAAACCCTATGCCCCGTCCTGCGCCCCGAGACCCTCAGAGACCTGCCTGAGGAGATCAGGGTTGCAAAATCCGTTTTTTTCTAGGTCAATGTTGTATTATTTGTTTAATTTATTCTTAAATCTATGTATTGTATGGTAATAATGAATAAAAACGTAGTGTATTGAACACATTCCGAAACAAAGCAGATAAGACAGAACTAGACTCAGACATAATACTAATTGTTGTTGAAACCTTTTGCGCTGTTGCTGCAAAATGGAAACTTTGCTGATTATCTGTTCCAACTGGCCACTGGAATCAGATAAATATAAGTTGAAGTTCAATTACAGTTTTAAAAAATAGTTCAAATTATTTCTCGTGTCAACCAATTGGTCTCCATAGACATTACTAAAATTAAAATAGTTGTTAAACTACTGACAAGTTTTCTGAAACCGAGCTTATGAACAACAGAGTAAAGGTCGCTGGTTAAGCCAGGATCAATATATTTGTTGAAGTTTTTATTGTGTGCATAATAAATGTGTTTAAATTAATTGAGCAATTCTTTAAAAAGTATAATGTTGCAATCTCTTTAAAATAAGTAATTACAGTTAAAAAAATAGATGTTGTTTTCCAAGGGCCTGTCTTTCACAGGCCCACACTTTGAATCATGACACTTCCAAGTCCTACAGAGATCAGCATCACTTTGTGTTGCAAGCCAAATCCAGGGGTTCTACTCGAGCCCAATTTTAAATACCATAAAGAAAAGTATTGAACCCAGCTCGAGCTAAATGTCAAATGTATTTAATTAATGTGCAAGTGTTTTGATTTAGTTAAAATGCTCCAGTCTAGCTTCCTTCGAGTTTAGTCTCATAACATTCTCACTGCTGTGCTGTCCCAAATGTGTTTAAACCTTGGACACACACACACACACACTTTGGATAAGTATTCACCTTATCCAAATTGTTGATTAGTAATTCAAGATTAATTATTAAATTAAATGTGGTACATAACATAGAATAAATAAAATAACTTTGACTTGATCATTTTGTTCACAACATTAGACCTTGTCCTCTAATCTCTACTAGAATAAGATAAGTGTGCATGTTTTAACACTCCTGTAATGTACCTAATCTTGTTATCCTTTTCGTTACAGAGCTGGGAAAATGGTGTATTGATTAGATTCTGATCCGTGCAAGTCCAATTTTGACTGACTTTAGTTCGAATGTTAATGTTAATTTGATTTCAACCCATAAGTAATTATTTAGATTAACTCAACATTTCACATGATGATGGATTAGTGTTCCACATTTTTTTCCACTCATTTGTTGTGCAATTAGGCCAATGGTAAAGAGAGACATTGATGACCTTGTGTCCTGGGCCACTGCCGAAGTGCCCTTGAGCAAGGCACCTAACCCCCAACTGCTCACTGGCGCCGGCTAGACTGGCTGCCTCCGCTCTGACCTCTCAACTGCATGTGCATGTGTGCATATAACTGCGTGTGTATTTGTATATTCTAAAAGGTGTGTACTGTATGACCTGTAAAAAACGCATGTGTGTGTATGACAGAGTGGAAACTGAATTTCCCCCTCGGGGGATTAATAAAGGTCCATCTTCTTCTTCTTTTGTTGGTACGTGGTTCCATTTTGTCTATGACCTTGGACGGCTTCACTAAGAGTCACCCAGTTCTACCCTGCTAAAGTCCGGCTGAGTGCAGTCACAGAGATGCTATGGCTGCTCTACATGAAATGACATTAATGGTCTGGTCCGAGAATGGACACCATTTCCTGCTCCCAGAGAGAATGACGCTCCTCAAACTGAACATTACAGCCGTTGATACTGTCTCACGTGGGTCTGCTCCCCCCACGAGCCATGAACTGAAAGCTTGAAATCTGCTTTGAACACCTGGAAACCTCCCTGTCACACCAGCACCAACCCTTGGGTCAGTCAGATGGGATTAACGGCTTCACTTAGGGCATTTGGTTCAAAAATATGACTCTCGTTACCGCAGAGTGGGTTGTTTTTTTTAAGGCTATTCATACTGCTATGCAGAGGATGCCTGTAAGTTGGCATGCTGTTAAAAGCCCCTACTATTTTTTAAAATAGGCCTAATGTCAGGGGCCTCTTAGTTCTACATGTATTCACATTATATAGAACAATGTGTCCACCTGGTAAAAACTAGAGGCTGCACGAAACTCAGGCTATAATACGACCATTCTGTTCTAACGATTCAATTGATAGATTCTACGTCAAATCAATTAGCTTTCATTGTTTCCAATGATAACGTCACCTTAAGTGGAGGAATGCAAACCTGTTTTCAAATGTAAGGTTTTGAATTTGTTTGACATTTCTCAGTAATGACACCCTCAGACACCCAATTCCATTCATGCTATGCCTTCAGTGGTAACTCAGATGTTAAGGGGGTTGAAGCTTTTCCTCCTAAATCAGATATGCTTTGTTTTTCAACAAAGGTATACATTTCCTGCATAATATGTTTCTCACAATTGTTTTTATTGCAAGCTTCACACAGGTGATACTGAGTCTTCTCGAGTAATAGATTATAAACTACACCTTGCTTAAATAGACTCCTAAGTTATTATTTCATATGTGACATATGTAAGAAAAGGGAGGGAAGAGTCAATTATATTGAGTAATTGATTTTATATTGGAACATTTATTACTCAAACCTGTTTTATGGAAGAGGAAGAATATATATTTCTGATAAACTAGTATTTTAGCAAATGGTGAATTAATATAACATTTAGAATCATTGAGAAGGGGTTATATCCAGGGACTAGCTCACCTTTAAATTACAATAACATTTCTCTGCTTTGGACTGATGAGTATATGATTCTTGTATGTTAAATGACTAACACAAACCTTACATTTATGCATGTGCATGTGTCAGGAAGGCTCCCAAATAATTCTGAGGGGCCTATCCTATTTTTGTAATTAAATGATAATGTGCTAATCCATTACTTTGAGTTGTCTGCACTCAGGAAAACATCCCTATCAGGTGTTAACCCAATAGCTAGGACAGCTCTGAAGGCCAAGGGTCAGAGAGAGAGGGTCACACTCTCCGGCTGCAGAGGGCACCCCCATCCACGGGCAAGGAGGCACGAGGTCATTCGGGATGAGAGGATTCTAATCTTCAACTATCTGAAGAGATGGGATGCTTCTTCACCATTCTGCTCTGTGGGCTCAGGCAGACAACCCTGCGGGACGAGCGAGGGCTTCAGAGGCTTCATACAAGGTTCCTTGTTTCTTGGAGGAGCAGGTCTCTAAGTATGGCTAATGGGAATAATTGATAGACTTATTTGGCACAGATTAGTGGTAGCATTTACAAATGTGATAATTCAAGTTTTAAGAATGTTTAATCCTTCCTTTCCAGGTTTTTACAAAAGTCTTTGAATATTTGCCTAACTTTTCCTTTTCAGATTTTGAACAATGTACTTGACTAAAATGAATGTATTGATTTGACTAAAGTGCCTTACTAATGACTAAAGCGTATGTAAGTAAACGTAAAAGTAATCCTAATATTGAGGACACTGCACTTTTGCAGATTACATATTGATAAAATCACAACTGTGAAACGGGGAGACGCGCTCTGGTGGCGGTCTCGTTCAGGATCCGAAAATACAATTTAAATATTTTGCACACTTATTCCACTTATTCCTAGTGTGCCACTGTGTAGAGCTCTTGGTTCTCCTTCACATTATCTTAACATTGAAGAGGTGGTGTCTTACTTCTCCATGCCTCTGGCTCTGAGAAGCTCCCTCAGCTCATCCAGATCAATGCAGCTCTTACTCTGGTTCAGCTCCGCCTTAGCACCTTTGAACTTATCTATGGAAGAGAAACATCATCAAGTCCACATTTGAAAGAAAATTCAGAACTCAGTACATTGCTTGCAGTTATATGTAGTAGGGCTGCACGATATTGAAAAAAACTGACATCGCGATTTCCCCCCCCCCCCTGCGGTATATATATTGCGGTTTTTTAACCTGTTAAGCCCCAAAGTCCCGGCGGGTACTTTACTTTTTTTTTTCATGACACTGTGTCTCAGGGGATCTTAATATTTAAGAACCTATTAATGTCTTATACCAGATTAACGGAAATAATCTCAGCTAACTGACGATAAACCATTTTTACCAAAACAAAAACACAAGAAGCATCTAAATGACCCCTGAGCGAAAAATGCTAACGCACTTTGGCACAGAACTCAAGATAAAAGTACCCTCATTACTTATCGTAGCTGCACATACAAGATATCTGATTAAAGCGGAGGTTCCACAGATTATTTAGGTATATAGTATCATCACTGAGTGATCCGAACTCGGACAGGGGAAGCAAACACAGACATCACAACACGTACCTTTACGTAGCTTCTAGGGGAGGTGTCTCACCGTAGCTGTCAATCTGATCAAAAGACGTGTTCAATGGCATTAAAACGAGAAAAAAAGGGGCTGAATCGGTTAATTCATAATTTTTTTTATACAGAGACGTTAAAAACCTATTTCATTTATAATCCATAATTCCATTTTAATGTAAAAATCGCAGAGCAAAAGTTAGCTGCTAATGGTAGCCACTAGAGTGGCTGCTGCTTCCGGTCCTGGCTATGCGGCAGTCCAGCGCAGTCTAACACACACACATTACCAAATAAGGAGTGAGAGTGACGCGTAGCCAAAACCGGAAGCTGCATACACTCTGGTGGCTACCATTGGCAGCTAACTTTTGCGCTCCGATTTTTACATAAAAATGGAATTATGGATTATAAATAATTGCTTCAAAGCCACATATACATTATCAACCTATGGATCAACCGATTCAGCCGTGTTTTTTCTCGATGTAATGCCATTGAACACGTCTTTTGATCAGATTGACAGCTACGGTGAGACAATCTCCCGTAAAAGGTACGTGTTGTGATGTCTGTTTGCTTCCCCTGTTGCGAGATCGGATCACTTAGATCGGGGATGGGCAACTTTGATGGTGGTGGGGGCCACATCATTGATGTACTGGCCACCAGGGGGCCGCAGATTCATTTGGAACACACACACAAAAATTCCATGTGTTGTATGTAATTATTAACAAATATACCAAGTCTGACATCTTCATTGACATTTTACAATCAAAGGGAACATCTCCAAAAAATGGGAACATCCTCTAATAACCCTCCTAAACAAATATCAGTTCACAGAAATGTTATTTCATTTTTACAAGTGGCATGTTTGTATTGAACAGGTTATTAAACAGTGGAATAAAACTATTGGAAAGCACGGAAAATGTGTGTGTATTGAGATTAACCATTAAGATGACATACACATGAAGTCATGAACACTAACCCAGACATTAGTTGTCTAACTTGAACCTAAAACACTTGTAGCCAGTCTCTGCATTCCCCTTATTCCACAATAAGGGGAATGTCAACACTCCTACACTCTGCTGTTCCTCAGCACCGCTCCCCCTCCCGCTGAAATTATGAATGAAAAGCGTAGTAATCATAGATAACACGGCAGGGTCCGTGACAGTTTGTTTTCATCTGATTTCAAATAAACAAAGTCTTGGTTTTAAGAATATTAAACTTGTTTCGCCAAATTCAGATGATAAATACAACCTTTTAGCATGGAAAGGCATAATTACTAGAGGCAACTTAACGTCACAGCAGGCATAACAACAGCCGGTGTTTCTTGTGAGGGTTTCCCCGGGAAACAAACACAATACACACAAATGCGTCAGATTATTTTTGCGGTATTTGAAATCATGTACGCAGCTCGCGACGTAACTAGGAGTCTAGTGGACGGTATCAGTACTACAAGTAAAACATTTTTTAAAAAAAAGAAAGATTTCAAAATTGTTTTATTAATTACGTTATTTATAAATTAATCTGAGGGCCGCAACAAGAGGAGGTGGGGGCCGCATGCGTCCCGCGGGCTGCCATTTGCCCATCTCTGGCTTAGATACTATACTTAAATAATCTGTGGAGTCTCAGCTTTAATCGGATATATTGTATGTGCAGTTTCAATAAGTAATGAGGGTATCTTTATTTTGAATTCTGTGCTAAAGTGCGTTAGCATTTAAAAAAAAATAAATAAAACCGCACATCCCTGCGGTGTGAATATCGCGGTTATCGCCATGACACAGTATATCGTTCAGCCCTAATATGTAGTATACCAGCAATAGTAATGTAGTGCTGCAGTGCCTGAGGTGTGGGCAACACATGAAGGTCAAGCCACTCACTTTTGTGGATGACCATCTGCTCCAGCTTCCTCTTGGCTGAGGCCTTCTCCAGGATCTTCTGGTCGATGGTGTTGGCCGTCACCAGCCGGTACACCACCACTGGTTTGGTTTGTCCGATTCTGTGGCAGCGGTCCTGGGCCTGAAGGTCAGCCTGAGGGTTCTGAGAGAAGATGGAAGCATTAGCACACACCAGCACTCACATATTAAGGAACATCTGACATCATCCTGCACCCACCCAGTCACTGTCGAAGATGATAACAGTGTCAGCAGCGGTCAGGTTGATCCCAAGTCCTCCCGCTCTGGTGCTCAGCAGGAACAGAAATACATCTGGATCTTTGGAGAACTTGGTCATCTGGGGAGAAAAGGGTCAGATAGTTAGTAATGCCAGAAACACCATCCTTATTGGTTAAATATAAATGCTTAGCATTTTACACTTGTCAAAACTCACATTTTCATCTCTTTCAGAGAAGGACATGCTGCCATCAAGCCGGCTGTACTGGTAGCCCCGCAGATAGCAGTAATCCATCAAAAGATCCAAGATGGACGTCATCTGACTGAAAATCAGAACCTGGAGCCACACATCAATCAATTCCTTGTACGACCATGATAATGCAAATACTCTATAAATCTTATATTTGATACATAGGAGTGGTGGGGGTAGGCCTGCGCATCATGAATATCCCTAAATGTTTTAATATAAAAATCATACTGGTGTGATCATTGATATAGATAAGAATTCTGGCTCCCACAGACCGGTTGCATAACTCCTCTTCCTTTAAAAAAGTACTCCTAATATCAACTTGTTGCCTGTATAAAAGACACCTATCCACAGAATCAATCAGATTCCAACCTCTTCACCATGGGCAAGACTAAAGAGCTGTCCTCTGTTTACACGGAGACTTAACGGGTGTTATCCGTACTTCTGTAGTAATGGAGAGTCAGGACTCAGAGACACGAGGAGAGCTGGAGCTTTGATGGCAAACACTGACTGTTTATTTGGAGCTTCGGCGGAGAATTCACAAGACATGTCACGTCTGACCACACGGTTGGCTATGGGTCATCTACACCCTGAGAAGGATGTGTTCCAGGTGTCCCACAACAATAACTCTCACCGAGAGTAGCCCGGCCATAAACTGGTAACAACTTGCTAGGACAGCCCCTCCTTATGGGAGATAACGGCTGGTCAGCTGCGTCAGAGGGCAAAAGGTAAACATGTAGGGCCAAATTATTCCCTGACAACCGGCACTTTTCTAATTTTGTCCGGATGATTAAAACTTTAACGGACATGTTGACCGGCGGAAAAAAATTCTAACTGAAAATCTGCCGCACGGTTCCGTCGTCCTTGGAGGCGGAGAGGTGGGTGTTTTTCATCTGCTGGTGGACTACCGGGGAGCCAGGCTCAGAATTAGTGGCAGTGGGTGCACCTTCCTTTTACAGCAGGAGCACATGCTCGCCTCGGGGAGGGTGAAAAAGAGAAACCGAGGCCGCTGAAACAGCCAGAGCCCTGCTGCTCACCCAGATCTACAGCTCCTCTACCACAACCATTAGCAACAAATGGACATGGAGAACTACATGTTGCTGAATCCACTGCGGAGAACAAACAGAAGGGCAACCAGGCAACCATGCTCGGGAGGTCTTCTTCGCTGCGTTTGGTGTATTTTGTGGCGAAAGTACAGCGCCACTTATACACTAGGGATGTAACGATACCAACAACTTACGGTACGATAATATCGAGATACAAAGTCCACGGTACGATATTTATCACGATATTGAAAAATAAAAAGGAAAAAAATATGTGAATTTTTTTTTTTACAGCATTTTAGTAGGATAGTAGTATTTTAAAGTGTCAACAATATAATAATCAGACCCTGCAATAGAATAAATCAAGTTTCACTTTTTCAAGTAACTCAACTCTAACTCACTCAGCATCGTCAAGGTTATCTTTTAGGAATATGAGCATGTCCACATTTCCAGGTAGAAGCTGGAATGTTTGGGCATTCACAATATCCCCTGCTGTGGAAAAAGCTCTCTTGCTTGGTACTGATGTTGCTGGGCCAGAGAGATATGCTTTGGCCATGGGTGACAGCAGTGGGTAAAACTGTGCATTGTCTCTCCACCATTTCAAAAACAATACAGTTGTTGCCAAGAAGGTGAGGCTTATTGACAGGGCGAGATATAAATATACTGTTGTTACTTGTCAATGTCTCTAGGTATCTACATGTAGCCCTGTAAATATGATGTCCTTTTGTGTTATCTGTTTTATGTTCATGTTGTAACCTACTTGCTGCCATATTGGACAGGCCCTTGAAAAAGAGATCGATGATCTCAATGGGACCATCTGGTTGAATAAAGGTTTTTTTTAAAAAAAAGAAAAAGAAAATCGCAGTAGATTTTGTCAGTCTCGCGACGGTATTGAGACATTTATTTACCGCGATATCCGATAGATCGTTACATCCCTAATATACACACATAGTGGACGAAACGGCAGATAAACTGTCACGTTTACACTAATTGCGCCGCATAATCGCATAATAGTGCGCCACATAAGCGCATAATAGTGCACCGCATTTGCGCATAATAGTGCGCCGCATTTGCGCTTCAGATGAGGCCCCCTCAGAACTGCATGAACCCGTATGGCACAATGCAACTCCGTATATTTTATACCCTTTCTTTAGTAAAATTGTATAAATTGGCTAACTAAGTAATCAGCTCGTCAGTGATTTGTGGTGAACTGCATGTTACCAAGTACTAACATGTTTATATAATGTACATTTCTGGATTTTATTTTTTGATATTCTTACTCTCACTGTTAAAATAAACCTACCATTAAAATTAGACTGTTAATTTCTTTGTAAGTGGGTGAAATTACAAAATCTGCAAGGGATCAAATACTTATCACACACACACACAGGGCGTTGTGGGCATTGTGGGAGAACTCAAGTTTCTGAAAGGCAGTTTTATTGACTATTAAACTGTTCACATGTAATCTCTTTGTGTCTATACTACTGGCCATACGGTAGTCTAGGTTGCCCTCTTGAGGCTGTGAAACGCATGCGCAGTTAGTCTGTGTCGACCTGGAGCATGAGGTCCACTGTTCGTTAATGACTCTGTATTGGTGTTATGCACGTTGATTGAATAAACCAAGTTAACAGAAGATAAACGTCGTGTTTATTTGTAGTAGACTAACATTGGTAGCAGAGGATGGTTAGCAGAAGATGCCTACTGCTAACTACAAAGTTCCACCGAAGTTCGACGAATCCCGTGTGGGAAAAATGAAATCGCCATTTGGAAGCTGGTTACTGAACTTGATAAGAAGAAACAAGCCCTCCCCGTTGTCCTGGGGCAGGAAGGAAGGGCAAGGGACATCGCCATGGAAATACCCGCTTTGGATTTCAACAACAATGGTATGGACACACTGCTAGCAAAACTAGATGGCATGTTTCTCAAAGAAGAGAGACCGCGCATACGATGCTTACTCTTTTTTTTACTGTATCAAAAAAGGAGAGCTCTGTGTCCATGGCGGACTATGTGATTGACTTTGAACAGCGATACAACCGAATGAAAAAGTAAGACATGACTCTTCCTGACACCGTGCTAGCTTTTAAACTTTTGGACACGGCTTGTCTAGAAGAGAAAAATAGACAAATGGCGCTGACTGCGTGTACAGATTTAACGTTTGCTGCAATGAAGTCCACGCTGAAGAGGATCTTTGGGGGGAGAGTGCAAGGCGGCACATCAAGCGAAATACACGTTAACGATGAAGCGTTATTCACAGAGCAACGCTCACAAGGAAGATTCAGACGTCCAACAACGCAGCAGTTTGGACAACAAAGGCAACCGTCACAGGGTACCAACCCACTGGATAGGTTCGGTAAGAGATCAAAATGTGCTATATGTCAGAGCACGTTCCATTGGGCTAAAGACTGTCCTCACAAGAGTAGCGAACAAGTAAAGCTAACTGAAGATCGAACAAAGGTAGAGGAATGTCACATTACACTGTTTAGTAAAGCCTCACTGTCTGAATCAGAGGTATTCCTAACTGAGTCTTTAGGGACAGCTATCATTGACACTGCATGTACCCGCACAGTGTGTGGAGAAAAATGGTTGGACAGCTTCGTCGCTGATCTCAGTCAAAGTCAAGTGAACCAGATTGTGAAAAGTGAAAGTCCAAGCTCCAGACCATTCCGTTTTGGAGATGGAAATATAGTGCATTCCTCCAGAATACTGAAATTGCCTGCCAAAATAGGACAGACAAAAATGTCGAGTGGAAACTGAAGTAGTCAAAGCTGATATCCCACTACTTCTGAGTAAGACTTCACTGAAAAGGGCAGGAACCAACTTGGACATGGAGAATGATAGAGCTGTGATGTTTAAACAGAATATCCCTCTTGAACTCACCAGTTCAGGACACTACTGTATAGATAGAGACAAGGACACAGGAATGAATCAAATTGAAATTAAAGATGAGGTCCTTACAGTCACAGAAAACAGCCAGAATGAAGATGAGGTCCTTACAGTCACAGAAAATATGACCTCAAATGAGAAACACAAAGCTCTCCTGAAACTACACAAACAGTTTGGTCACGCCTCCGCAGAAAGACTACAGCGACTCCTCCGCAGTTCGGGAAATAAAGATAAAGATTGTGACACTATTTTAAAACAAATAGTACAGGAATGTGACATATGCCAGAGATACAGCAAGACCAAGCCGAAGCCTGCTGTGGGCTTGCCTCTGGCTTCAGAGTACAATGAAACGGTGGCAGTGGACCTGCACGAGTTGGAACCAAGTTTATGGTACCTCCACATCATTGACCAATTTACACGTTTCAGCGCTGGAAGCATTGTGAAAACAAAGAACTCCTCTGTGATGGTGAACTCTTTCCTTCATACATGGATCAGCGTCCAAGGCCCACCACGGAGTCTTTACAGTGACAATGGAGGAGAATTCAACAATGCAGAGTTCCGTGACATGGCAGAGAACTTTAACATTGAGACAAAAACCACGGGAGGATACAGCCCCTGGAGCAATGGGCTACTGGAGAGACACAATCAGACCCTCACCGACATCATCCAGAAGGTCAGACGGGAAAATGGATGTGACTGGCAAACAGCCCTAGACTGGGCTCTCATGGCTAAGAACAGTATGCTCAATGTGCACGGCTACAGTCCTCATCAACTGGTGTTTGGCCAGAACCCCAACCTTCCTTCTGTACTGGTTGATAAACCACCTGCGCTAGAAGGTGCCACTATGAGTGCTAGAGTAGGAGAGCACATTTCAGCCTTGCATGCCTCTAGAAAAGCATTTACTGAAGCATAGTGCTCAGAAAGGATAAGACGAGCACTACGTAAGCAGCTCAGACCCACAGATGAGAAATATGAGATGGGCGAAAAGGTGTATTACAAACGAGCTGAATGCACTGAGTGGAAAGGACCAGGGATAGTTATTGGTCAGGATGGGGCTGTTGTTTTTGTGAGGCATGGTGGTTGCCTAGTGAGAGTGCATCACTCTAGGTCAGGGGTCGGCGACCTTTTTGATATGAAGTGCCATTTAAAAAAAAAATTGTTATCAGCGTGCCAACGATTGAGAATTATCAACGGGGGGGGGGGGGGGGGGGGGGGGGGGTTGAGGAGCAGGAGGGTGGGGGAGCCTCGCTGCGGGGAAGCAGTGTGTGGACCTGTCAGCGCAACTTACATGATGCCGAATTTAACAACACATTTAAATAATTGGTTTAAACGGCATAATAATAAGGACGATCGTCCGTTCTGTGATTCTCCAGAGCACACATGTTATGATATTAGGGTCATGCAGAGTGAGATGAGATCGCTGTCCCTTTAAGAGAGAGAGAGAGTGAGCCAATACAAGTGAAGCGATCGATCCTCCAAGCACTTTTAGTAGCGTAACAAACTGAAATGGTGCATAGGCCTAATGCCCATAATAATCCTGCCCCTTCTGCAGGTGTGAGTTTAAAAACAGGACAGACTGTAACATATATGAACAGAGGTGACAATACTCTACTTAAAGCAAGAGTCTTAGGGAGATCAAGCAAGGCTACGGGGAAATATAAAACCTGGTATAACATGCAACATCTAGAGAATGATGGTAGTGATGGGCAAAACGAATCAATTGATATCTCACAGGTTGATAATGTCAACATTGAAACAGAGGACAGAGAAGCTGATGTACTTGTAACCAAAGACATCTCATTTGATGCAGCTAAACAGGAAGAAATAAAGAACTGGCACAATAATAATGTATTTGAGGAAGTTGAAGATGCAGGGCAGAAATGCATTTCCACCAGATGGGTTTGTAGTCTTCAGGACACTCCCAAGGGTATAGTGCCTAAAGCCCGACGGGTTGCCAGAGGTTTTGAAGAGCTGAATATTTAAGAGTTACCGAAAGATTCCCCCACATGTGCCACAGATTCACTTAGACTTATGTTATCAGTGATATGTCAAAACCAGTGGGAAGACCATTCTATGGACATCAAATCTGCATTCTTGCAGGGTATGGAGCTATCCAGGGATATTTATATCCGCCCCCCTCTAGAGGCAGGATGTCAACATGTTTTATGGAAACTAAAGAAATGTGTATATGGTCTTGCAGATGCATCACTATATTGGTAAAACAAAGTGAAGGAAATCATGCTGAATACTGGTGGTAGAGTGTCACAGGTGGATCCGGCTGTCTTTTACTGGATGAGCAATGTAAGGTCACTGGGGTGCTTGCGTGTCATGTAGATGATTTTCTTTGGGCAGGCTCATCAAACTTTTCATCCAATGTGATCCCCCAACTGCAGTCTGCATTCAAGGTTGGGCGTGAGGAGCATGAAAAGTTCTCCTATGTAGGAATGGATTTGGTAACTGTTAACGGTGAAGTTCAGGTACATCAACAAAGTTATATCGAGAACCTGGAGCCTATTCCCATACAAGCAAGTCGGGCCACACAGAGAAATGAACCCCTCAACGAAACTGAGAGAGAGCAGTTGCGATGAAAAATAGGACAGATCCTATGTGTTGCTAAACAGACAAGACCTGATTTAATGTTTGATTCATGTTGTTTGGCTTCTAATATAAAAGGGGCAACAGTACAGTCTGTTCATGATGCTAATAAGATAATCCGTAAGCTAAAGTCTGAAAAGGTGGCACTCAGATTTCAACATCTGGGAAACAGTGATGCTTTGAACTTGATAGTTTTCAGTGATGCTTCATTTGGAAACCTCCCAGACGGAGTTACTTTTATAAGACTTATGGGAGAAAGAGGGAAGTTTTCCCCCCTCTGTTGGCATTCAAAGAAAATCCGACGAGTGGTTCGCAGTACCCTTGCAGGGGAAACGCTTGTCATGTCAGATGGGGTAGACAATGCCATTTTTCTAGCCACACTATTTTCTGAGCTCACTACTGGAAATGCTGGAGTGAATGCACCCCCTGTGCTCTGTGTGACTGATAACCACTCTGTTCGATGCGCTCAAGTCCACAAAACAAGTCACAGAGAAGAGACTCAGGTTGGAAATCAGTAGCATTAAGGAGCTCATACAGAGCAAGAGGATCAAGCAGGTGCGTTGGTCAGACACAAAATCTCAGCTCGCTGACTGTCTCACAAAAAAAAGGAGCTTCGGCTCTTGTGCTCTTAAAAGCACTCAGTGAAGGACAATGGGATCTGGGTTAAAGTGTCTGTTGAAATGGAACATTGAAAACACCTTTGTTTATGTATTTGTTTCTTAAATGTTTCCCTAATTTATGTTGACTACTCAGGGAATTTAAACATTTTTGTTTTAAGTCACTGTATGATTGTTTTATGATTCATACAATGTAAAGTTATTTTTGTTTTGTTTATTTCTTTAAAAAGATAGAATGTGATTGTTAACATGTAATCTCTTTGCATCTATACTACTGGCCATACGGTAGTCTAGGTTGCCCTCTTGAGGCTGTGAAACGCATGCGCAGTTAGTCTGTCGACCTGGAGCATGAGGTCCACTGTTCGTTAATGGCTCTGTATTGGTGTTATGCACGTTGATTGAATAAACCAAGTTAACAGAAGATAAACGTCGTGTTTATTTGTAGTAGACCAACATAAACATATTCAAAGGTTGTTTTCTTATTTTCATTTATATTTAGGCTAGAATATTGACAGCTAGGGTGCAGTGGAAGTGATGCTGAACTAAATGTAAAGGGAATAATTTATTTTGTACCAGGAGCATAAACACAGACTGCAGCTGTAAACGTAATGAAAATATGCAGCTCATGTTCAACTAAACTTTGTACCAGGTTTACTGATAAAATGCCTGTTTAGTTTTTTGTTGTAGACCTCCCCTAGGTGAAACAGAAGTAGGGCTTCTAGTCATTGGTTAATTTGAAGTACTAAATTAATCCTCCAGTGTGTACTTCTGTCCTCCTGTTTCACCTTATGTCCCCGTGTCTTCAGGGCAGGCAGCAGTCTGTCCAGTATGAGGAACTTCCCGGAGCTCTGTACCAGTTGCTCGTCGATCTGTAGCACGTATAGAATGTGAAGAAATATAATCAATATCGCTGAGAATACATTCTGTTCATCTCCCTTCATTCTGTTTGTTTAGAAAAAACAGTCTGCCTGTTCCTTTGGTAGTACTCCAAGTAACATTACCTTGAACTCCTGTGTGGCGGGGTCAAGGGGGTACTCCACCAGGTACGGGTGGTTACAGCATCTTTTTAGCAGCATAAGAATGTTCTGCAGCTTCAGGTTGATCTGTGCATCGAGTGGGCTCTGGATCTCCAGCACTGGAGCGGAACTGGGGGAGAGGAGAGGGTTAGACTGTGACCCTCAAACCGCTCTGTAGTTCATTAAATCAGAAAGCGCTGCCGCAGAAACGCTGGGGATGGCGAGCAGAAAAAAGCCTTGGATGCAGAAAGAACAGCTGAGCTCAAAAGTTAGATTTACTGTCCATGTGAATACAGTCACTACTGGAGTACGTTGTGTCAACACCACTCAGTGGCTGAGCATACGGCTGATTCAGAGATAACTACGGAAATCATGCAATTTATTATTTTAATTGACTGACAACACTAGTTACAACATATATGGACATGCAGGAAAACCAAAATCACACTGTACAGATCAATGAGAATAAATGACATTACAAAAAGGTAAAGAAATCAAATATATTTTTATTATAATCACACAAGTGTCTCGGCAGTGATTACCTTTGATCCAGCTCCTTGCGGACCTTCTCCAGATATTTCTCCAGGTCATAAGGTGTGTCTCCACCACGTTCTTGATAGTCTATTTCTTTCCGACTGCTACGCTTTGGCCTGCCACTTTTAGCCAGGACGACAGGAGCCTCCGCCTGCATGCATATGAGAGAATGCAGAGAGATGGTTGGTTCTTGGAGATGGTTGGTTCAAGTATGGTCACTAACCATGGCGGTATGGTTTTACCCCCCCCAACACAGAACATACCCCTTGTTGTATAACCCTTAACTTTTGGATTGCTGCAGTCTTTCTGACTGAAGACTTAAGCCAGACTTGTATACACCAGCATTCAACACATACATCTCACAGTAGCTGTGGGGACTGAACACAGTCATACAGACCTTTTCCTGGCACAGCACTTTTGCAATGGTTTTGTTGACCACAGCGGTATAAAAGGCTTCCTGTTTGTCCGTCAGAGGAGCGTAAACAATGATCTCCTTCTTAGGAGGAACATCCAGCGTCACGTCGGACTTCAGCCTCCTCAACAGGAACGGGGTGAGAATCTGAACAAGGGTAAACCTTTAGAAAATTCACAAAGCCTAAACCAAGTGTGTCATCTATAAATCTCAATGCATAAAAATGCAACATTAAATAATGATACATCTTATATCACAGAATAATGCATTATTGTTTCTTGAGGACAGGAAAGAATCAGAACAACCATCATGTCCGTGCTTTACTCATGTTCGCTCCACGTTTGAGACTTGATGCACTTTGTGTTTAGATAGATTTCATCCTCATGGCTGTGTGCGTTGTCCATACACTTGAGTACAGCCATATTACATTCTGATTGGACAAGATAGTAATTATTTTTGGGGATTTCATGTAAATGGTGGTCCAGTTGTTGTACTATGACAGTCTTCCTTAAAATGAAAATAGAAAAGGCAGTTAATGCCCTTGCTTACAGAATCTAAACATGAAATAGTTACCCCTAAATGGTGATACGTATGGCATCAGCAGATTGCTGTTAAAAAAAATAGCCCTTTCAGCAACATTTGTATTTATCAAGGTCCTCTGCAGAACCACACTTCTCTTCTCAACAGTTATGGTTAGTGTAGGGATGGTTTGGAGGACTGACCTGGTGCAACATGCTCAGGATATTCTGCTCGCGCTCAGTAGCCACGACAGTCTCTGCTTCACCAATGGAGTCGATGTCAAACCATGACTCGAAGCTGCACAGTAAACAAGAGGTTAAACCTGATAAACCACTTCCAAATGAACAGCAGCAGAACTTGCCTCGAGGTCGATGTAAGCCCTATTTTCTCTCAGAGAGAGATACTGATCATTTCCGAGGGAAAAATGTTCCACAATGTGAAAGCTTTGGCTGCAGCCGAGTCAGTCTGCAGTGTGTCCGCAGAGCGACGTGGTCTATGTGCTTAGAGTGAAATACAAACTCCCCGAGAAGTCGACAATCAAACCAGCTTTCTAAAATTGCATTTCATTTGTATTGACATGAAAAGTAACCTTCTTTTAACGATTACCCAATCAATGGGAGCATTTTACATTTTAGGAGTTTGTGCTAATTAAAAGTTAGTGTTATGAAGGGCTGAGAGACAGTTCATGTTTTTTATAAAATAGTTTTTTCCTTGCACAATAAAAAAGGGCAATAATTAACAATACAAATAAACATAGGCCAAATTGTTATTCTAACATTGGTAATGACCTTCAGAACATTGGAAGATTGATGTATGGCAGCGCTGCAATCAGTTGATGCATACATGTGTGAATGGAAAGCGCTTTCAGTGGCCAGCAGTCCATTTACCATCTAACAAGTCAGAATTCTGCTGCAGGCCGTTTTTTGCGGCTGGCTCTTAATCGAGCGGGACAAGTGTAAAAGTATTATCCAGCAGCACTGTTGGATAGATGAGAAAACTTGTAACTTACAGACTTCATTCAGCATCCTACTTATTTTCTCTACAGAAGTCGGCAACAATAAATAAAACACAGGAACATGGTGAAGAGTTCTTCAGTGCACAAACCTCTTGAGGTCGTCAAAAACCTCGGGCAGCAGGAAGTTGAGAAGCGACCAGAGCTCAGCCAAGTTGTTCTGCAGTGGCGTGCCGGTTAGAAGCAGCTTGTTGTCCGTAGGTAGCAGCTTCAGTTCCCGCACCAGCCGACAGTTGAGGTTTTTGATCCTGTGGCCTTCATCCACTATCAGGTACTTCCACTGGAAGCGCTGCAGCAGAACATATATTATACTGTACAATAATCAAGATAATGAGAATACCAAAAGCCTGCGTTTTCGGAGGGGCAGTCGGCCTCTTCATTTAGTCATTTTGTAAATGTAACAATACTAATCGCAAAATACATGTTGTGGAAGGTTGTTAAACGAGTAAACTGCCATCCCCCAATTCAAAAAGCTTGTTTTAAGTCAGCAGCAGTCCCACATATATACAATGAGAAGTATGGCTGCAGTTAAATGTAGAAACATTGTTATGTGCTTGTTGTTCATGCATCAAATGTTTTTTGTATTATGAGTATTTCAAGCAGTGAGAACAACACTATGATTATAAATAATTGCACAACATGTCCCTATAAAACATGCATGTTTCTGTCATATATAAAAAGTATTTATTCACAGCGATCCTACCTGCAGGTATTTTCTGTCTATCATGGCAATCTCGAAGGAGGTGACAACCACAGGACAAACGCTAAGGGGCCCCTGGGGCCTGCGGATCTGCTTAAGCAGCTGGGCCCTTCCCGGCTGGGGACCGTGGAAAAGCAGCACAGACACCTGGCAAAAACACCAACACTCAACAACAGCACTTATTAACAGACATCATCCTGTCAGATTTAACATCAGGGTTAGCTGCAAACTAAAACAATGTTTTAGGAAGCAGTCAAGGTCTTTAGTTTCCTCTCAGCAACGCGGTCTCCTACCTCTGGGGTGAAGCGCCTGAATTCGTTGATCCAGTTGGGAAGAGTGGAGAGAGGGGCCACCACAAGGAAGGGGCCTGTCACTTTTTTTTCTATCATCATGGCGATGTGAGCGATGCACTGGATGGTCTTCCCCAGTCCCATCTCATCTGCCAGGATCCCGTTAATGCCGTTCTCCCACAGCATCTGATGGATGGAACACATACACTGCCACTTTACTCTTAATTACAAAATGATATGAGGCTGTACAGACGTACGGGGTCCCTAAAATGCATCTTGGTTTTGTTCCATGCAAACTGAAGCTTCTTTATTTCAGCAGCGGCACTGTATATGAGTGACGGGGTAATAATAGACTACCAACTCGCTCAAGAAAAGGAAAGTTGATGCAGAAGGCAATTTACCTTACAGGCAAGCCGAAATGTATTCTTTGCTACGATTGCCAAAAGAATATCATTTATCATGGCAATTGGTATGCTAAGCATGCTAACCTTAGCCAATGAGGAAAGAAATACAAAAGGCAGGTCACATTCTCACCAAGTGCGGGACTCGCTCTAACAAAACCAATCAGAAAGGGCTTACGTACTAACTGGAAAAACAAGCCACCTCGACAAGTACCCACCCTGAGCCACTCGATGCCTTCGATCTGGTACGACCTCATGACCCCCCCGGTGAAGAGCAGTGGCTGTTGGGTGGGCACCGGCTGGCCGTTCACCTTCCTGTGATGATCCAGGAGATGCTGGGCGTTGTCCCGCACCCTCTCAGACAGACGGTCCTTGATGTCCTGGTTTGAATCGCTCATCTTCTCAATATCCTCCGCTTGTAGTTTCCTCTGGACCCGATTCTTGTCCTGTTATGACACGTTTGGTTTACACATGTATGGCTGGATGTGCCTTCTTTAATTCATCTGTTTTTTTCTATATCCAATTTACAATTGTTGGATTACTAAAACATGTTGACAAGAGCAGAAAAGTCAAATTAAAGGCCACCATTACCGCTTCCTCCACTTTAGCTTTCTTAGCTTGCGATATGATTTCCTGGAGGACAAAAATGAAGCAGAACCAATGAGAGCAGATAATTATACGTTAAAGAAATGTGCAGAACAGACCTCTGGAATAAGACCTTACTTCTTTTGAAATAACATCTGCTATTTTGTAGTCTTCATCCCTCCTCCTCTTCTTTTTATCTAATTCAATAGAACATTTTGTCATACACACATCACACATATTCATGCATATCTGGATTTCAGGTTTATAAAAAACCATATCAAATAAACTGTTAAGATCAGAATACAATAATATATATAAGAGCACATATCAAACATCCACTCACCTTTCTCAGGCTCTGCACCGTTTGTGTTCTGAATTTAAAAAAGACAAACATATCTATGAAGAAGATTTGAATTTTTTTTTTTTTTTTAAGCTTAAATGTTGTCATTAGGAAAATCTTCCCTTTACCTTTTTATCCGTTTTCTCCTTCCTGACCTTTTCCTGCAATGAGTTGACAGAAGAGCACAGTGAAAGAGAGCAAAGCAAACCCAATGACTGCAGGAGTCTAACATGTGCTGTTTACACACCTCGTTCTGCTGCTGCTCCATTTTAGTCAGCAGGAACTTAGAGTAGATGTTGCTCTTCTGAAGCAAGTGCTGCAGTCTCTTGAAGCGCATGTCATGAGGATCCGTCTCCCGTGATACCCGGGCCTTGTGAAGAAATAATCATACATTAATTACTTTGAATAGTTCTTCACCGTACCTTTCTATGATCATCAATTACCAACTTTGTTTGTTCTTCTACAAACAGTTTTTATCTAACACAACTAAAGTTGTTTGTTAAGGAAATAAACACACCTCTTCCATCATTTTCTTTTCCTTCTTTTCCCCCTCCTCCATCAGCTGCTTCTCCTCTTTCTCCATTTCTTTTGTGATGATCACTCCGGAAGTCATATTCTCAGATTTGACACCGACATCTTCAAAGCAAGAGCAATGATAATGAACACATGATAGATAGATACTTTATTGATCCACCTTTGGGAAATGTTTGCGATGCAGCAGCATAAAAAGCACAAGGCAAGGTACATACGAAAAAATAAGATACAAGAAATAAACCGTCCAAAATATTTCAGAAATAGAAATAAAATAGCATTACAAATTTAAAAAGTTGTCCTTGTTTCAGAAAAACTATCATATCTTTGCAAAGTTGATCAACTTTCATTGGTTACTGCATTTGACAAACTGCATCACTTCCTCATTATGTCGACTTTCAAGCAGTTCATCTCAATTGTATAAGGAAAGGAAAGAAAGCCCCTTGGTACCACAGATGTGACTCCCTTATGACTGACCGTTTGCGGCGCCAGTCTCCATTGCGGTGCCAAGCGGCTCTTCGGGCTCATCCGGTTTGGGGCAGTGAGGGGACCCACTTCGGCTTTCTTCCTTCGGGCTGTCAGTAAGAGGAAGAACAAATGTCAAAACTCAGGCAGCTCTTAAGAGGAGCGGAGACCTCGACAGTCACTGTGCACATCACTACATGTTTCAGCACCAACAAAGAAGAAACCAATGTAGCCATTGTACAACCCTTAAAACATGAGAACTTTCAGCATCAACAAAAAAAAAACAATGTAGTTAAACTATACGACCGTATAATACTTAAATCAATGTATACAACCATAGAGCCCATACAACATGAGAACATTCAGCACCAACAAAGAAGAAACTGATGCCACCGAAGGCTTTCAGTGTTTAGAGCATCGTGCAGGACAGGAAGACCATGCATGTCCACACTGGTCCATTGTCTACATCATTTCTCCATATAACAACAACACGTTACACTGATAGACGCGAAGTAAACTTACCGGCTCATGATTCCACCAGCCAAGCACACGTTTAATGCCGCCTTACCGTAAAAAACAGACGTGCTTTTTTTTTTGCTCAACAAAAAAAGTAACTTGTCACGACTTACACAGCAGTGCTAAAGTGTCGGATAAAGCTGGTTCAACATGTGGTATCCGGCAGTACAGGGCCGGAGTTCTCAAAAACGCGCAGAAATGTTATCTCATGCCAGACTCGTAACGCTTTGGTCTTTTGCCTTAATATCAGCGCGTGTCCCAAAGACGGTAAACAACCATAAACAAGGAAGTCAGATCCGGTCAATAACTTTCTTAGGCCAACGTTACGAGGGAGAGCTGGAATGAGAGGGCAGATTTATCTTTTACTCGCTACCTTTACTTCCGCCATGTTCTTCAGCAGTGCCGCACACTTTGTACATTTATTATAGGCGGGGCTTCTCCATTTCGCGCCATGTAGGACGAAACTACTGCTTGTCAAATAGGGTGGTATGTGATTAAAGTGCAGATATTGTAGAATGTAAGAAGTTAATACCATCATAAAAATTGGATAAAGCCAGTGATACACGATTATAAATGAGGAGTGAAGTCATATTTACCGTCTATATAGAATTCCATGCACAAAAAGAAATACTAGACAAGACAACAACCCCTCTGACCTGAAATATGTACCCGCCCTAATCTGATATTTCCCGCAAAAGGCAATTGCCGGTGTTATGCCGTGTTATGCATGCCCGTCTAAATTTGCAAGGTTTATTTGATTAATCTTTCATTATTTCTCAAGGCGAACTTTTTTGTGTTATTTTCGTTGTGTTTATAAGCATTTCAGATAGCTTTACTAAACTGTTATTCTAAAATGAGGTTTTGTGGAGGGAATTTATTTATCAAATACAGTGGCGAGCCTTGACTTTTATTCCTAGGACTCTTGACAGTTTCATCAATATCAGTTTCATCAATAACAAGTGCAGACCAGTTGAAAGTGAGATGATAATGCATGTTTAAACATACCCAATGAATCAATGAATTTCTCTTGGACAGGTAATTATCTGTTTTGTATGGTTTACAATTCCCCTGAACTATATAGCCAACCTAAGTTTTAGCAGTTCAATTGTAAAACATTTTAAATTGCCAACGAGTATGAATTGTGCTATTTTTAAATACACTTAGCTTGCCTCGCCTTGCTTCTCGCATAGACATAGAACGTTTGTTTGTTATACATAAAAAAGTAAGTGAACATGTAAGTAGCATAGTAGTGTGTGAATGTATATGACGAAATGCTCGTCTTTATCAGTTTTGAACAGGACGTGTGGTAATGTATGTTTTCTGTGCCTTTCTGTAGTTACGAGAAAAATGTATCAAGTTCCACACCTGTGAAACCCTGATTGCATTAGAAGCCTAGTTCATAGGTGTCAAAGTAAATATGGCTACATTTGGAGATGCTTGTGGCTCAGGCCTACAAAATGAACCCGAAGTATGTTCAACATGCTTTGTCACTGCTCTTCAACCATGTGAAACATACATTTTTTTATTAAACTAACCAAAGACTGGTATTCTATCTATTTAGCAACAGTCCTATGTTGTGTCCTTTAGAGAATGAAGAACCATTTTATGTCCAGTAAACAGATTCAAATGCAATTATGTAATTATTGTCAATTTTTTGCAGAGATGAACAGTTCTCAGTAGAAAGTATAGAGGAGTTGGACAACAGTGCTCAGGAGACTGCTCTTCGCAAATTGGATGCAAGGTATGGTAATTGTAGTGAGAGATGGTGTTATATTAAATAAAAATATTTCCCAGGCACACATTTTAAATAATGTAGTAAATAAAGTAATTTTTACTTTAGTGAGCTGTGGTCATGTGACATCCTGACCATTGTATTTGTTTTTGTCTGTTTAGTATGTCCTCACAAGACCTACATATTAGCCTCATCAATGCTGATGAATTCAACGACATTCAAAACTCGATGTAAGTTATGCTTCATATGGGCTGTGCCCACTAACAGCTCAGCTACTGCCAGTTCCCCTGCTGCACTTCAGCCCAATGTTGTAACTTATTGTCTAGATAAATATCTGAAATTATTATTTCCCCCCAGTATTGACTGGGAAGATGACTCATGGTGTCCTGACAAGGACACAGAGTCTGTGTCATCATTAGAGGAAGATGAAACCAGGGAAGTGGACTCGAACTCTGCGAACAGTGAGGATGAAGATTACGTGCCTCGTATTTGTGTGCGGTAGGTTCAACACCGTTTGGCACAGCTTATAGTCAATTATTTTCTGTTTTTTTTTTCATTTTTCATAGCTATTTTATTTTTTGAACAGGACTGGAGGTTCTATAACGACACAGATTAACTTGAATGCACTGCCGGCTATTAGCATGGAGGACTCTGTGTACGACAGTATAGATGACACCCAAGATCCTACAACTACAACAGATACATTTCCAGAGAAGGCTAATGTCCGGGTTGAGGATGACATAATCGGCCATCCTGCATCCATTGTGTATCATGACAGTGTCCACCAACTGGCCAAATATCTGGTTCTGCCTGTGAACATGTGCACCGCTAAGGACCCAACAACCAATTTCGAGTGCCGTGCTCCTGGGCCATTCAAAATCAGTGTCAAGTCCAGGGGCACAGCAGCAATCGTTGAATGGGTGTGTATTTGTTTGGCATCATTTGGCATTACAAGTTTTGGACTGATTGCTGCATACGTGTCATACAAGCAGTAGTAATTGTTGTTTAAAGTACTGTGCTGTCTTCTCCACCTATGTCTTTTTTTAGATGTGTCTTCATGGTCACACTGTATGGAAATGGTGTTCCCAGCCCACTTTAAAGTATGGGATGCTGGTTGGGGACTTCATGTTGTCCAGTAACATACTGCTCTCTGGCAACAACTATGCCAAGATTTCACTACTATTCCGGTTCATGAACATGGGGATGGTGGAGAGGTCCTCCTTCTTCAGAATCCAGGACTCCTACTGTGTGGACAGTATAAAGGACTTCTGGAACGAGAAGAGGGCCAAACTCATCACCCAGCTTCACCCTAAAGGGCCTGTTGTGATCTTGGGTAAGTTGGAGACACACACACTAGCACAAACTATACACCATGGTATATAACTGTATTTGTTCCCCAGAAGCAGTATTAGCAGGGCAGAAGCAAAAATAATTTAAAATAAAGTTCAGTAAAGAACTCAAAAGTAATTGTGTGAAAGTAGAAATATAATGCAATCAAATGTGCCCAACATTTCAGTCCAGTACTTCTTTTATTGGAGTTGAGCGTAATTTCTACTCTTCATGTTGAGTGTGAGCCTATACCAGGCAACTTTTGTTTTTGAAAAGATGTGAATCAATATTTTCAATGTTGTTGTTTTTGTGTGAGATACAAAATGCTAGGCTGACCTAAGGTTGCTCAGTGTTTCATGCATTTTGAGCAGCATGCAATTGAATGTTTATCGCAATATGGAACTATGTAGTTATCCTTTTTTGTTCTCATTTCGATTCAAAGGAGATGCTCGGATGGACAGTCCTGGGTTCTGTGCGCAATACTGCACATACACCGCCATGGACTCCAAAAACATCATCTGCATGATCAACATTGACAAGCGTGAAACACAGTGAAATTCTGTTATAATGGAGAAGGAGGGCTTCGTGCGTACCATTAATACACTTCGTGAAGAGCTGCATGTGACAGAAATGTGCACAGATGCTCATACGCAGATATCAGCCCTCTTCAGTAAGTGGATGAAATGTAGTTTTCTTCAGGGGTTTGTTGCAGCAAGTCCCAGACTACATTCATCACTGCATTATTATGACTGGACATAGTCAAATATGCTAGGTTATTACATAGCATATTTGTTTCATGACTTGTTTTTGTCCTTCAGGCAAAGGGAACTTGAAAGATAGCGGAATCCACCACTCTCTGGACATCTGGCATGGGTCCAAAAACTTGGGCAAAAAAGTTCTGACCGTAAGTCCATGATCTCTCAAAATAAAGATAGATAAATAAATACATATACTGTACTTCATTGAAATCATCTACATCAACCCTGTTGAATGTTTTTAAGGCACGTCTGCACAAAATGCTTTATGACACTATGGGTGTTTGTAAGTGTTGGTGAATATGTAAATATGATGTCCTCTATTGTTTGTTTTTATGTTTCATGTGGAACAAATTGATGCAGGTCTCCCTTGTAAAAGAGATCCATGATCTCAAGGGACCTATCTGTTTAAATAAAGGTTTGAAATGAAATGAAATAAACCCAGTTAAGGGCCCATAAAAAACATTTTGTTCAATGTCCAGGCAGGGCAGCAAAAGGGGTGCTCCATACTACTGATGTGGAACAAGGACATCTGCAACCACTTCTGGTACTGCTGTAAAACTGCCGACCATTATGAAGACTTCTTTGTAAGTATTACAAAACAAATATCATCAAATGAAATAATTTATAATAATGCAATACAATTTAAAAAGCTCAGAAATCAACATGCAATCAGTGCCTGATGCCATTTCCTCATCCATAACTATCATATTCAGAGTAATGTAATTACTGATATACAGGGCATTTAATTTACACCATTATGTCAAACGCTGCATTTATGTAAAGGTGACTGAGATTTAGCAGACGCTTTTAGCCAGACACAGACTCGGAACATTCAGGAATCAAACCTGTAAACATACCAAGTGGTGACACTAACTGTTGATCTACTCATGCCTCCGCCTTATGTGAGTTGTTGTACCAAATGGTAACATGTATATATACTAATACTTTGGACAAAACATCAGAATAAAAGTGCTCGCTAGACCTTGGTCAACAGGTCGGATTCTTTTTCTGACTGTTCACCTGTGGTTTGTGCAAACTGGGCATGCTCGCTTGCTGACCTCAGAATTCACAACACATTTCTGTTTTTTTTCAGGACATGTGGACTGGACTCCTGCACCACGTCACAGGAGAACATTCATGGGCCCTTGGAGCCTGTCACCATGGCCCCTTGTTGGAGAGCAGAGAGAAGGAGTGGATCCAGCAGGGCTCTGTGGCACACCAGAGTCTTACTGATATCATTCTCGATGCACGTTGGCTTAAAAACGTCCACAAATATCTGCATTTCAGGTATACCAGCCAAGGTCTATGTTCAAGTGACTGTTTTCCCATACGTCAATACTTCTGTGTTATTCTGAATTTGGTGCTTTTATGCATCAAATTGTATAACCAGAAAAAAAATAATGTATATTGTTTTCACTGTGCTCTCAGATCAACTGCAGACCTGGAGTCCTTCAAGAATCACATTCTCATGTATGCAAGCAAGCGCTTCAGCTTCTCTCCAATGGTATATGCAGCTCGGACACTGCTGGCTGGCCTGGACTACAATCACCACATCCACAGACCAGCAAAGAGAAAAAAAGATGGCTCTATTCAGTATGTTGTAATAATATTACTCCTATGCATTTTAGTCTATTACCTTATAGGTGCTTAGTCAAGGCTGATCCAATGCTATGAAAAATAAGCATTGTGGAAGTACAAACTACTGTGCAATGTACGGTCATATGAACATTTCACTAATGTGTAACTTTTCTTTGATGGCAGATATAGGAAGTTGTACAACAAAAGGTCCAGGGCATGGAGGTTGCACACATTGAAAGTAGAGAAGGATTACAGCTATATCCCCGACCTCCAGAGCGCTATCCTGCGGCGAAGATGGTCTGCTACCAAGGGGATGCCAAGGATCAGAGCCAAGAGGCCAGACGATCCCCGTCAACATGGGGTTCTGTCAGGTGCCCCTGCACCAACCACCCAGGAGCTGTTGCTTAAGCAAGTCAGCAGAGGACTAGGTGAGTTGTCTTACGATAATGTAGATTGATCATCAAGCGGTAAGATTCTAGCAAAAGCTAGTTTAAAAAAAAGTGTCGACATTTATGCCAGGTTCCACAAAACATCATCAGTTTCTAAACCTCAGAGCTACTAATTATGATCTACAACAGTTATCTCAACAAAGTAATGGCTCAACCATAGGAAAGTGTGTCCTTAGTCCACTAAAGAGTCTAGTCGTTTTGCTTTTCAAATCATCTTTGGACCCACAATAGGTATGACATTGAAAAGTGTTTTTCACTGCATGAAATGCTGCCAAACTTGCAGTGTTCTCAGTCTTTGGCAGTAATGCGGGTGTTGTTGATATGCTGTAATTACTGTCATATATGTAATTGTGATATTTATTTTAAAGGACAATCACTGCCCAAGGAATAGAGGATTGGCCCAGCACCAATATGCTACGTGCACTTCCTGTCCTGTAATCAACAGCCTGGAAACCTCTGCCGACACACCATTTCTTCCTTTGTGTACATATGATGTTTATAGTTGTTATATAATGTATATATCTTGTAGATTATAATATTCATGCAATATTGAATATGTGATGGCGTTCCCATATAATAAACAGGTTTCATAACACATTTGGTTGTCGTCGTTCGTACAGGATGTAAATAAATAATAAATGTAATCGCTTCATTGTTTATGCTAAAAGGAAAAGGCATTAATCATTTTAAAGATTTTATTTAAACAAGTTTGACGAAAGTGCAGAACATAAATAGTGAATTATTTTTAAAGAAATATTGTGTTTGCACTTATGACTGTGAGCTTATACCCTACTGGGGATGAAGCCTTTGTACTGTCCATGTGGATCTGGGTACCGGTCTCGTATCTTCCAGACACAGCAACTGGGTATAATCACTCTGTGACCCTGTCCCAAGGCCACATATTGCCACACAACAAATTGTCTGTATGCTGCATAGCGGAACTGTTTGTTGCTCTCCCCTGTGTCTTGAACATCAGCCACTGCCCGGATATCGTTCCAGATCCGTCTTGCAAGGCGCAGGACCCCCTCCTGCAAAGATGTGGACATTTCTCTGCAGTTATGGCAGAAACACCAACTGGGTTGACCTTCAACAGGAGGGCCAGGTGGAGGCGCATCTGATGTGAAGCGGAGGAGGTCAAACATCAGACTTGGGCCCGTGTCAGGCAGAGCTCCAGCAGTTGATGGGATTGCTGTAAGGACAGTCCTTGAATTCTCGCCTATAAAGCAATAGATCACAAAGTAATATCTTTATTGAACAGAGCGTTATTGTCCACAAAGAGGTCTTGTGTGTCCACAGAGAAGCCACTGACTAAGACAAGAGTTATTGGTGGTGTTGAGGTAAAAAAATAAATAATGTAAATATATGCTTCTATACAATCTGTTGTACACCAGCTACACACACCTGTTCCTCTGCAATCCTTTGAGCTTGCAGATCCTCAACTCTTTGAAGGTCCTCTTGACCAAGACACGTCTTAGTCTGACCTCCCCGTCCTCTTCCTCTGCCTCTTCCTCGCCCCCTCTTTGCTCTCGCACGTCCTCCTCTGGTTCTACCCCGGGCCACTCTGCTTTGACCAGATGTGCTGGGTTCTGGAGTGTACTCAGTGACAGAGGAAACCATGCTCTCATCCTGGATGCTCTCACCCTGGAAGCTCTAACAAGCGAAACAAGAGATTATAATATTATAATTATGAATTATTATAATAATATATAATATTATAATTATTATGAATGAATTATATTATGAAATCCACGTTCCTCAATGTGTCACCGATGATAACGGAAACAAACGGCAGGTAGCATTTACATTTATTCATTTAGCAGACGCTGTCTAGCGTAGCTAGGTAATTAGGTACTGTATTTAGTTCGTCAACAAACATAATAGATGAATACGCTAAATGTTTCAAATAAACATTCAAAACCAACTTGGGCTGTGTAGTATTGCTAACCTAGATGTGTTTAGCTTTGCCTGATATGTAACGTTACTGCAGCCTGCTCTCGCCAGCTAGCCAGAAATAATTTACTTATTTTTAATACATTTTCCGAAAACAAACATGCTAGCTTAAAAAATATAAGCACTGACAATAACTTTGTTCGTTTTTTACATTCATTATTATGATAATCTTAGGTGTTGTTTTCTTACATCTGATTGAGCCATGATGTTTTCCCAAGATGCCCAAGTCTGCTGACGTCATGTGCGCGTTCATGTGTGTTGGAGGAGGTGCTCTGTAAGGAAGTCTGAAGGAAGGGGCGGATTCTTTTCGGCTGTGTACTTTCAAATGTTAGTGCACTCGAGCCGTTTTCTGAAACTTACCTACCCCACCTTTAAATCTGACTTTAGTTACACCTGAGTAAAATTCAGTGAAGGTGATTGTCAAGTGCCAACAATCAGGCGAGATATTTGATAGTTGGTGCTTGAGAAGACTAAATATTTATCTGCAGATCCCTATAAAGCATATTCATTACTCGTTATTCTCTAATCGTTCATTAAAGACTGTATATAATTGCTATTTTGCACATCCCTTTCAAGATTTCAAGATTTTCTTTCAAGGTTTATTGACATATCATATACACAACTATGGTGTAGTTATGCAATGAATGAAAAACTTGGGTCACAGGTTCCTCAACAGTGCATTACAAGACATCTATCAATATGTGTGTATACTTCCACCATTAAACTGTCGTATTCTGCACATGTATTATTCTATCCACATACATCTTATAAGAGTATAATAAATATGTCGTTAGCCTAATAGCATAATTGCCTAAGTCATTTTTTGGCCAAATTGTGCCTAACTTTACTCTCCTACCACTGCTGCATCACCCTGCCTTATTGCCTATGTCCTCAGCCTATCAGAATGCATTTTAGAGTACAAAATCACTATCTGCCTAAGTCATCTCTTTGACTTAGGCATTTTTGACGCTACATACAAAGATGGCGGACCGCATGAGACAGAGGGCTCTGCTGACCACAAGTGAAGCATCAGCTCTTCTTTTTGATTCATCTGGTGAGCTAGTTCATATTTCTTCAACTTTCTAGACACTAAATGTACTTTCAGTCAATCAAAGGGATTAGGAACTGTGTGTTTAAACTTTTAACCTCTTAAGCCCGAGGGTCCCCCTAGTGGACCCCTCCCACCGTTTATTTACGAGACTATGTCTCAGGGCTTCTTAACATTTATGAAACTATTAATGTTCCATACCTTTTTAACGGTAAGAAACTCAGCTAACTGACAATGTGAACCATTTTTAACTAAAAGAAACACAAGAGTAATACCAAGCCTTTGAATTAGCATGGAGCGAAAAAATGCTAACTAATGCTAACGGACCTTTGCACAGCACTCATGGTAGAAATGCCCTTATAACTTATCGTAACTGCACAAACAAGATATCCGATTAAAGCTGAGACTCCACAGACTCCACACATGTAATGTCATCACTGTAAGACCCCGAATTCCTGGAGCTATCAGCCAGAAAAGAGAAAGTAAACAATATCCGGTTTCAAAAATATTACAATAATTACGTCTTACCTTTTTTGATTTGTGATCAAAAGTTGTGTTCAACGGAAAAAAAAACGCCGCTCAAGGTTAATCCAATGTCTTTGTGTCACGTAGAATTTTTTACTGATAATCCATCATCATATTTATGGCAATATACTCGGTATAAAGTTTTGCCGTGCAGGCTTGTACTTTCAGATATGCTTCGTTTGCTTCTGTATTATGTCCGCAATGGTAATGTTTACGTGGATTTGGGAACTGCCCATCGATTCTATTGGATGTAATGGTTAAGAAAAAGGTGTATATCACCCAAATCGACCAATGGGTTCCAGAGATATGGTCCTGCTTAAAGTATAAAGAATGCCAGCCAGCATTACGCAGCAGACTTTACTTATTGTTTACTACGGAAGGAAGCAGGAAGCAGGAATTGCCGGGACCCAGAGCACACGGAGCACAGAGCGGACAGCAGATAACGGATTTGCAGTTATATTGCTTATAGATTATCAGAACATTTCAAAGGGGACACAGCCCCATTGGATATGAACCTATGGATTAACTACATCATCGTTTTTTATCGTTTTAATGCCATTGAAGACCAGTTTAGACCAGACAAAGAGGAAGGTAAGTCATTAGCCTAGCGCATGTTAGTACCTAGCGCCACTTGTTTTGATGTACGTTTTTGTTGATAACCTCGCGAGTTTGTATCTTTCAGTGTTGAGGTGGGCACCGTTAGATTCTGTCTTTACGATCATAAACAATGTGTTGGATGTGGAGCTAGGATAAGTAATAAGGGAGCTAGGAGTGATTTTCGGTGCAGTAATAGGTTAGCATTTTCCGCTCGGGCTAATTCAGAGGCTCACTGTTAGCATTGTGTGTTTTTTTGAAAAAATAAATGAAAAAGATCAGTTAAATGAGTTTTTTCCCGTTATATGGATATAAAATATTCATAGTTTATTAAATATTAAGGTTCCTTAGACGTTGTTTCCTGCAAATGACGCGATTTTGGGTCCGTGATGCCTAAGAGGATAACAGAGTGTAAGGTTTCAGCGTTAGAGTCTGTGTCTACACTTCATGTCTTTGTGTGTCACCTGCCAGCTTGTGTGTCTCATGTGCTCATCATCACCAGCCCCGCCCCTGATTGTTTTCACCTGTGCCCCATTAACCGTTGTGTGTATTTATAGCCCTGCTCTCCTTTTGTCTATTGTCGGTTCGTCTTGTCTCCACATCAAGCCATGTCTGTAAACCTTGAAATCTGTTCAGTGGTCCTAGTAGAACCTAGCGATCTTTGTTTTTGAGTAATCTTTTATTAATAAAAGATACTTTTTTTATTCAATGGAATCGTGCATCTGAGTTCTTGTGAGTCCCTCGTGTCAGAACGAACCGACCAAACAAGATGGACTCAGCCGATTCCACCGTGTTCAAGACGGCTTTGCAAGTGCAAGGAACACGCTTGTGTCAGCAGGAGGAGCAGCTGACAACAATGAAGCAGGGGGTTCAAGACGTAAATGCCCGTCAGCACAACTTCCAAGTAACAGTGACAACAGAATTAAATCACCTGGCAGAGAGGATGCGTGACATACTTACGCACCTCGAGGGACGTCCTGCTATTCCTGCGGCAGAGTTTTCCGGTCCAGCAGAGGTCGGGTTTGCCCCCCCGTTGATCCCCGTGCAAGTATCCATGCCATCGTCTTCACTCCGCCTCGCTTCACCGGAGAAGTTCTCCGGGGATTCGAGAAACTGTCGTCCATTCCTGATACAATGCGATCTCCACTTCAAACATCAGCCCGCAGCATTTCCCACCGATCAAGCTAAGATAGCTTTCATAATATCTCACTTGACGGGAAGAGCAGGGGCCTGGGCAACAGCAGAATGGGCCCGAGACTCGCCTGTTTGCCAGTCGTTAAAGTTTTTCATGGACTCAATGAAGAACATTTTTGACCAGACAGCACCTGGGAGAGAGTCAGCGAGAGCCCTGGTAAACATCAGGCAACGGCAGAGGAGGGTGGCGGATTACGCGATCGAATTCCGGAACCTGGCAGCGGAGAGCGGATGGAACTCCGCGGCTCTTTTTGATGCGTTTCTGCATGGATTAGCGGATCCCATAAAGGATCAGTTAGCTCCATTAGAGTTGCCTGTAGAGTTGGACTCACTCATTGCCATGGCTATCCGGGTGGACCAACGTCTAGCTGAGAGACGTCGGGAGAGGGGGGAGGAAGCAGCTTCCACTACACTCTTCGGACGGGGGTTACAGAAGGAACACTACGGTTGGCGGAGAAATACCCGGACTTCGTCTCCAGAGCGACCATCGCCCCCTAGCGCCGCGGAGGAACCGGTGCAGCTCGGAAGAGCCAAACTCACCCCGGAGGAGCGACAGCGCCGCCTACGGGAGCGGCGGTGTTTCTACTGCGGCCAGCAGGGTCATGTTCTGGCAGCCTGTCCAGCAAAAGGATCAGGCTCATCAGTGGGAAGGGGGACGCTGGTGAGCCGAATGACTTCTTTCGACCCTTCCTCGAGAAGACTGACTCAGGTACAAATAAAACTGAAGGATAAAACTGTAACTCAGGATGCATTAATTGACTCTGGGGCTGATGAGAGCTTGTTGGACTGGGAGCTGGCTAAAGAGTTGAACTTAAACATTGTCCTCTTAGATCAGCCATTAGAAGCTAGTGCGTTGGATGGCCGCCTTTTATGTACAGTTACTCATCGCACGGAACCCATAGAAATTGTCATAGACCAGGAGCACCGTGAGCATATTAGCTTTCATTTATTTAACTCAGCTCAACAGCCTCTCATTTTGGGTTACCCTTGGCTTGTTAAACATAACCCTCACATGGACTGGCTTACAGGAAAGGTTAAGGGGTGGGGGAGTGAGTGCTCTCGTTCTTGTTTAGCCTCTCATACAGGTTCGAGTAGACCACACAGATCTGGGAGCTTTAAACAGGCGTCAGATAGGGACAGTGTCACGTCTGCTAAACCATCTGACTTTCCTGACTTATCCAAAGTGCCAGAGTGTTACCTTGACATTAAGGAGGTGTTTAACAAGACACGAGCTACTTCCTTGCCTCCCCATAGACCGTATGATTGCCCTATAGACCTTCTCTCGGGCTCTACTATCCCCAAAGGACGGTTGTATTCTCTTTCTGGTCCGGAAAGGAAGGCCATGGAAGAGTATATCGGATCTTCACTCAAAGCTGGCTTGATTCGGCCATCATCATCCCCAGCAGCAGCAGGTTTCTTTTTTGTAGGGAAAAAGGACGGTTCATTAAGGCCCTGTATTGATTACAGTCCACTTAATCAGATCACAGTTAAGAACAGATATCCCCTTCCACTCATCTCTACGGCATTCGAACTGTTACAGGGAGCCAAGGTATTTACCAAGCTTGACCTAAGGAATGCATATCACCTTGTGCGCATCCGGGAGGGGGATGAGTGGAAAACAGGTTTCAATACACCTACGGGACATTATGAATATTTGGTGATGCCTTTTGGACTTTGTAATGCACCTGCTGTTTTCCAAGCCCTCATTAATGATGTGTTAAGAGATTTCCTGAATGTTTTCTGTTTTGTGTATCTCGATGATATCCTCATCTTTTCTCCAGATGAGAATATTCATGTTAACCATGTTCACCTTGTTCTTCAGAGACTCCTGGCTAACCATTTGTTTGTGAAAGCCGAAAAATGCGAGTTTCATGTGAAATCTGTGGCATTTTTGGGTTTTATGATTTCCCCTAACAAGGTGGAAATGGACCCAGCTAAGGTCAGTGATGTGGAGAACTGGCCCACGCCAGACTCTAGAAAGAAAGTTCAGCAGTTCTTGGGGTTTGCTAACTTTTACAGACGGTTCATACGCAATTTCAGTACGATTGCCTCTCCTCTCCATGCCCTTACCTCTCCCCAGGTTCAGTTTGTGTGGAATCCACAGGCAGAGAAATCTTTCCTGGAACTGAAGAGGAGGTTCACCACAGCTCCCATCCTGACTGTACCTGATCGCCACCGACAGTTTGTGGTGGAAGTGGACGCCTCCAACGACGGCGTTGGAGCTATACTGTCCCAGAGGTCAGCAGGGGACAACAAGCTTCATCCGTGTGCGTACCTCTCCCGTAAGCTATCGTCTGCTGAGAGGAATTACGACGTGGGAAATCGGGAACTGTTGGCTGTGAAGATTGCTTTGGAGGAGTGGCGGCACTGGCTGGAGGGAGCGGAGCAGGATTTCCTGGTCTGGACGGATCATAAAAACCTGCAATATATCAGGAAGGTTAAGCGTCTGAACTCTAGGCAGGCCAGATGGTCATTGTTCTTTAATAGATTCAGGTTCACTCTGTCATATCGACCTGGTTCGCAGAATGGAAAGCCTGATGCACTCTCCAGAATGTATGATCCTGAGCCAGTCCCCAAGAGTCCAGATCCCATTCTACGGCCAGACCGAGTGATAGGGAGTGTGACCTGGCCCATTGAAGCCAAGGTCAAACAGGCTAACGTTGGGAATCCTGTCCCAAGAGGGTGTCCTCAGAATCGCTTGTTTGTGCCAGAGCAACTTCGAGGGCAAGTTGTTCATTGGGCCCATACGTCGGTACTTACCTGTCATCCTGGAAATAAAAGGACCCTTTTCATGGTGAGACACAGATTCTGGTGGCCGGGGATGTGGAAGGATGTTGCGGAATATGTAGCAGCGTGTCCTGTGTGCGCCAGGAACAAAACTTCTCGGCAAGCTGCGGCAGGTCTTCTCCAACCTCTGCCCATTCCCAACAGACCATGGTCTCACATTGCATTGGATTTCGTGACAGGATTACCAACATCGGCAGGTAATACCACCATACTCACTGTGGTTGATCGTTTTTCTAAAATGGCACACTTTGTCGCCATGCCCAAGTTACCTAACGCCAAGGAAACAGCAGAGGCCATGTTGTCCCATGTGTTCAGGATCCATGGTTTTCCTAGTGATGTCGTTTCAGACCGAGGCCCACAGTTCGTATCACGCTTCTGGAAGGAGTTTTGTCGCCTAATCCAAGCCACTGTTAGTCTGACCTCCGGATACCACCCACAGTCAAATGGACAAGCAGAGAGGATGAATCAGGATTTGGAGACCTGTTTGAGATGCCTAGCGTCCGAGAAACCCACCACCTGGAGTAAGAGTCTGATTTGGGTGGAGTATGCACACAACACCTTACCCACATCAGCCACTGGTATCTCCCCGTTTCAATGTGTCCATGGGTACCAACCTCCTTTGTTTCCGGAGCTCGAGAAGGAGGTCACGGTACCATCAGCCCATGCTCTGGTTCGACGCTGCCGTCGGGTCTGGGCGGGAGTTCGCCATATGTTGCAGAGGAGTGCCGTTCGCATGAAGGCATTGGCCGACCGGAAACGACGTCCAGCCCCCAAGTACCAGGCCGGACAACGAGTGTGGCTATCCACCAAGGATCTTCCTCTCCATGTCGCCTCCAGGAAGCTGGCTCCCCGGTTCGTTGGTCCTTTTCCCATAGCCAAAGTGATTAACCCTGTTGCTGTCCGTTTATGTCTTCCAAGATCCATCAAGGTCCACCCCACGTTCCATGTCAGCAAGTTAAAACCAGCCAAAGAAAGCAGACTGGTCCCTGCCTCCACGTCCCCTCCACCTCCCCGGGTTGTCGACGGGGGTCAAGTGTACACGGTGGACAAAATACTGTCGGAAAGGAAGAGGGGCAGAGGTAGACAGTTCCTGGTCGACTGGGTGGGGTATGGATTAGAGGAGAGGTGTTGGATCCCAGGCAGCTTTATTGTGGACAAGACCCTTATATCGGACTTCGATAGAGGGCAGTCTCAGCTTTCAGGGACGTCTGGAGCCGTCCGTAAGAGGGGGGGTACTGTAAGGTTTCAGCGTTAGAGTCTGTGTCTACACTTCATGTCTTTGTGTGTCACCTGCCAGCTTGTGTGTCTCATGTGCTCATCATCACCAGCCCCGCCCCTGATTGTTTTCACCTGTGCCCCATTAACCGTTGTGTGTATTTATAGCCCTGCTCTCCTTTTGTCTATTGTCGGTTCGTCTTGTCTCCACATCAAGCCATGTCTGTAAACCTTGAAATCTGTTCAGTGGTCCTAGTAGAACCTAGCGATCTTTGTTTTTGAGTAATCTTTTATTAATAAAAGATACTTTTTTTATTCAATGGAATCGTGCATCTGAGTTCTTGTGAGTCCCTCGTGTCACAGAGTATGTTTTATTTTATTTTATTTTTCACAACAGTTGTATTTGGATGGAATGAATACCTATAGTGATAATTCAAAGTAATAAAATGATTTTTACGGTGAAAAAGTTCAAATGGAACTGATGGTTCCCGAATTACCCAGAGGTGAGTCCGCCTGGACTTTATTTTTCTAAACCTCTGTAAAAACGTCAAATTTAACTTGTTTTGCATCAATCTTGATACAGGGTACTTATTATATGTTATAGTTTGGATTCCTAAAGCTTTTAGTCTACTAACCCATCATTCAAGGGTGGTTTCCACTATAAGTAATGGGTTTTTTTTAGGCGGACATTAGAATTTACATGTTTTTACTATGTTCCATCTGAATTTACTTTAAAATAAAAACATCTATATTGATTCTGACACATCTCCATCCAACTCACAGATGTAACCTTGCTTTGAGAGAAAATATTATTAATTTACCCCTTTTAGAAGTGAAGATATAGTCTTTGTTGTGTTAGTGGCATTTTCGAGCCTGAAACCTGAAAAACAGGCTTAGGGCTTAAGAGGTTAATCACATTTCTGCGACAAGGTATGATGAAGTAGCAACACTCAGCAACTTTATTTTCTTCTGCTTCAGGGTCAGGAAATGAACTTGATACAAATTTAGAGAAGGACTCAGAGAAGGATTTAGATGACAGTAGATGTGAGAAAGAAGGAAATGGCATAGACACCGGGCAACGGATTGAAGAATAAACAGCCGATGAAGCCTCCAGAGCTGATTCTGAATTACTGAGTTTAGGCACGTTAATAATGTTTTAATGAAGTTGACTACAGTATATTCATATTTGTCAGTGCTTTCATGTCAACTCGGCGAACATAAACATAAATGATCGTGGTGAAGATGATGATTAAATTAGGATTAAAAATCAGTAGTGAGAGCTGCTGAATTTCCTCCCGTAGGATGTGATATAAAAACAAATCGATTATTTTTGTAGTTGTAAACTCAAGTGGATGAAACTACATTTATTAGTGCTTTCATGTCAATTCGGCGAACATATGATACATTAAATGATCGTGAGGATGATGATTAAAAATCGTTTGTTTGAGCCGGTTTGCATTTCCTGATGAGAAAACAAACCGATGCTTTTTGTAGTTGTAGTACACCAACGTGGATTAAACGTGTGGTTTTTTACCACAATGTTGGGAAATTAATGGATAAAATGCACGGATTATTATTATTATTATTATTCCCACTCCGATCGGGACTCTCGGTCCACCGTTTCCCCGCAGCGAGGCTCCCCCCGTTGACAGTTTACGTGGGCTGGGTGCAGTGACGGACTGGCCATCGGGACGAATCCCGATGGGCCGGTACCGAAGTGGGCCGGTCGGATAAATCACTATCACATCCCCCATAGGCGGCGCGTGAGGCTCAGGTTTGGGAAGGCTTAATAACTTATTTTACCTGACGCTGCTCGCCTCCGGCGTCTATAGAAAAGAGATCAACTCAGTGTGCGGAGTTTAAATCTCTCAAGTCATATTACAGGATTAGGAAATACAGTTTAAACTTCCGTATGCAGAGAAGACGCCGACGTGTCGCATTTATCATTCATATTATCCCATCAATCAGATCATCGATCATATAATATCATAATATATCATATATTTCCTTATCTGAGTGAGCTGAGCCGTATCTGGCCGTGCAACACTTACAGTGTCACATACTGTATGCAGAAGTATTATTTTAAGCAACACATTGTTGACGAAACACTCGAGTCAAATATAATTAAAGTCAGATCCACTCGTGTCTTAGACGTGAACGCGCTCTCAGCTGGTGAGAGAAACCCTGTGACTTGAAGAATCCCCGAGAAGATCCAGAAAATGGTCAACATTGAAGGGCAGATTAATTAATCAAAGTACAAATATCCAAAATCAGTTCAGTAACAGTTTTCAAGGGGACAATATTTACTCAAATTGATGGGTTTGGATGATGGGGGAAACTCGTGTCACAGGCTCTTTAAGGTCGGAGAAACGAAGTTGTGAACTGCTGAGTGAAGAAGAGAGAACTGATATCTTCAACAATTTCTGGTCCATGCCCTCCTGGGAGACACGCAAGCTGTATATCCAGACTTTAGTGGAAAATGTGCCTATAAAGCAGAAGAAAGGTGGTGTTGCATCAAGGAGAAAAACGTCCCTATCATACCACCTGCAACTGGCAGATAGATGTAAACTACCTGTGTGTAAGATTATTTTCTGTTCAACCCTTGGTATTGCCCCCAGAACCATCGGATCATGGTTAACTGTGGACATGAGAACCAAAACTGATCAATAGAAAATGAGTTCACACAGCACCTGAGTAGGATTTGGTTAAGGTTAAACAAGTAAAACAACTTGGTTAAGGTCAGACATTTAGAACAACTTGGTTAAGGTTAGACAGGTAACACAACTCGGTTATATTTAGGAAAGTAAAACTATTTTTCTATGTTATGTTTGTATTCATGTGTAAAAAAAGTTGTGTAAGAAAAATTGCCTAAGTCATGGCACATTCTGCAGTCATTTTTATTTGTTATGCAATTGATGTTGTGTCTTTTTTTTGTTGCAAATTTGTTCACACATCTGGTTGAACTTACTGTTACAAAGTCAATAAAAAATACCAATGTGCTTGCTAGAAATTGTGTTTTTTCTTGTTTTCCAAAAACATTCAAATATGACTTGGGCAATTATGTTATTAGGCTAACGATGTATAATATCGGTTAAAATAAGTACTTCAACATAGTTAACATTGCAGGAAAGTTGATTGTCAAGTTCCAAAACAAACCATGCAATATATTAGACTTTGTGAGGCTTAATATTTATCTGTAAATAGATACCCCCAAAGCTTTTTTCTTATTTAAAAGAAGACCTTAACCTAAAGTTTTCTTTAATGTTTAAATAAAGCCTTATTAGTTAGCACATCCTCCTATCAGGCACTAAACTGTTTTATTCTAGATATCATTTACAGTATCTTCTTGATATTTTCTATTCTATATTTATATCATTGACCTTCTACTTTCCCACTATTTTGTATGTACTCTTAATATTTAAATGTTTTCATCAAATATAACATATTTCACATTTGCTTTACAAAAATGAAAGACATTAAGAAAAAGGCATTTTAAAACAGTCATTAAAAAGGAACACAATCTTCCTGCATTGCAATTACTCTAAACGTGTAATAACGTGCTTTAACCAGTAGGAGGTGCGGGTTAAAAAGCTGTCAAGTTTACAGTGTACAACAAAAAAAACAAAATAAAATATACTGCTATTTCTGGTTTAGTTTACGACGGATATATTTAGTTATTGTTTTGATATTTGTGACACAAAAGCGATGGAAAAACCCCACAGCAACACAGAAAAGATGGTCTTAACATGACCCAGTGGTCTAGTAGTTAATAAAAAACAATAATATCAAAACAAATTATTACTACTGTAGTGCCGGGAGATATGGGAGTCGGAGGCGGTGCATCGAAGGTGCAAAAGAGTACTTTAATACGGAGCAGAAAGAGACATGTTGTCGGGTCGCAGCCCGGGTCGACAAGAGGGTGAAGTCAGGAGGGCACACAACATATAAAGTAAACACATAACATGTCCGTGTGGGAACAATACCCCCAACTGTAGTTCCATGTATGAATTATGTCCCAGTAGTTAAATAGTGATCACTACACAAGCCCCCCCAGAATTCAACCATGGACACTATCCCCGTGTCCGGGAGGAAGCACCACAGGGGCCGAGGAGGGTGGGGCCGGGCCATGGAACGGGCCGTCGGAAGGGGGCCGCAGGAGAGGGTAGGGGCCCTAACGAGGGCGAGGGCATCCTCACCGGGGGTGGGAGACGGGCCGGAACGGGGCCGCAGTAGGCGTTGTGGCGAATGAAGTCATCACCCGCCAGTCGGTGAAAACCGGGTCGCTGAGCCGCAACGGGCGTGAATAACCCGGTGGTCCCCAGCAGGAAGGAGCGCTGCCCGGCCGCAGGCGAGGGCATAGCGGCGGGCACGAAGTCCTCGGGAAGAAAGAGCCGGGTCCCCGGGAGGCAGGAGCAGCATCCCCGGGAGGAAGGAGCCGTGGACAGGGGAGAGGCCAGACGGGGCGCCGTCCGGAGCCGCCGTCGAGGTGAACCGTGAGCCGCGGTAAGAGGAGAGGCCAGGCAGGGTCCCGGAGCGCGCCACCCACGGGCCAATGAAGGCATGGGCAACGTCCGAAACCGCCGAGGCGAAGGAAGAGGCCAGACAGGGTCCGGAGCGCGCCACCCACGGGCCGATGGCAGCATAGGCGACGTCCGAAACCGCCGAGGCGAAGGAAGAGGCCAGACAGGCTCCGGAGCGCGCCACCCACGGGCCGATGGCCGCATGGGCGACGTCCGAAACCGTCGAGGCGAGACGGGGTCCAGGAGTGCACCACCCAGGCGTCGATGAACGTGAGTGGCGTCTGGAACCGCCGTCGAGGTGGTGAAAAAGGTGAGAGTGTCCACACGAGGCCGACCAGACATGGTCGAACCTCCTCTCAGGCACCAGAAAAAGCTCAAAAAGGGCCGTACTGTCCACGGTCAAAAACAGGTGGGCGAAATCGTGAGAGGATTCACACGAGGCCAAACAGACATGGTCGAACCTCCTCTCAGGCACCAGAAAAAAACTCAAAGGGGTCGACAGCCGTTAGCAGCTAGCCGTTAGCAGCTAGCCGTTAGCTGAGGCCGTTAGCTGGCAGCCATCGGTAGCTGCTAGCCGTCGTTAGCCCCACGTGGATAGCTGCTAGTCGTCGCCAGCTAGCGCCGCTGGGACGTGCAGCCGCACGCCCCGAAGAAACAGCCCCATGAGGTAGCAATGGGGTTGCTGGTCGACCCAGCAGGTCGTGCATCGTCCCCCCCGATGCGGGAACGGCGAGCAACGTCTCCAGCCTTCTGCGGAGCGCGCACCGAGCCTCAGTCCGCGTGCCGGTGGCAGCCACGGACGTCTCCAAAAATCCCCGGCATTTCGAGAAAGAAACCTGAGTTTCCTTTGCCGTGTTCGGTTCCGTCCCGGAAACTTCTCAAGACGTGTCAGAGTCACCAGTGTAGTGCCGGGAGATATGGGAGTCGGAGGCGGTGCATCGAAGGTGCAAAAGAGTACTTTAATACGGAGCAGAAAGAGACATGTTGTCGGGTCGCAGCCCGGGTCGACAAGAGGGTGAAGTCAGGAGGGCACACAACATATAAAGTAAACACATAACATGTCCGTGTGGGAACAATACCCCCAACTGTAGTTCCATGTATGAATTATGTCCCAGTAGTTAAATAGTGATCACTACACTACTAACTTTATTGTGAAATTAAAACAGAACTGTAAAAGAATAGTTTCCGGTCTATTTTGAGGCCAGATCTCTGTAGATAAATAAAGAACTACGACAGATGTGTAATATTTAATGCAGCCAAACCATTTATTACAATGCATTCATGTGATGACTTTCAAAGAGTAAAGCAAGCACTGCTGAATAAAGTATGATTTTCTCTTTTACGAAACGTTTTTTTTCATATGGAATGCAGTTGTAGGTCAACCAATCACAGAGCTTGAGGACAGATCACGGGGTTTGTCAAGATAAGCACATAGTCTTGTAGTCCCAAACGGTAGCTGAGGATTCGGGGTAGTGTAGTGTCTTCTGCCATCCAAAAACTCCGAAAAAATATTTGTTACTCCGAATCGAAGGGGAAAAATACAAAAGCATTGTACACAATTCAAACCAATCAATGTTCTGTAATTAACAAGAATAATTTGTTTTTTTTTAGTTGATGAGTAGTGCAGATATCACTGTAAAATCAATCGACAGTAAGGAGAATACTTACTTCCGGGTGTAAAATTCTCCGTTATCCAATGGGAATGGACGCTCGTAATACAATAAAGGAGACATGATCATTCTCTTTTAAATAACGTTAACTTTTTACATTCTGACGAAAAATAAAAATGATTATTAATACAAATAAAATAAAAGAAGCCTCCCGTGAGTTACTACAAGCTATAAAGTAGATTTTAAAAACGTTTTATAGAATAAAATGTCACTGCGGGACGTTGTAGAAACAGTGAAATTTCCACACGCATTGACAAAGGAGCCTCATTCACTTTACAAAGGGGTTGTTTGCGTGGTGCAGACACGTACATGTAACAAAGTTCGTGACTCCACCACCACGCAATGTGGTGTTAAGGAGTCGTGGTGGAGTCACGCATTCTGGTGAGATCAGGTTGGCTGAGACAGGCTATACAAGCTTATCTGTTTGAATGTCCTTAAATTATAGTATTCCAAATAGCAGAACTTCTGTGTATGTGATGTGACTGATAACCTGACATGGTTTAGCCTTTTCCTACACCTACTACTTGCCTGATCAGCCTGCTGCTGAGTGAGTGACATGGTGTTCATTTCCACTAAGCCAAAGCAGTTTACAGTTGCTGACGGTGTAAGGTAATATATATTGTCCTAAGTAATTGTATGTAGCCTGCTACATACAATTATGTCCTTCCTGGGTTGCTGTCCGGAGTTCTCCAATATGGCGGACCATCTCGCACATGCGCAGTACAGATCGGGCAGGGGGATGGATTGAGTAGTGACCAAGCCCCCAGGAAGTGCGCCGGACTCAGATGAAAATATTCGTGCTGGCCAAACGGCGGTACTACACTTCCGTTTGGTTGCCAGGCACGGAAACACTTTTTCCCATTGACTTACATGGGGAAAGAGTGGTCTGTAAATCGCTGGATCATTTTTTAAAAACTAAATAAACTACCCAGTATGAACACTTGTATAGCCCTTATTAAAAACATTCGTTCCTCAAGTTGTAAAAATGTGCTAATAACGTTATTCTGAGAGTTATTTCCCTCTGCATTATGAACACGCATCTAACCCACGGGACCGCGCCGCTCGGCACGCTCATGTGATGTGACGTGTTCAGCACTACATGCGTTTATCTTTACCCATGGATGCACGATAAGAACGGACCCATATCGCCTTCCTGCCAGCCCACGGAGCTGTAATAATGGATATATTGCACATGTTTGCTGTAATTCATCATTTGTAAAATATTATACTACATGGGCTGTATGATGTAAATCTTGTATTAAATAAAGTTAATATTACCGACGTAGATTAACGTCCCTGTAGCTTCTTATTGCACTTGCAATATACCAATAAAGGAGTTGAACGTTGCTGTTTGCTATTACTATAATACCACGCAGAGATAAGCCAGAGTTTACAACCTTTGCATGTGGGCACAACACGTTTTGACCCAGATTAATTAGCTATGCCATATGATATCGCCCGAGGAAGTCGTCATACTTATTCATATATAAATAAAGATATATGTGTCAAAGCTCTAATCAAATTAACAGTTGTATTAATTATACTTGTATGTATAGGCTATATATATATATATATATATATATATAGGCTATATATATGTGGATAGCCTGTGTTGTATATTTGTGCAAATGAACAACCTTGTTGTATTGTAGTGTTTATTTTAGTGTTGTGTTATGCTTATCCACATCTTGATTTCAGAGCACAGGAGAATGCTGGGGGGCGCAACATAAAGCTCAACAGTGAAGCTGGCAATGCTGAACAAAACCATCGCTAGATCCTGTTACATCAGCGTAATATAAAAGTACATAACGATTGATGTGTACATACACATAATTACTATTGGCTCGGACGTTACACTAGCTAGCTGCTAACTGCCGCGGCCGCCTCGTTATTAGTTAATATCAAATCCATCATAACAATCCAGAACGCGCGGTGCTGTTACGTGAATATCGAAAGCCCAAAGTGCCACTATCCGCAAAAAACGGGCGTTTTTTAATATGATAATGAGGCCCCACCTTAAATAAATCTAAATTAAACATTTACAGTAAATAATTAGGGCTGTCAAGTTAACGCGTTAAAAAAAAATTAACGCCACTAATTATTTTAATGCGATTAACGCGTGTATTTTTTGTCCTCGGCCGCCCCGTAGTTTCGGAGAGCATCAAGTTTAAAATACATTCTACAAGCTGATGCTGACAGCCCCGCTGATGCTGACAGCCCCGCTGCTGCCGCCCGCTTGTGGCAGACCCGGTAGACCACACTTCCACGCTCACCGGCAGGCACTGACTGGCCATCGGGAGGACCGGGAGGGTGTGTGTAATATGTGGCACGAGCGAGCGAGGCATACCTTACGTGTATTGCTGTTGTTAGCATCTGGTGCTAGCTAGCTGCGCTAACGGATATAAGGCAGGGTTGCCAACTCTCACGCATCTGGCGTGTGACACACGCTTTCACTCTCAATCTCACGCTCTCACGCTGCCCAAACTATTCTCACGCCAAAAACAAGAATACCAAAGACTAGAAACTGTTTTGAAAACTTTTGTCACGTCGTGATCGTCTTCTCGATAGAACATCTTTGATAATGTCTTGGCCAATCAGAATCAAGATAACGGCGTGGTGTTGTTGCAGGAAGTCCCGACGGAGAATACTTTTGCTGTAGTACATCTCTATATACATCGATACAACATTACGTGTTGATAGAAATAATTATTAATGTATTAAAATAATTCACGTAATGAAATAAGACCCCACGGTTTGATGATTGATAGGTGTGTGGGCTGTCTTTCATTTTGACACACAGAACAATGGGGGCTATCCACCCTTATCCACAATGTAAAGTAATTACTAAAAACTAAAATGGCATTCATTTTTTAAATATGTCGTGTAGTAATAGATGTATTTATTGTTCTTCTCAAGAGAGTACCAGAATGTGTATGTTATGTTAGTATTTCAAAAAATCTCCTGGGGGAGAATCCCCCCTAGACCCCCCTGCAGGGGTTGGGCTTTCAGCAGGTCAACTCTTTCAAGTGTGGAGAAATTACAGGATTGGCTCCAGGTCACGCTTTTTATTTACTGCAAGACAAATGTGCCTTTTTATTTCATACAGTTCCATTTGGATTGAAACAGGGAAATAATCTAAACCTCACGCATGGCGTTTCACTGTCAAGGGGAGCGTGTATGTAATTACATTGCAAATACTGACTTCACCCCACCACTGTATGGGATAGCCCTACCATAGGTTACCCAACAAAAATACTGGAGCCGCAACTGCCGACCCGTATTGCGCATGCGCAGATCTAAGATCCAGTAGAAATGATAAAAAGTAAAAGTCTGCTGCTTATTGTTCTACTAGGCCAACATAGAGTCAAAGAGTATATGAGAGTGAGTGTGTTAATTAATATATTTGGCAGTTTGGAGTAAGTCTGTAGATTTGTTTGTGTGTGTGTGTTTCATGTATAGGCCTCTCACGATAATTAATTTTGTTGGATACATTTTCCCGGAAATTATAGCGGTATAAACGATATATTGTCGGCACCATTGTATGACCATTTTAGACCACTGACATAATGATAATATATAATAATAATTCAAGTACATCCTTTCAAACGGCTAGTTACATCCTCATGTAAATGGCAATTTATCGAGTTCATTTTTATTTATCGTACGATAAGTCAATTAATTGCTTATCGCAACAGGCACACAATAAAACAGTTGAAACAAAGATGTGTTTGACTTTCATTAGTGAATGAAACTGTGTGCCCTTTATAGTCTGTGTCCAATATTGTGTATTTGTATATATTGTGTATATCCTATATATATGCTAAGGTCCCGCTGCTGACACGATAGCAGTCATTTCGTGCACATATGTGTAATTAAACACATGATATCAAAATCTCACTCCAGCCAGGTACCCAAAGTTGGCAACCCTGATATAAGGAGCTGTTTCAATAAAAACAGAGGAGCGACATTTCGCCGAGCACTTGACTTTATGCAGGAAGCCAGACAGTGGGACATTGTACGAAAAGTCAGCACACTCAGCACGGATAGTGCGCGCAACATGATTGCAGCGTCCAGGCAGCTCCCGTTCGAGCATATGCCTTGAGTTGCACATAGCTCCAATGATCTACAGTGTCTCTCTACACACACACACACACACGCATACTGTAATCGAATATTTGAATATCTTCATGTTAGCTCCAAATAAATAAGCTTAAAAATGGGAATTATTTGGGTAAAACTGTGAGCTGGGCTTTGGAGGCCTACAGCAGGTGACTTTTGAGAGAGCATGTGATTTTAGAAGACTCCTAAAGAGCAGGAGACGAGTGGGTCACACAATTAGAGAGACAATGGTCCTTCTGATTCTGGGTGAGCTGACTTCGGAGTGCAAGGGAAGTTCAGAAATGACCTTAGGGTATAGGAACAGTTAAGCTTAGTTAGTTAGCTGGTCCTGAGGAAGTCATGACATGATGACTGGTAAACCTCAACAAATATGGCTTTCTTAGAGAAAGACATGGGACATTGGGGGAAGGTGAGCGCATGTGATATTTGGGACATGTCAGGAGGGCATCACAGGACCTCTCCCATTGCTTATAAATGCAGAAGGCACAACTGGATTCAGTCTCTTTTCTGCTGGCTGGCTGACGTGATCACCAGGTAAATTTGGGTTCCCAAGTATATTGTATTGAATGTATATTGTATTGAATGTATTGTAATGATTGTGTTGCATTGTAATATTGCCATTAAAGTAGATTATTGTTTACTTGGCGGCACTGAATTACTTCCATATAACAGCTTTAAACGGACGCGGAGAGATTTGGAACGTGGAGCGTAAATCCCTTTTAATCTCTAACAAATGGTGATCCGACGTGCAAGATAACGAGCTGAGGAGGAATTCAGACGACCGGATTGGGTCGGGAATAAGCGCTTTTAAACGCCTCAGACAATCGGCAGGGCCCTGCACAACTCTACAAATAAGGTACAGACGCCTGTTATGAAAATCGATTGTCTGTGATTGAATACACTAACATTTTAGGATTGTCTGAAGGCGTTTCACAGTGTTTTTAAAGTTTAAATGGAATATACAATGCATATTTTATTATATAAGAAACATAGTCGTTGATCGTAGGTAGACGGAAAGTCCTGCGTGACGTACAGTTTAGCGCGGATCTGCAGGTATTTTAGTCCTCAGTGGCGTGGAGCCGGTGCAGTCTGTTGAGTTGCGTGTTTTGAGTACTGCACGACAGAACCTGAAAACCCGATATTTCAGATTGGGTCGCCGTCTTAAACTGGGAGTTTTTACAGGACAGACGAACGCTGAAAGCTAAAAGCCGGAGGTCTGTGTTATGTTAATTACTCATTATCGGCGGATCTCAAAAAAGCACTCGGATGAGTGAGGCTCATTTGTGGTCTGCTGCTGCCATCTAGAGGGGAAGCCTCTGGATAGACCTGGTAAGCCCAAACGTGTAGTTCGGGTGAACTGGGAACGTCTGGAGGAGGCCCAGGTTCAGGAGGCCTTCAACTCACACCTCCGGCGGAGCTTTTCGGGCATTCCTGTGGAGGTTGGGGACATTGAACCAGAGTGGGCGGTGTTCAAAGCCTCTATTGCCGAAGCCGCGGCGGGGAGCTGTGGTCTCAAGGTCCTAGGTGCCTCAAGGGGCGGTAACCCTCGAACCTCCTGGTGGACACCGGTGGTCAGGGAAGCCGTCCGACTGAAGAAGGAGGCCTTCAGGGATTTGTTATCCCGGGGGACTCCCGAGGCAGTTGCAAGGTACCGACAGGCCCGAAGGGCAGCAGCCTCAGCCGTGGCCGAGGCAAAGCAGTGGGTGTGGGAGAAGTTCGGAGAGGACATGGAAAAGGACTTTCGGGCGGCACCAAAGTTGTTCTGGAAAACTGTCCGACACCTCAGGAGGGGGAAGCAGGGAACCATCCAAGCTGTGTACAGTAAGGATGGGACGTTGTTGACCTCAACTGATGGAGTGTTAGGGCGTTGGAAGGAGCACTTTGAGGAACTCCTGAACCCGACAACTCCGTCCTCTATGTTAGAGGCAGAGCTGGAGTATGACGGGGGATCAACACCAATCTCCCGGGGGGAGGTCACTGAGGTTGTTAAACAACTCCACAGTGGCAAAGCCCCGGGGGTGGATGAGATCCGCCCAGAAATGCTGAAGGCTCTGGGTGTTGAGGGATTGTCTTGGTTGACACGTCTCATCAACATTGCGTGGAAGTCGGAAACGGTACCGAAGGAGTGGCAGACCGGGGTGGTGGTTCCCCTTTTTAAAAAGGGGGACCAGAGGGTGTGTGCCAATTACAGAGGCATCACACTACTCAGCCTCCCCGGGAAAGTTTACTCTAAGGTACTCGAAAGGAGGGTCAGGCCGATTGTCGAACCTCAGATTGATGAGGAACAATGCGGATTCTGTCCTGGTCGTGGAACGACGGATCAGCTTTTTACTCTCGCAAGGATCCTGGAGGGGGCTTGGGAGTACGCTTATCCGGTCTACATGTGTTTTGTGGACTTGGAGAAGGCGTATGACCGGGTTCCCAGGGAGTTACTGTGGGAGGTGCTGCGGGAGTATGGGGTGAGGGGGTCCCTACTCAGGGCCATCCAATCTCTGTACTCCCAAAGCGAGAGCTGTGTCCGGCTCCTCGGCAGTAAGTCGGACCCATTTCCGGTGAGGGTTGGCCTCCGCCAGGGCTGCGCTTTGTCACCAATCCTGTTTGTAATATACATGGATCGGATTTCGAGGCGTAGTCATGGGGGGGGGGGGGTCTGCAGTTCGGTGGGCTAAGGATTGCACCACTGCTTTTTGCAGATGATGTGGTTCTGATGGCTTCATCGGTCTGCGACCTTCAGCACTCACTGGATCGGTTCGCAACCGAGTGTGAAGCGGCTGGGATGAGGATCAGCACCTCCAAATCTGAGGCCATGGTTCTCAGCAGGAAACCGATGGATTGTCCACTCCAAGTAGGGAATGAGTCCTTACCCCAAGTGAAGGAGTTCAAGTATCTCGGGGTTTTGTTCTCGAGTGAGGGAACAATGGAGCGTGAGATGGGCCGGAGAATCGGAGCAGCGGGAGCGGTACTGCAGTCGCTTTACCGCACCGTTGTGACGAAAAGGGAGCTGAGCCAGAAGGCAAAGCTCTCTGTCTACCGGGCCATTTTCGTTCCTACCCTCACCTATGGTCATGAAGGATGGGTCATGACCGAAAGAACGAGATCGCGGATACAAGCGGCCGAGATGGGTTTTCTCCGCAGGGTGGCTGGTGTCTCCCTTAGGGATAAGGTGAGAAGTTCGGTCATCCGGGAGGGACTCGGAGTTGAGCCGCTCCTCCTTCGTGTCGAAAGGAGCCAGTTGAGGTGGTTCGGGCACCTAGTTAGGATGCCACCTGGGCGCCTCCCTAGGGAGGTGTTCCAGGCACGTCCAGCTGGGAAGAGACCAAGGGGTAGACCTAGGACCAGGTGGAGGGATTATATCTCTTCGCTGGCCTGGGAGCGCCTTGGGATCCCCCAGTCAGAGCTGGTTGATGTCGCCAGGGAAAAGGAAGTTTGGGGCTCTCTGCTGGAAATGCTACCCCCGCGACCCGACCACGGATAAGCGGAAGAAGATGGATGGATGGATGGATGCTGCCATCTAGTGGCTGAAAGGGGGTAGTACACCTTTGACATTTTTATATGAGTTTAGCTTCAAGCGTTGAGGTTAAACATTACATTGCTGACCGGTATTTAAGACGGGAAGCGCGTTAATAGCAACTACGACAATAGCCCAGTATATTAATACATGTGAGCACATATTAATTGAGTCAGATAAATAAAAGCGAAGTGAATATGGAACGACAGAATGCTAAAAACGATTCTGAAATTCCAGGGAGTTACCGGGAGCAATGGGAACAGATTAAGAGATTGATTTTAAGCGGAATCAAACAGGGGGCTAAAGAAAAGGCTTGTACTGATCTCCGATTCCTACACGATAAAATGATAACAGAGAATAGAGTGGGAGATGACGACACCATAGGTAATTTGGGCACAGCATTGAATGTATATGAAAGACAGATTGTAAAGCAACTTGCACACCTAAACGAACAGAAACCCAGATGGTTTGCTCGTAGCAAATGGAACAAACAGACGCAGGCACTAGATAGATTGAGGAGGGTTTGTCACAATGCTGCCCTCGCAATGATTGGAATTAGAATTCCTCCCGTCACAGACGAAAATCTCCCGGGTGCAATGGCAATCCACAGCCCCATAAAAACAGATGAAGTTAACACTCTTCTGTTCCCTCATGGTATTAAAGACACGGAGGTGCCTAAAGATGGCGACATTCTGGACTATGTAGCAGAACGAGTCGAATATTTTAGAACAATGCAAAATAATGTTGTCTCTAACTCAGAGCAGAAATCTCAAACGGAGCCCAAACTAAATCCTGCTATTCTCACCCGCTCCTCTCTCCTTTACCCGGATTTAGGTAGTTTGATTACACAGACCCCTCCCCCTTATTCTCTACCCGATGAAAGCGCAAATAAATTGCAAATGATATTGACAGATGCATCGGACCAAGAAGGAGAGGAGACGGCCATAAGCGCAGGGAACTATAGAATGATGGGAACAGTAGCATTGACTCCGCTAAGGGGCGTCCCTACTCCAGAGACAAGACTAAATGTTAAAAAAACACAAGTTTCCTCCCCGTTAGACAGAATACACAGCGCACACACCACGCGGAGGCCTTCTTTTAACACAGACAAGGGGGGGGTTTCCCCGAGCAGGGACAGTCGACCATTTAATAGGGACCCCACCTCAGAACAATTGACTTCCCTTCTGACAGATCTTACAGAGAGACCCTCAGGCGCTACACAAACAGAGATAACATACACAACTGACCTCCTAGACGAGAGGGAAATACGAGAAAGGCGGTGCTACGAACAACAGATTCAAGATAGACGCAAGGAGGAAGTCGGGAGACAGGAACAGAGCGGATATGAGGGCTCGGTAGAAGATATAGAGGAAATTAGGGAGAGGAGAGGCCAGCACACAGATGTACGCAGGCGCGCTGAGGAGGGGGAGAGAGGTGAGCCTTTTCAGAACAGATCGCGCCAGACGTCTACGTCTTATCACCCATGTACGAAGGGGGACAGTGGTGAAGGGATAGCGGGCCATAAAAGGGAGAGGGACACAGCAAGCCATGAAACTGAGGAGTTTTACGATAAAACAGGACAGGAAGAGAAAGACAGCAGGAGGGCGAGGTGCAAAGTTAAGCAGATATCTATGACAGGAACAATCAGTGAACTAATGGAGGTAGATCAGGTTCTTTCAATGCCTCGTAACAGATTAAGGTCTCACCACACCGCAGAACACCCAACCGAGCATGCCTTTATTTGTCCAGTAGTACAGGCGCCTTTAGTAGTCGCGCAAGATGGGAGAACGGCTTATCATCCTTTCACATTAGGTGACATACATGCGCTGATTGATAAAATGCCATTGCCTACTGAGGGAGGGAGACATTGGATGCGAAGGTTTGCGGACATGGCTGTAGGACAGACTATCTGTCTGGGAGATTTCAGGAGAATATTAGCACAACAGACTTCCTATTATGAGGTAGAAAGAGTTGAGGATAGATCAGGAACATTGACAATGAAAGATGACGTGCCTATTTCTTTTTATGATGTTCACAGCAAGCTGGGCAAAGCAATGAGAGAGCATTTCCCACAGACAGGGGGAGGTTACGGTTCACTGTCATTTACATTTACACCTGGAGAGGCTGCAGCAACCATGTTGCTCAGGGCACGCCAACAATACACAATGGCAACTGATTACAGTCCAGATAATAATGACCAACATATACAGATGTTCCGTAAGGCAGTGCTTGCAGCGGTGCCGAAAGAAATTAAAAGTCTGATGGAGGACAATCCAGAGGTAGATCAGTTAAACACACAGACGTGGGAACGTCATTTAGCCCATCATTTGAGTAGATTTAACAGACAACATACAGAGGGAAAAACTGAGGAAGAGGAGTTGAGGGTGCAGTTACTGCGAACGCAGCTGGAAATAGCCCGGAAAACAGTTCAGAATGACAAAAAGAATGCCAAACAGTTGATTGTTCACCCAGTAGCGCCGGCCATGCAGCCACAGGAGCCACAAAACCCAAAAGGGGGTTTTTCCTACCAGGGTCCGCCCCATATAGTCAGCCCCAATTTGTCTACGATAATGGCTCTTGGCAACAGAGGGGCGGGTTCAGAGGCGGGTTCAGAGGCGGGTTCAGAGGCGGGTTCAGAGGCGGGTTCAGAGGTCGAGGTGGCTTTGGAATGACTCCTGGATTGGACTTAAACCAGAAGGTGTGTTTTATTTGCGGACAGCCAGATCATTGGTTCAAGCAGTGCCCACATAAAGCCCCACCAGGAAGGGGGCGGGCTAAAGGGGGACAGAGAGGATACGAAGGGGGGAACGGATCAGAGAGACCATATATCCAGACACCCCAGGAGGCTGTCCCATTTCCGCAACAACCGAACCAGGGTCACATTGCCCCTAATGCTATGGCCGCCCCCTATGGCCAGTTTGTCCTGTATGAGGGGGAGTACTACCGAGAATGAAGACGCCCAGGGAACTCTGGATGTGCGGGCCTGGCGGATCCATACATTAATATGACTGTTAAAGACTCAAAGCTATCATTCCTTGTTGACTCAGGAGCAAGATATTCCACCATCAATTCTCCCGTCTTCAAGGCGTCCCTTTCATCTACAACAGTCTCAGTCATAGGGTTTTCGGGAAAAATAGAAAAAATACCGCTTTCCACGCTGTTATCCACCAAGATAGCAGGACAGACATTCTTACACCAGTATATTCTTGCACCTAAAAGCCCGACTAACCTCATGGGTAGGGATATTCTGATCAAAGCGAATGCCTCCATCCTCTGTTCCCCGGATGGACTGATAATATCATTCCCAAATGGCACGACCTTCAATTGTTCATCATCTACCATAAAATCAGGTTCTCAGATGATGTTGGCCCAGTCCACTGAGCCAGAAGCAACCCAACATGCCACTATATTCTGGGGACTGTTGGACCGACCTCGGGACAACACACCTGGACTATATTCCATTTTTCAACAATGGAAGCCATGGATTAACCTCCTCAGGCCTTATGGCCCCCCTCCAGAACCCCCCCACCTGACGCTGAATTATGATAGAGGAGACGACCAAAGTTATGATTATGAGTATGATAAGGAGGTGTCTATGGCCGTTTGGGACGTTACCACGACAAATCTCTTTGTGGGACAGGCGGGTGTGGCTGCGTCGGTTGAGCTCTCTGATGAACAACTGTATTGGTACCGTTTGTCTGCTGAATCCACACCACACATTTCATTGGCTATCAGGAAGGGTTATGAAGCTAAAGAACTTGGTCCCATGGTAAAGACGCTGCTAGAAGTCGAAGATTGGGAACCTACGCAGATCGCAGCACTGACATACTCTCCCTCACACAGAGCTTATCGTCTTAAAATCTACACACAAGAATGCATCCACATGGAGAGACACAAAGTAGATAGACATCATGTAAGGGAAAGGTCTGCCTTATGGACAGAGTTAACATGGGATTTGTCCTTGAAATGTACAAATGTCCGCCCAATGGAAATGTACGTCCACTTATAATGCAAAGTCCCTGCCACCGGCAGGACAAATTTTAAGCACTCGTCTCGGACTAAAATCCTCAATGCATAACAGTTTTAATGTAATTCAGGTTACCAGGGGCACGAACTTCTGACCGGTGTTCCCTCTTGGTGTAGTCTAAAATCCTCAATGCATAACAGTTTTAATGTAATTCAGGTTACCAGGGGCACGAACTTCTGACCGGTGTTCCCTCTTGGTGTAGTCCGTGGGGGAGTGCTTAAGTGTGGGTACACAGGTTCGCCTGGTGCACAAGGTTATGGAGGTGGGGGTCTTGCTGGTGCTCAAGTGTCCATATACTTCACCCCATATTCACGTAACTTTTACCCGGCTTAAGAGACACTATTTCGGGGTACAATTTATCCATTTTCACACATTTTAATCAGCCTGGAACAGTGCAGGAACACTTTACCCAGCTTTCACACCCTCATTCCGGGGTAATAAAGCCATGTGCATGACCCTGGAGCTCTGCTTAGAGCAAGCACTCTGCTGCCCTTGTGTTCCTGTCCATTTCATGTACATTTGATGGGGAGTTTATGTCCATGTAATGGACAGATTCACATAACTTTTAACCCGGCTTAAGAGACACTATTTCGGGGTACAATTTATCCATTTTCACACATTTTAATCAGCCTGGAACAGTGGGACCCTATGCAGGAACACTTTACCCAGCTTTCACACCTTTCCAAATCATTTTCACACCGTTTCAAATCATTTTCATTTTCACCCATCAAATGTACATGAAATGGACAGATTCCTGTCCATTTCATGTACATTTGATGGGGAGTTTTCACGTAACTTTTACCCGGCTTAAGAGCCACTATTTCGGGGTACAATTTATCCATTTTCACACATTTTAATCAGCCTGGAACAGTGGGACCCTATGCAGGAACACTTTACCCAGCTTTCACACCCTCATTCCGGGGTAATAAAGCCATGTGCATGACCCTGGAGCTCTGCTTAGAGCAAGCACTCTGCTGCCCTTGTGTTCCTGTCCATTTCATGTACATTTGATGGGGAGTCAAATGTGGATGAGTCAAAAACAGCTTTTTCTGCACTGGAAATGATTTCTAACCATTATTACCGTTATGGAGCTGCTGCATGAACACTTTACCCAGCTTTCAGACTCTTCTTCCTGGGTAAGAAAGCCATGTGCATGACCCTGGAACAGTGGGAGCCTGCTTAGAGCAGGGACAGCAGGCACTCTGCTGCCCTTATGTGCTTGTACATTTCACCCATCAAATGTACATGAAATGGACAGATTCCTGTCCATTTCATGTACATTTGATGGGGAGTTTTCACATAAGTTTTACCCGGCTTAAGAGCCACTATTTCGGGGTACAATTTATCCATTTTCACACATTTTAATCAGCCTGGAACAGTGCAGGAACACTTTACCCAGCTTTCACACCCTCATTCCGGGGTAATAAAGCCATGTGCATGACCCTGGAGCTCTGCCTGGGACAGTGGGAGCCTGCTTAGAGCAGAGACAGCATGCACTCTGCTGCCCTTATGTTCTTGTACATTTCACCCATCAAATGTACATGAAATGGACAGATTCCTGTCCATTTCATGTACATTTGATGGGGAGTTTTCACATAAGTTTTACCCGGCTTAAGAGACACTATTTCGGGGTACAATTTATCCATTTTCACACATTTTAATCAGCCTGGAACAGTGCAGGAACACTTTACCCAGCTTTCACACCCTCATTCCGGGGTAATAAAGCCATGTGCATGACCCTGGAGCTCTGCTTAGAGCAAGCACTCTGCTGCCCTTGTGTTCCTGTCCATTTCATGTACATTTGATGGGGAGTTTATGTCCATGTAATGGACAGATTCACATAACTTTTACCCGGCTTAAGAGACACTATTTCGGGGTACAATTTATCCATTTTCACACATTTTAATCAGCCTGGAACAGTGGGACCCTATGCAGGAACACTTTACCCAGCTTTCACACCCTCATTCCGGGGTAATAAAGCCGTGTGCATCACCCTGGAGCTCTGCCTGGGAGAGTGGATTTCGACCCATCAAATGTACATGAAATGGACAGATTCCTGTCCATTTCATGTACATTTGATGGGGAGTTTTCACATAACTTTTACCCGTTTAAGAGACACTATTTCGGGGTACAATTTATCCATTTTCACACATTTTAATCAGCCTGGAACAGTGGGACCCTATGCAGGAACACTTTACCCAGCTTTCACACCTTTCCAAATCATTTTCATTTTCACCCATCAAATGTACATGAAATGGACAGATTCCTGTCCATTTCATGTACATTTGATGGGGAGTTTTCACATAACTTTTACCCGTTTAAGAGACACTATTTCGGGGTACAATTTATCCATTTTCACACATTTTAATCAGCCTGGAACAGTGGGACCCTATGCAGGAACACTTTACCCAGCTTTCACACCTTTCCAAATCATTTTCATTTTCACCCATCAAATGTACATGAAATGGACAGATTCCTGTCCATTTCATGTACATTTGATGGGGAGTTTTCACATAACTTTTACCCGTTTAAGAGACACTATTTCGGGGTACAATTTATCCATTTTCACACATTTTAATCAGCCTGGAACAGTGGGACCCTATGCAGGAACACTTTACCCAGCTTTCACACCCTCATTCCGGGGTAATAAAGCCGTGTGCATCACCCTGGAGCTCTGCCTGGGAGAGTGGATTTCGACCCATCAAATGTACATGAAATGGACAGATTCCTGTCCATTTCATGTACATTTGATGGGGAGTTTATGTCCATGTAATGGACAGATTCCTGTACATTTACCCGGCTTAAGAGACACTATTTTGGGGTACAATTTATCCATTTTTATTCACTAAAATTCTCGAAAAAACGACTGAGTGCCAACGGAGGAGGGGCTCAAAACTGCTCAAGTCTTCGGCGCTTCCGGCGGAAGCCCCGGACACATTTTCACTGCCCCGTCGCAATTTACACCGGAGAAGGGATTCGAGACCTCCCTTCCCCCGTCAAATAAATCTATTCATGTTTTCCAAGCTACCATCTGCACGAAATCGGAAACCCGGTTTTTGAGAGCACTTAGAAAAAAACCGGCTGTTTCACATCATGGAGGAATGTGTCCGTTACATGAGTGCTTTGGCTCGGATACAATTGTTGCCTGGAGGACCCCAATCATGGTTCTTAACAAAGTTAAAGTGCCTCTGGAGGAATGCAAGGGGAGTTGTCAGGGGACTTTACCCGCATATGAGGCACTATTTCATGGAGGAAAGCGTCCGCTACATGAGTGCTTTGGCTCGGATACAATTGTTGCCTGGAGGACCCCAATCATGGTTCTTAACAAAGTTAAAGTGCCTCTGGAGGAATACAAGGGGAGATGTCACAGAATAACGAGGCACTATTTTCGGATACATTTTATCCATTTTCACCCTTTTCTATGGTTCTTCCAAAAGTTAACTTAAACTTTGTCTGCCTCTGGAGGAATGCAAGGGGAGTTGTCAGGGGACTTTACCTGCATGTGAGGCACTATTTCATGGAGGAAAGCGTCCGCTACATGAGTGCTTTGGCTCGGATACAATTGTTGCCTGGAGGACCCCAATCATGGTTCTTACAAAACTTTAAGTTTTTGAACTGGTCTCTGGAGGAATGGAAGGAGAGTTTGAGGAGATTCTACCTGATGCACTATTTTCGGATACATTTGGCCGGTTTTCATGGTTCTCCAAAAAAGACAACATAGTATTTCCCTTCCTCTGGAGAGGCCGAGAGATGACAGGGATCTCTGCCCGCCTAACGAGTGCCTAAATGGGACACCTTTCGCACGATGATGCAAATGAAAAATTAACGTTTTGAATATAACCTGGATAGATTTGAGATAGGGTCTTTCTAGTTAGCTGAGTGCAACGTTCTCGAGTCTTTTCACTCTCATTCTACAGGGTACACTTCCCGGTACCAAAATGCCCATGCATACAGATAGGATGTTGCTGTGTTGTCAGATCTGTAACCATTCCTTCCGTGCCCTGAGCAAGCATTTGCTCAGAAACCATAGTGTGCGTAACTTGGTTGAAAGAAGAATTCTCCTGTTCTTGGCAAATGGACATACAAATATAAGGCTGCATCCCTGCATCATTGCAGGATGCAACTATACCGGGACAAGGCTGGACCGGCACTTGTACCGGGACCATGTCGAGCTGTCGCGGGAGGAGCTATGTCTCGCTGTTATTAAAGTCAAAATGACAGTGGCAACGAAGGACCTTCAAGCGCTCCGACTGACAAACCCCACAGTAGCGATGATTACCACTTGGGATGTGGACACTGAGGGTGATGAGGTCCTTTCACAACCTCCACCCTTGTCCCCAGTGATTGAATGTGACAACCCGGACTGTAAGGAATGGAGGATGGAGGCAAACACAATGAGGGCTCAGAGGGACAGATATGCTGCTGAGGTGAAATCCCTGCGCTTCAAGCTGCAGCAGAGGATAAAACATAAGCGACAGAGGTATGACCAGAGGAAAGCAGATAACATGCATGGCTTTGATGAAGAGTATGGGGAGGAACAAGAGCGGGTGTTTCTAAGGAAACGACCCCGAACAGAGGCGACACCAACGAGGCAGTCCAAGTCCAAAGGTCCATCCTTCAGCAAGTCCCCCGTTCCCTTGTGCAGCTATTCCCCCATTCCCTCGTGCAGCAAGTCCCCCATTGCCTCTCAGACACCTGCATCCAGCTCCTCAGAACCTGCATCCGTAGATACCGAGGCCTCATCAACCTCCCCTCCCATAAATTCCCCCTGGTTCTGCGGCAGGGGCCGGGGGAATATAATGCGGAATATAACATTCCCATGCATAATGGGTAAGTGTGTTAGATGTGTCACAAATGCAGTTTCTGTAATACACAATGTGTTGTCATTAAAGTACTGTGTTATGTTTCACAGAGGAGTATCTGCAAGGCTACCGGGAGCATTATGAGGGCATCGACCCAACAGTGAGGCTCCAAGAAAATGCAGTCTCGAAAATAAGCAGAGTGAAATCCTTCCTCAGCTTCATGGCACACGGTTTCAAACGCAAGTCGGACTGGCTCTTTCTGAGGGATCTGAAGAGGATACGTGGGTGAGTAACATCAAAAAACTGTCCATGATGTCAGCATCATTGTGTGTGTTCTCCACATTGACGCAATACGATGTACTGATGCGTTTTCCTTTGCCAACAGCTGGTCCCGGAGCCTGATACTGTCCAGCCTACAGGTCACCACCTCTGACTTCTACATCAAAAACATTTCACACTTTCTGAAATACATGGCAGCCACACCATGCAAGGGAAGCAGACTCAACCAAAACGACATGATTGTCGTCCAACGCGAACTTGCTGCCATCCTGAGGTCCCTGAGGAAAAAGGTGATCGTCCATCAGATGCAGGTGAAGCGGGACAAAATGGAAGGCTTGCCGAGCCATAAGGACATCATGACTTGTTTGACTGTGGCCAAAGATCGCATCCCTCAGCTCTTGAACCTGATGGCCAGCAATCCCACTACCGCAACCCGGCTCTTGCTCTATGGTTACATGACCCTCCACTGGAGCTGTATTTACGGCCACCGGCCGGGGGTCTACTCCAACATGACCAACTGTGAGGTCCGAAAGGCGGAGACAACAGGCACAGACTTCGGCTACCTCATCCACGTGAGTGCTATTACAAAATGTGTTTATTCTGGCAGTGATAAACATGTTGTGCATGATTGATACTTGTATTGATGCTCTCTACCTCTGTCATAACAGGTAAGCAACCACAAGACGGCCAACGCGTTTGGTGAAGCGCAGCTGTACCTCACCATAGAAGAATTCGGATGGATGAAGAGGTGGCTGGAAATCAAGAGGACGCTGACCTGCACCCAGAACCGCTACTTCCTATACACAGCAGGGAAGAACCCGTCGAGGAACCTTGCCCACTTCCTGAGGTTGGCATGGGCTGATGTGGGACTAAAAGGTCCCATTAATTTCACCGACCTCCGCACAGTCCATGCCGATAACGCAAAGAGGTTTCAAGACATAGACAACCGCCAGCGAGTGACTGACTTTATGTGCCATAACACGGCTACGGCAGACAAATTCTACGAAAAAAATCCTTCTTTGAAGGAGGCTGCGGAAATAAGGCTGCTCTTCACAGAGTCACTGCAAGCAGCGGCAGCAGCATCATCGGGGAGTGAAGACAATTTGGGGGACATTGACAGTGGCAGCTCTGGAGAGGAGCATAGCTCCACTCCCTACCAAGACTCCCCCGATGCCGAGACGTCAGACGAAGAATTCGATTTGGGTGAAGAGAGGGTGCCAGACTCTGCACCAACTTCACCCGATACGGACAATGTTACCAGTGCACAAGCCAATGATCAACTTGTAAATATGAAATGTGTTGTTGTACTCTGGCCCCTTCATGTTAACATGTTATGAAATTAAATTATGGAGGAATGCAAGGGGAGTTGTCAGGGGACTTTACCCGCCTTACGAGGCACTATTTTCGGACACTTGTAATTGTATATTGTATATAATTGTATATAAATCTGTATATAACTGTATATAAATCTGTAAATAAAATTTATTTATTTAACTGACTTGGTCCTATTTTTTAAAAACTATTACACCCTAGTTGAGTTGGTACTGGATAAATGGAGTGAACAAGTGGCAATAGTGAGCAGTGTGAGAGGGAAGGTAAAGCAATATGCTGAAAATAAGGGTGTTTTCCCCTTTAAGGTCCCCAGGGGCACGAGGTTCTGGTGGTGTGCATGGAGGGGTTCAGTCCGAGTGAGGAGTGCTCAAGTGTGTTGGAGGATGTGTAAGGCAGAGTAGGGTAAACAAAAAGTTAAAGTGTGAACCTCCAGCAGGGCAGGTGAAGAAGGCCGAATATTGATGCTGGTGGGCGGGCAGTTGAGCACCGCAAAATCCACCCCTTTATATCTAACCAGGGGCATGATAACATCCTCCACAGGAGGGTGAGTGGTGCTGTGAATAAGGCCGAATATTGATGCTGGTGGGCGGGCAGTTGAGCACCGCAAAATCCACCCCTTTATATCTAACCAGGGGCATGATAACATCCTCCACAGGAGGGTGAGTGGTGCTGTGAATAAGGCCGAATATTGATGCTGGTGGGCGGGCAGTTGAGCACCGCAAAATCCACCCCTTTATATCTAACCAGGGGCATGATAACATCCTCCACAGGAGGGTGAGTGGTGCTGTGAATAAGGCCGAATATTGATGCTGGTGGGCGGGCAGTTGAGCACCGCAAAATCCACCCCTTTAAGGTTCCCAGGGGCACGAGGTTCTTGAGGGTGTGATCATCTGGGTTTAGTCCGTGGGGGAGTGCTTAAGTTCGGGGGCCCGGGGACCCAAGGTGCGCGAGGTTATGGAAGTGTGCATGTCAGGGAGAGATTCTGGAGCTGCTTCGTCCGTGGTTTGGGGCTCTTTGAGCGGGTACAAATAGGTGGTTTTCCCGGTGTATTTCATGGATGTCTGACATAGCCTGTTTGCTCATGTCAGGGCGAGATGCTGGAGCACTTTACCCGCCTTGTAAAGCCTTCTTCCTGGGTAAAACAATCAATGAATTTCCGCCTGCTTTCCATCAGCACCTGACAGCCTGTTTGCCCATATCAGGGAGAGATTCTGGAGCTGCTTCGTCCGTGGTTTGGGGCTCTTTGAGCGGGTACAAATAGGTGGTTTTCCCGGTGTATTTCATGGATGTCTGACATAGCCTGTGATAGCCTCTATTTACAATACTTTTCCCCCTCTTTCAAACACGTATTCCGGGGTTGAAAAGTCAGGTGCTGCACCACCTGTGCTCTGGGTCTGTATTCACAACCCTTTTCCCGACATTTCAAACAGTTTTCCGCACGTTTTAAACACTTATTTGCAATGTCTATTTCATGGACACCACTCTATGTATTAATGTCCGTGATATGGACATGTTATTCTGTACACACCACGGACAATGATGTCCACAAGGTGGACTCTGCGGGGAAAGCTCGTCAGTCTCCGGGTCTTTTTCCACGTGGAAGGCCCCTGCACTGGGTATCTATGTAGCACCCCAGCTTATTTTTATTTTGCCCTGGGGCCGAACTGCATGCCTGTACACTTGGAGTACCGCGACCTGTAGTTAATGTCCACACGGTGGACACACAGGTCCCTAAGGTATGGTAGGGAAAAAACTGACCATGCATATACAGTTGACATGTTGCGTGATCTCCCGTCTGACCTGTGGGCGTCGCACTCTCATGATGTAGGTTTTTGCTTAAAAGCCACACCAGTAACATTTGAGGTGAGCAGCTCTGTGCCTGTGAACCGGTCACAATACCCGATCAAGCCACAGGCAAAAAGGGGTGTTGACAAGGAAGTTGAGGGACTGAAGAGAGCAGGGGTGTTAGAACCCTCACAAAGCGTTTGGAATACTCCCATACTTCCTGTATCAAAATCTACAGAACAGAATGGCTCATGATTTGAGAACCGTTAATGCTATTACGACTACAGCTCTGATACCAGTTCCTAACCCCTACACGGCTATCTGTAATATCTCACCTGAACATACATGGTTCACCTGTATTGACCTAGCCAACGCTTTCTTCTGCATACCTCTCGCAGAGAGTATGAGACCTATTTTTTCTTTTACAATAGGAGGGGAGAAACTACAATACACAAGACTACCACAAGGCTTCAGTTTGTCTCCAGGAATATTTAACAAAGTACTCAGGGAACAGCTAGAGGGCGTTACATTGCCAGTAGGGGTAGTATTAATACAGTATGTAGACGACCTTCTCATTGCAGCACCTTCTGCAGCCTCTTGTTTGGAGGCCACCAGAAACCTACTGGTACGGCTACACACAGCAGGGTTCAAAATCTCCAAGAAAAAGCTACAATGCACCCGTAAAGAGGTGACATTTTTGGGCAGAGTGATTTCCCCAGCAGGCACGGGCATGTCAGCAGCGCATCAGGAACACATTTTGAACCACCCGAAACCCAAAACAGTCAAAGACATGTTGTCTTTTTTGGGCCTCACAGGCTACAGCAGACACTACATCCCAGAGTATAACCCGAAAACAGCTGAACTCAGAAAACTCATCAATGACAAAGGCATGCGCAATCTCACTGCCACACTAGACTGGACACAAGCTGCAGAAGCTGCGTTCATTTCTCTCAAACAATCCATGTCCCAGGTCACGGCTCTTGCCTCTGCATCCTATGCATTACCATTCTTTCTTGATGTTTCTGAAAATGAAAACACAGTAAATGGGATTCTTTTTCAGAAAAGGGGGGGTTGTAGGACAATATTGATGTATATCAGTGTTACATTGGACAGAGTGGAAAACAGAGAACCTCCCTGCATGAGACACGCGGCAGGTACAGCACGAATCTTAAACAAGATTTCACACATTGTGATGAGCCATCCTTTGACAGTACTGACAACACACAGCATTGTCTCTTTTGTGAACTCAAGTGCATTCACAATGACTTCAACGAGACAAACAAGGCTGGAGAAAACTCTGACAAAGGCACACATCACATACACACACGAAGGAGTGAACAGCGCAGACACCATAGGTAGCGGAGAGCCCCACAGGTGTGAGGAAAGAATCATCCAAGATGTGAAGCTAAGAATAGATCTCAGAGACGAGCCCATCCCACAGGCAGAAAACCTGTTCACAGACGGCTGTTGTTTTAGACACCCCCAAAACGGCCTCAAGCAGCCTATGCCGTAGTAAAACAAAAACCTGAGGGACACTTTGAGGAAGTATCAGCTGGGGAAGTAACAGGGAAAGTATCAGCACAGTTGGCAGAAGTAATGGGAGTCATTGCAGCATTAGAGCTATCAAAAGGAAAGGATGTAAACATCTACACTGATTCAGCATATGTCCACGGCGTAATTCACGTGGAAATGCGACAATGGTTGAGAGCAGGATTTGTAACGTCCACAAATACCCCCATCAAACATGAGAAAGAGATCAAAAGGCTTGCAGAAGCAGTAATGTTGCCCAACAAGTTAGCTTTACTTAAGTGTAAAGGTCACAACACAGAAAACAACTACTTGGCTTGGGGTAACAATGCAGCAGACAAAGCAGCTAAAGAGAAGGCAGGATATACTCCATGGTATCAAATGCTTGTCTTAAAATCTGCTGACTTGCTGCCCGCAATAACAGATGAGACGCTTAAAGAAGCTCAAGAAGCGGGGTCTCCTCAAGACAAAAAACTATGGTCAAACAGGGGAGCTACCAACAAAGATGGGATATGGTACTCCCCAGATGGGAGACCGGTTATACCCCCAGAGTGGATAAGATCCATGCTTAAAGAAGCACACGGCCCAACACATTGTGGTAAAACTCAGATGAACAGGCATCTAACCCACTGGTGGCACCCATACCTACCAGACATGATAGCAAATCACCTAGAAGAGTGTGTCATTTGCTTAACCCATAACATCAGAGCCACTGTGAAACCACACCAGGGAAAGTTTCCTTTACCTAAGATGGCAGGAGAAGAAATCATCATTGACTACACTGACATGATTGACAAAGTAAGAGGATTCAGATATTTGTTAGTAGTAGTAGATGGATACACAGGTTGGCCAGAAGCTATCCCTTGCAGAAGAGAAGATGCAGACTCAGTGATCAAATTCTTAGTCGTGTGCGTTCGATTAACCCCTTGACTGCCTCACAGTTCTCTGTTGTTTTTAATGCTTCTCCTATCTGTAAATTAGATGTGAACTGTGCTTTTAATGCTGATGAGCTTATCTCCATGTTTGACTCTACATGCACACTAACACTGGATTCTGTTGCTCCTTTTACGCTTAGACGCACAAAAGTGCTCTCAGAGCCGTGGCTCAATGACTGTACTCGTGCTCTCAGACGCGCTTGCAGGCGTGCAGAGAGAAAATGGAAAAAGGATAAACTCCATGTCTCCCTAGAAATCCTTCGTGCTTCCCTGTCTGACTACCAGACGGCAGTCAAAGCAGCCAAAACAGAGCACATCTCTCTGTTAATCTCCAAAAACAGCCATAGACCTCAGGTTCTTTTTAATGTCCTCAACTCGATCATTAATCCCTGTGATGTTTCTTCTATTGTGCCATCGACTACTCTCTGTGATAAGTTTCTTAAATTTTTTATTGAAAAGGTATCTGCTCTTAGGCTAGCTCACACTAGTGCTACCCCAGATCCTGCTCCCTTTCTGTGCCCTGCTGTCCTCGACCACTTTGAGCCTGTATCCTTCTCTTCTCTCTCGGATGTGGTCAAGCACCTGCGGCCGACAAACTGCACCTCAGATAGCATTCCCTCTCGCCTTCTCAGAGACGTTTTAGATTCAGTTGGAGCAAGTATTTTATTAATTGTAAACACCTCCCTTAGCTCAGGATGTGTCCCTGCTGCCTTCAAACATGCCGTGGTTAAGCCATTACTTAAAAAGAAACATCTCGACCCCTCCTTTCTCGAAAATTTTAGGCCCATTTCCCAGCTACCTTTTTTATCAAAAGCCCTGGAGAGAGTGGTCTACGCCCAGCTGCAGTCTTTTTTAACCACGCATGGAATCCACGAAAAGTTTCAGTCTGGCTTCAAACCCATGCACAGCACTGAAACAGCCCTTTTAAGAGTTTTTAATGATCTGCTCCTAGCCGCCGACTCAGGTAGCCCAGCTGTCTTGGTGCTGTTAGACCTGACAGCTGCTTTTGACACTGTGGACCATAGCATCCTGTTGTCACGGCTTGAACAGTCCGCTGGCATCACAGGCTCTGCCCTTGCATGGTTCAGGTCCTACCTGACAGACCGTAGCTTCGCTGTGCAGCTAGGTGCCTTCTCCTCTGCAAAAGCCCCTCTTACCTGTGGGGTTCCCCAAGGCTCGATTCTGGGCCCCATCCTTTTCTTACTGTACTTACTGCCCCTAGGCTCAATTCTCACTAAACATAATATTCCCTTCCACTGCTACGCCGACGATGTACAGATATATCTCCCTCTCGAAGCAAGTGTCACACACTCATTACAACAGTTGATGGACTGCTTAACTGAGATAAAATCCTGGCTGAGCAAAAACTTTCTAAACCTCAACGAAAGCAAGACTGAGGTCATCTTTTTTGGACCCCAACCTCCAGCCTCCCAGGTTGATATTCTGGGCTCCCTCCAACAGAACATCCTCCCCTCAGTCACGAACCTTGGGGTGACCTTCTCCAGTACTTTTAAATTCGACAAGCAGGTCAGCAGCGTAGTCAAATCCTGCTTTTTTAAAATAAGACTTTTGGCCAAAACCAAGTCGTATTTATCTTTTAAAGACCTGGAAAGGGTTATTTACGCCTTTGTGACCTCGAGACTGGACTACTGCAACGCCCTGTATATGGGTATGGACCAGGCATCAATTAAACGCCTGCAGCTAGTCCAGAACGCAGCTGCACGTTTGCTGACTGGCCATAAAAAGCGTGACCACATCACCCCAATTCTGGCCTCACTGCACTGGCTTCCAGTTCGGTACAGAATTGATTTTAAAATCCTTTTATTTGTTTTTAAAGCACTAAATGGGCTGGCTCCGGCCTATATAGCTGAACTCCTCCAGCGCTACACCCCAGCCAGAGCTTTAAGGTCTGCTGACCATCTGCTGCTGGTAGTGCCCAAGACCAGGCTCAAAACCCGAGGGCACCGAGCCTTCGCAGCAGCTGGCCCCAGGCTCTGGAACACTCTGCCCCTCCACGTCAGGTCGGCCCAGACCCTAGGGGTTTTTAAATCCTTTCTCAAAACGCACTTCTTCTCTCAGGCTTTCTAGTCAGAGCGGAGCACGACTCCTGACTATTCCCTGTGTTTGTTTTATATCTGTTTGTAAATGATTGTCTTTTATTGTGATTATAAGTGTTTTTAATGCATGTACAGCACTTTGGCTCGACCAAAAATCGCTTTTAAATGTGCTTTATAAATAAAACCTGATTTGATTTGATTTGATTTAGTCACGCATTACATTCCATTACATGGATTTCCTAGGAAAGTGAGGTCAGACAATGGCAGCCATTTCAAGAACCATGACCTACGCACAGTAGAAGAGTCCCTAGGGCTAAGACACAGTTTTGGAGCAGTTTATCATCCACAGTCTCAGGGAAAAGTGGAAAGGATGAACCAGAACCTAAAACAAAAACTCAGCAAAACATGTGAAGAGACAGGCATGAAATGGTTGGACGCATTGCCTCTAGCTCTTATGTCAATCAGGAGCTCAATTAACAAAGGGACAGGTTTCTCTCCATTTGAGCTCACTCATGGTCACCAGTTCCCAGGCCCAGGAGCCCTAAGTGTAGGAAAGGAAGTAGAGGTTCTGAGTTCGAAACCATACTTCCAGCAACTTAAAGGATTAGTGGCAGATTTTTCCACCCAGGTTGCAGAGGCAAAAGGGGGACCCGAGAAACACGAAGCGAACACTGCAGAGTTCGTCTGGCTGAAAGCGATCAGACCCAAGTGGCTGAGACCCAGGTTCTCTGGACCCCATCGGGTGATGCAGAGGACATCTCACGCTGTCCGCTTGGAAGGGAAAGGAGACATCTGGTACCACTGGAATCAGTGCGCAGTGGGCAAACCTCCAGGAAGGATCCAAGACGACATCATCCCGGACGTGGGCCGCACAGAGGAGGAGGAACCAGAGGGCGTCGAAGAACGGCACTGAGGGAACGAGGCAGAGCGGGGTGGATCAACGCTTCCAGATGGCGTCTGTCTCCTCTACCGGAGGCTGGCGTGTGAAAGCTGTCATCATCCTCCTCGTGCTGGGCCTGCTGCACCTGTCCAAGGTAGCCCTGCGTGATGAAGCTGTGACCATTCCAACAACAGGTGGCGAGGGCTCTCGCCCCTCGGGGGGAGAAATGAAGGTACTCTTATCTAAGGGCTCAGACCCTGAGGGCAAAATCACACCAACGGGCCAATCAGTGCCTAGCAACAAAGACAGGTTGTTTCCAATCACCACACAAACATTCAGTACGATGAGAGAGAGACAAAGAGAGAGACACAGAGAGAGAAGAAGGAGGAATGCCCCTATCTCTGCTCACGAACCACAGAATGTTTCTTTTAACTGCCCAACTGCAATATGTGACGCACCAAACTGTGTTGTTGCCTACCCTGTGTTCTTTAGCAAGGGTGGCGACTCCACGGTGTGGAAAGCGTATCCAAGGACGCACTATCAGGAGTTCCGGGTCTCGCCACGGATGGTAAGAATAATACTCAACACCATTGCAAATATGCCCCCAGAACTGTGGTGTAGCACGGCAGAACAGTTAAAATATGAGTTCCAGTGCCCGGCAAGGAAACCAGATTACAAAACTCCCAATTCGGGGGTCACTGGATGTGCCTTTACTAAACCAGAACATGAAACAGATTTTTATAATTTAGGGGTCGCCGGACACGCCTCTAGTAGAACATATATTGAACCATATCATGAAACAGGTTTTTCAGAAAATGCCCCAATATCCACTCCACCTAAGCAAACAGGAGAGGATGTAGATTCTTCAAAAAAGGCCTTAATCGCTCCACCTAAACTAACTAAGACCAATTCGGCAATGAGTTTAATATTAGACTATGCACATGAACGCAATGTTAGTAACTGTTGGCTGTGCCAAAACATGCCAGAATCTGTGCATTCTCCCATGTTTAGCCCAATTCCTTTCACGAAAGCTGACTACGGTTTAGTTAGCTGGAATGACATAGCATCCCGCATTGGAGAGGAGGCCGAGGATTGTTACACTCCTTCGTACCCAATAAACTCTGAGAAACCTCTACAATACAGGGGTTTAATCTCGCTCATTGTTGAGACAGTAAATAAAGATTACCTGCCTGAGGGGTTCAAACAGTTGACGGTCCTAAGACTAATATATATGAAGAAATATATTAACCTAGCTTTTGAATACAGATTCCAATTAGCTCTAGCCCAGACTAATTGCTCGGTTAACGTTACCAGTCCAATATGTACTCCGCAACCACACACTCCATCTTTATTAGTTGAGGCTTTGGTAACAGTAGTGCCCTGGTTTGGCTCCAGAACAGTGGACTCAGTTGAGGTTAAAATACATGACTGTTCGCAGCCATTACCCTTAGGTAAGTCCCCTACCCGTGACTGTTCTGTCTATGTTCCCCCAGTTGTAGTACATGAGTGGAAGAATGTGTCCATCTGTTTCCAGAATGAAAGAGGATCTCTTACCTCTCCAGATGTGGGTCACAGCGACTGTAATACCGTAATAAAGGTGCAGTTAGCCAGAATGCCCCTCCCGCAGAGAGTTTATTTAGTTTGTGGGGACCGAGCCTATGGCTGTATGCCTTACGACATTTTCTATGGCACCTGTTACCTGGCCTATCTAATCCCTTTAATCCGTAAAGTAAAGACTGATGAGATTGCAGCTATACTTCCCTCTCTACATAGAAACAGTAGGTCAATTACAGAAGGACAGCGGATGGCTAGTCTATTTTTACCATGGTACGGTATTTATGTTTCTCAGCAGGAAATAGTGGCGTTGTCCCAAGTAGTGGAAAATCACTTAAATGCATCTAACACAGCCATGTTAGTCTAACATAAAGAATTGCAGGAGGTTAGGACTGTAGCATTACAGAATCGTATGGCACTGGATCTTCTATTAGCCGCCCAGGGGGGCACATGCAAGGTGATTGGATCTGAGTGTTGTTCTTTCATCTCTGATGCTACACCTGAGGTGATGGATATGGCTCATGATACCGCCAGGGGGATAAAAGAGTTGCATGAAACTCATGGGTTTACCCTTGGGGATTTAACTGGAACTTTTGGATCGTGGGGTGCGGGGTTGGTTACATTTGTAGTAACCGTTTCAATGTTTATCTTAGTTGTGCTAATTGTGATAATCTGCTTGGTCACAGTAGTTAAACTAGCCATACGAAAGATGACCAAAACCGCCCTCCAGGCTCCACAGAGACTAGTAGGATATTCCACAGTTAATGACTCCGTGTTAATGCCCAGTTTGCAGATCCGTGGAGCTTAATCACGGCTTCTGCGCCATGGGGACCCCCACAAAATTGATAACAAGTTGATTAAAATTGGCACTCAGAATGAAGAACATGTATAAAGATTTTACCCTTTCGGGTTTTTACACTACGCCATAAATGTCTGATTCTTCTTTTCCAGATGTTTGAACAATGTATTTGACTAAAATGAATGTATAGACAAGTGCCTTACTTTTGACTAAAGCGTAATGAAGTATACGTGAAGTAATGTTAAAGCTTGAAGACACTGCAATTTTGCAGATTACAGATTAATTGAATCACCACTGTGAGTGTTATACCTTAAACTGTGAATTTCAACTGGACCTTTACAATCCAGATTTTATACCTCAGGTGGATGTCTAATAATCCTAAATGTTAAATGTGTTTTTACTATAATTGTCCTGAAGCAAATCTTTGAGATGCAAGCTATTTAAAAAAAAAAGTTGGTAATTGGATGATTAAGGAGGACTGAAGGATAAAAGATGTTATTCGGAAACATATATTTTACTACTTTCTTCTATATTTTTTGGTATGTTTATTTTTGTGCTATTGATGAACGATTTGTCTAAACACTGAGGAGAGATGATTTTCTGTTACGATTGACTATACTCAATCATTCTGATTGAAGGGTTTTAACTTTGTTGTTACAAAGTGATGTAATTGATGTATGGAGTTATTTACATATTTTGGTATTTCTAACACGGTCGTATGAAGTTGATATGTGGAGCCATTTCTGAACGTTTAAATAGTCTGAATCCCAGAATGAATGTGAATGTCTTGAAAATAGTTGATTTATTAAATTTAAATCAAAAGGGGGATTTGTAATAGAATATTTGAATATATTCATGTTAGCTCCAAATAAATAAGCTTAAAAATGGGAATTATTTGGGTAAAACTGTGAGCTGGGCTTTGGAGGCCTACAGCAGGTGACTTTTGAGAGAGCATGTGATTTTAGAAGACTCCTAAAGAGCAGGAGACGAGTGGGTCACACAATTAGAGAGACAATGGTCCTTCTGATTCTGGGTGAGCTGACTTCGGAGTGCAAGGGAAGTTCAGAAATGGCCTTAGGGTATAGGAACAGTTAAGCTTAGTTGGTTAGCTGGTCCTGAGGAAGTCATGAGATGATGACTGGTAAACCTCAACAAATATGGCTTTCTTAGAGAAAGACATGGGACATTGGGGGAAGGTGAGCGCATGTGATATTTGGGACATGTCAGGAGGGCATCACAGGACCTCTCCCATTGCTTATAAATGCAGAAGGCACAACTGGATTCAGTCTCTTTTCTGCTGGCTGGCTGACATGATCACCAGGTAAATTCGGGTTCCCAAGTATATTGTATTGAATGTATATTGTATTGAATGTATTGTAATGATTGTGTTGCATTGTAATATTGCCATTAAAGTAGATTATTGTTTACTTGGCGGCACTGAATTACTTCCATATAACAGCTTTAGACGGACGCGGAGAGATTTGGAACGTGGAGCGTAAATCCCTTTTAATCTCTAACAATACACACACACACACACACACACACACACACACACTGTATTGTATGAGAGGTTCCAGGTTGAATTGAGGCGAATATTTATAATGTTTAGAGGTTGTTGTGTTTAATATTCATGAGAATATTTGTCATTGTTCAAATGATAATAAACACACATATAAAGCATATTTGTCCACTCATATGTTGATAAGAGTATTAAAAACTTGAAAAATATCCCTCTAAGGTACATTTAGAACAGATTAAAAATGTGCGATTAATTTGCGATTAATCGCGATTAACTATGGAAAATCATGCGATTAAATATTTTAATCGACTGACAGACCTATAAATAATATAAAGTATAAACATATCTACAGTCACAATTTCATTATTGTTATTCATACTTTCTGTTATGTAGTTTATTAATGTTCCCGTGCTTTCAGTTTCCATCCAGTAATATAATCACAATGCTATTTTGAAGGTGTGTTCAAAACAATCTATGTAATGCAACTTGCTGCACGTACTGCTACACCTACTATTGGGGAATCTGATGTTGTAATGTTTGTGCCGGAGCCGCTTCATCCAAAACAGTACTCCGGTTAGAGAGATGACACCTGACGGGAAATACAGTCTGAATTGGTACACACTGTGAATATGAGTGGGAAAAATGAGTGTAACAAATGCTTTTTAGACAATAAGAAATATAAAGTTAACTCAACTAAAGTTGCTCAGTATTTTTGTATTGTCAATACTATTACTGCATAACTAATATCTCAGATCTGAAGGTTTAAAGAAAAGGCACTTTAAAATAAAGATTGGTCTTTCAATACATTAGCTGGTTGATGTTGTCTTTTCAATTGTTTATCTAAAATCAAGTAACTATAACTGGTACTTATCGTTTGAAGATACAGTCTGGTTATAATGCTGTTTGAAGGAGTCACACAGGTAAGAGCACTAACTATCTAATGTATCTTAGCTTGAATTAAATGTATTTAACGTATAATGAAGTGACTGCAAATAAATGTATCACAAACTTTATAAAAACTTTTATTTCAGTCCACAAATACCCAGAATAAAGAATACATTCAGGTCAATGTAGAAAAATAAGAAATAATTTAGTCCCCTCGGTCTTCCTCTCATTGACGTTTGCTCATATCAGTAGAGGAAAAGTGTGTGTGTGTACAAGATAGATATTAATTTTACTCCACAATTTCCTACCGTATTATTAAATAAGTCTGCACAGCTGAGGGGACACCTGTAACTCAATTGATGTGATTTATTCAATACAAACAAAGAGTTAATCAAATGACAGCCACATTGTTACCTAAAGTGTCTCAAACACGTTTAAGGTTGCAATGCAACTGAAAGGTACACTAATAAAAGTAAAACGTTGTATCAACAAAAAATCACACGAAATATTTTACATTGACTCAATGAAAGTCAATTTCTTCAGATCAATCTGTATATTTTAACTCCAGAGCACATTTATTTGAATGAAAAACAAGTTGTTCACACAACGAGCTTTGGCCTCAGAGGCAGCCATTACCTGATCTTAGACATGTTAATAAGTACCACAGTTAAAATACAGTAGTATGTGCCGCTTCCAAACATCAAACTCTTAGAAAAAGGACATGTCCTTATTATCCACTGCACACTTTTTTAAAGCAACACTGACAACTTGCGCCTGTGAGACATGTAATCTCTGAAAATGATTAGACATGCATAACTTCTACAGTGAAAATCGGTCATACTGTAAGTGCAACTTCTGAACACAACACTTTTTCGCAAATGTTTTACATTGCATAATTATTATAAAACCTTGGATTTAGAAACCTTACCATGTAACAATGATAACTGTGAGTGAGTGCAACAAAGTCTCTACTCTGGGATGAACAGCTAGGTTCTCAGTCTATTCACTTTTGGGCTCATCTTTTTCCCCTCAAGCTCCATCAGGACTTTTTGCACAACTTCAAAAGTGGATTGCAGTTCTTTAGGATTTCTTAAGTTCAGTGCGTATATGAGCCCGAAGAGCATGACATAAGCTGTCACAACCGAGGGCAAGCCGCTGAGGACCTCTGTTCCTTCGATGAGAACCTTGACGTCTTTGGGTCGATGAAACTGATCCTCTTTTCCAATGACAAACATTGCCATTGTTGCCTGCTCCAGTTCTCCAGCCTCAGCGTCCTGCAGATCATGCAAACAAAAGGGAAATGGATGAGGACCACAGAGTGTAGTTCAACAGGCATGAGGCGCAAAGGTTTCCCCAAGTTTGCAGCTACCTTTTAAAAATACAAGATTATAGTGGATAGATGAAAAGGAAAGTTCTCAGTTCAGGCGGCCCAAGAGGAAAGCTCAGGAGGTCATCACAAATTAATAGGTTTCAGCTCAGGAGGTCATCACAAATGACTAGCTTTCTAACCAAGCAGTTATTTGCATGCAGTACAAATATGTTATTTTTCTTTTATGAACAAACTTCTTGTGAGTGAGTGGGAGGTCTTACCTGGAATTCTTTGATGAGATGGTCAACAGGTTCACCCAGGTAGATCATTAGAGATTTGAGGATGCATTCTCTTCTGATGGCGATGTCCACAGTCTGAGTAAGAACAGTTATATATATATATATTATAAATCAAATGCAAAAAAAAGGAGGATTCAGCCACTGATCCCACGGATAAAAAACTCATTCATAGAGACCTCATCCAAAACCTGCAAGATCCCGGTGGTCTTCTGTTTCACAACTCCTCCCCTGCTCCTGCACTCTAAAAACAAATGCCTTGGCTCAACAAAGAAAATCAACGCAACAGTTTGCATCGATGTTTATTGAGTTAAGACAACTTCTAATGAAATTGTCTTAAAGCAACAAAGTTATTTGAGTTAGGAGAGAAGGCTTTTCCTCTACAGCATAAACACAAGTTTTGAAGTTGATTACTCAAAAGATTAAGTTGTTCCGACTAGTTTTACCACATGATTTAAAAGGAATTTAAGTTGTATGTACTTAATTACCATCATTGTGAACACACGTTTTTAAGTTGACCATTTATAAATGAAGTTGCTCCAAATATATTGTATTCAACAGTTTTTTTTCTTAGCTTTTTCATGTCTTTGCCTTTAAAGAAAGACATTAATTGATTCCACAACAAAAATATTAGGTAATTCACTTTTTATTTTGAACTGCAGTTGTGCATGAACACCTGGAATCACAGCTGACTGCAGGAGAGAGGAGAACCATTTTATAGTTGGGCTGCAGCACGCTGATTGGCTGCTGGAGAATGAGGTGAAATGTAATAGGTTAAAGAGAACGCCTGTGATGAGCTGGTTATATGCAGCTGTGGAGTGAATGTATATACACCCAGTCTTCCTGAAAGAACTTGCGCTGAGCTTCATTTCAATCTTGAGAAAAAAGATAAATAACACAAATGTAAATTGCCCCACAAATAATAAATAAACACATTAGCCATATTACCATGGGACATGGGGACACAGCAAACACATGCTGCCATCACATCGAAGTTAGTGGCCTTTGCATATTTAAAACCAGTGCCAAATATGTAACATCTGTAAAGTTTTTGTAGAACTACAGAAACAAACTCTCAATGGCCACCAGTCTGCAGATCACACACATCCATTTTACAAAAGATGTAACAAAGATGTTTACACTGCCGACAGTCATTATCTCAAACAGTGTGAACACATTTAACGCAGAATGCTCATTCATTTGTTTCCCTGGACCACGATGGCTGCCATCGTATGGTCAGACCCTGGGCGGGCCGGTCACTGATGAAGGCGATATTCATGTCCTTTCGAAGCACATTAAATAATAGGTTAGCGCATAAGAGATCATGAATTAGGTAATTGCATACTTTTTAAACTGTCACTCTTAGCGAATTCAGAGCCATTATTACCAGCTGCTAAAGCAACGCTGGTATTGTTTTCACCTATTGAGTCTGCATGTGTGTGTCGTCATGGCAACGTGGTCCTGAAGACACACAGAGGTGCTTTTGAGTACTTTGCCTGGTGTTTAAATGCATGTGGACAGATTTTGTCAATCACAACCTTGCACGTTTTAGTGTACCTTCTCATCTTTTTAGCAGGTTCCATACAATACTTGAACTGGTTAAGTGAAGAGCAGAAGCATCTTTTCAAATGTTACACAATCCTTTTCCCATGCCATTGCTGTCAACACCTATCCATGCTGAACGTTGCTAAGATATTATTGATTGGGGTGTGGCCAAAAGTGCAATATGCTTCAAAATGTAGCTGACAGAGAGCAGTGCTTTTGTCCTGTGTCACTGTGTCCGTGGATTTTATTTTATTTCAAGATTTTTAATTACGCCGCTAAACTCCATGAAAAGGTCCTCTTCCTTTTCTCCAAGGTACACGACAAGGCAGTGGATGGCTATAGTTCTCTGCGTACTTCAATTGTATTGTGCTATTTTTTAAAAAGGAAAATAGAGAAATGACCTAAATGAATATATTCTGAATGGGTGACTGCCAACTAGGGCTGCAACAAACGACTAATTGGATAATCGATTAATCTATCGATTAATGAAACGATTAATCGATTATTCGGATTATGCCTTGCACAATTTCTCAAACGCTCTTATTTAGCCATCAACTTTTAGATTTAGCTTGAGGTTGTTTTAGGCATGTGGAAACTAACAATGAAGACAACAAAGATGAATACTTGATTCAAAAATACATATTATTAAATTAACTAAACACATTTTGAACAAATTAAGATTGCTTTTTATTTAAATTAAATACATAATATTTCACATCAAAAGAAACAACAATGTTTTAACAAATCGTATTAAATAATGTGATGACAGAACTGTTAACAGAATAGCTGAAACTTTAACGAAATAAATAACTCAGTTACCTCTAATCATTAACCCATGCTTGTATAATGTAGTTATCTCTGTGTGTTGCTGCTAGCATACAGAACACCTGACGTGGAAACGTTACTCGTGGATCTGAGCTGCTAGAAAGACAGTCGAATTGCTCGTGTTACCGCCCTGACATGCTAAACCAGGGGTCGGCAACCCCTGGCACGCGGCACCATAACCAGTGGCACACTAGGAATAAGTGTGCAAAATATTTCAATTGTATTTTCGGATCCTGAACGAGACTCGTTACCCGCAGAAGGAAGCCATGCACGCAACGCAGCCCCACTCTCTTTAACTCCAGGTGACTTTCTGCCGCTTTCCTCCGTGGTGCTGATCGTTTCACCACAGAGGAAAACACTTCACTAATTGCAGTAGCCTTCCCATAAGGAGCTGTACAAATGCCGCAGTTTTTACATGGCTGTGTATTTAGTTGAAAGCCCAGTGGCGATCTGCTCATCTCTCATCGAAAAAATATGCTACAAAAGGGGCGGACTGGCCATCTGTGTGTTGAACTTTCCTGTCAGCTCCCAGACCGTAGTCGAGGAGGGCAGAAGCAACAAGCTTCAGGTTCAATAACCCACTTTAGCTTCAATGACTGGAGAAAGGCGAGCTCTTCTTGGGAGGCATTTATTTAGCTGTTCTTCTGTTTCACAAAATACATCACAGACCTGTTTTTCTGCTTCCTCATTTCACTTCCAGAAACATACACACGCTCTCTCACTGTCGCTCTACCATCCACAAACACACATGCACAAGCCTGCCTGCCTCTCTCTCTCTCTCTCTCTCTGGAGAATCGCAGAACGGACGATCGCCCTTATTATTATGCCGTTTAAACCAATTATTTAAATGTGTTTGTTAAATTCGGCATCAGAAGTTGCGCTGACAGGTCCACACACTGCTTCCCCGCAGCGAGGCTTCCCCCGCCCTCCTGCTGATAGTTCACCAGCATCAAGCTCCTCAATCCCCCCCCACCCCTTGAAAATTCTCGATCGTTGGCACGCTGATAACATTTTTTTTTTTTAAATGGCACGTCATATCAAAAAGGTTGCCGACCCCTGTGCTAAACTCTTATTGCACTTTTGGCAACGAGCATCGAGACGGGTAAAGTTTAACCCAGTGGTTCCCAAACTTTTTGTGCCCAAGGCACACCAAAGGACAAGTAAAAATCTCAAGGCACACCTATTGTGCAAAATAGACCTTATAACACGTGTTATCACTCATATCATGTATTGCACTTGTTTGATTTACAACTACCTTACATAATAGCTACGTTTAGTGGCGGACTGGGACAAGAAATCAGCCCGGGCTGGGAATAAAATAAAATCGTCCCTCCGTTGCCTTCTGCACAGAACATAGTGCGAGGTGGTTGCTATGCAACAACAATAACGGATAGCGACTGTCGTCGTTTAGGTGTTTTTTTTTTCTGGAGATAGGCACTTCTCAATCCACTCCTCCATAGTAAGCCCACCCCGGAGGTCGAAGTTAACCTTAAATGTTTCCATCTTAAGCTTTGTTAGTTAATTAGTTTTGTGGCGGACGTAATGTAACAGTTGTAACGGTTCTCAGACGCGGAGGGATACTGATTTGTGAAAAGTAACAACAACTATTCTCTGGATATACGCTCATTATATCACGGCTAAGAAACATCAGATTACTTAATTTGACTTGTCCGTTTTATAAACATATACTAACTGTGCTTGTTGTAAATCAAACAAGTGCAGTATATGCTATGTTATAAAGCCGTGGAGGGCGGGAGTTTATAAACCAAAGAGTAACCGCCCTTACGGGACGCTGTAATAAGAAAAGCGAACGCACCCGCAAGGACACCTGGCCTCCTATTGGTTGAGGGATTTTGACAGGATTGTTGCACAAAAGTTTCGAGCGCGCACAGAATAAATCTGAGAGCAGAACAAATCTTTAAGCAGCAATATATCTGAGTGCAAGTGTACCGTTTGAGCAAAAGCAGAGCAAATCTAAGTGCAAGCAGGCACTATTTGAGTGTGAGGACAGGGTTTGAAGGAAAGAAATCAATAAAGTATCCTCTCAAATTTAAATACCACGCTCTTGAATAAAGATAGGGAATAACCCCCATACGCAGTGTGTTGCTGCATGTAGCAGCTGCTTGTGTGTAAACTGCCCCGCCCCCTCGCACACAGATGGGGGAGAGAGATCTCGTCTGATCGAAAATACATCATAGACGCATTTGTTTGTCTTTTTGCATATTAGAAACGAGTTGCCGACACTAAGACTGTGATATAATGCTTATGTAGCAATAATACATGACATGTATTTTTTAAATGTCTCCGGTACCGATAAAAAGACCAATAACGTTGGAGCTTAACGGCACGTAAAACACACGTGATGACGTCACCAACGAATCGACGACTGAATTAGTTGGCAACTAATTTGGTAATCGATTTTAATCGATTAAGTCGATTAGTTGTTGCACCCCTACTGCCAACAACTTGTATTTCAATGACAACTCTGAATAATGATCCTACCTCAAGAAGCATGTCCTTGATCTGCTTCACCGAGATTCATTTTTAATAAAAAGCGATATCACAATAGTAACCAAAGTATTTTTACGCTCACAGTAGCCTCTACTTTGTATCCTCTCACAGAACTATTCACAGTTCAAAGGCTGCTAATTTTGGTCAAACAGCAATTTGCCTATACAGTGCAACTACAAGGCTATCTACTGTATTTGAATGACAAAAGATGACACTCACCTTAAAATGTCCTTTGTATATTTCTATTTGTCTTAACTGTGGGAACTTGTCCAGGCATGTTAAGTGGGAGTGGACTTGAAATCCTTAACTCAAGGTGTAGAACAATTAAGTTATCAAGCCAAATGCATTACTTACTACAACTTGAATTTTGTTTTAAGTCAATTAACGCAGAAATCAGAATTCAAATTACATTATGGTCTTGCATTCCATCCTGTCTGAAAACGGCTACCATCATTCCTGTCCCCAAAAAGACACCAGTCAGAGAGCTCAACAACTACAGGCCCATAGCCCTAACATTGGCGGTGATGAAGTGTTTCGAAAGACTGATAGCCGACTACATCAAAGCCAGCCTCCCAACCTCCCTCAACCCTCATCAGTTCGCCTATAGAGCCAACAGATCCACGGATGATGCCATCGCCACGGTTCTTCACACAGCTGTGAGCCACCTAGAAGGCCCAGGCAACTATATAAGGATGCTGTTTGTTGATTTTAGCTCAGCTTTTAACACCATCATACCTGACACTAGTGGAAAAACTGTCAAGCCTAGGTTTCCCCTCCATGTTATGCGCCTGGATTAATAATTTCCTTACAGGCCGTCCTCAGACAGTGAAAATAGGACCTTATTGCTCCTCCACCCGCACCCTCAGCACTGGCTCCCCGCAGGGCTGCGTGCTGAGCCCTCTACTCTACACTCTCTACACACACGACTCCCATTCACCCCTCCAACTCCATTATCAAATTGGCAGATGACACCACTGTGGTCGGCCAAATATATAAGGGAGACGACGAGTCGGCATACAGAGACGAGATCCTGAAGCTGTCTGTGTGGTGTTCAGATTTAAAGCTTATATTGTGATATATATTAAAAATAAAACGTCAACATATTTGCCTTGGCTGTCTAGTTAGTTGGGCCCTCATTTCTTCTCCACTACAGGCTTACAATCAAGGGTTTCATCAAAATAATGACCTCTTCCATGTGAAAAAGTGCAGGCCACCGCTTCTTTTCTGTTGTTCTGCCAAAAGGGAAATTGTCTCTTGCTCCATGCTTTCTGGAGTCTCACCAATCGGCAAGGATGGAATATGATTGGCCTCAGCTCGCCCGGCTCTCTTTAAATTCTTCGCAGGGTAGGACTCTTCTTGAGACTTGGTCTTCAACGAGTTCACAGCAAGCTCTGCAGATGATTTGAGCTTGGTTTCAGTCTAGATTGGTTCTTTGTGTACTCTGCATTTCCTCTCTGTAATTTCACATTATTATTATTTATTCAACAGAATAAACTTGAAACGTAAGCCAAACTAGACAATTTCCCTTTTAGTAGAACAACAGAAAATATGATGGCTTTATATCTATTACTCTTAGTGTCTTTATTTGGTGGTGGTTATCAATAAATATGTGGATTAATTAATTTAAATGTTACATTCATACAAGCTGACTTGGAGTACTTTTAATCAAACCGTTGGCTCTTTATAAAAAATATGTGTATTATAAATTCTCAGTGTTTTTTGTTTCCTATGCTGCTTATATTTTCTAGGTAAATGCTGAGTTCATGCGCATAACAACATTTCCATTGGAGACAAAGTTCTTGGAGCAGTTGAACAAACACTCCACCAAACTGCTGCAGGACATCAGGAGCAGGGGAGGAGTTGTGAAACAGAAGACCACCGGGATCTTGCAGGTTTTGGATGAGGTCTCTATGAATGAGTTTTTTATCCGTGGGATCAGTGGCTGAATCCTCCTTTTTTTTGCATTTGATTTATAATATATATATATATAACTGTTCTTACTCAGACTGTGGACATCGCCATCAGAAGAGAATGCATCCTCAAATCTCTAATGATCTACCTGGGTGAACCTGTTGACCATCTCATCAAAGAATTCCAGGTAAGACCTCCCACTCACAAGAAGTTTGTTCATAAAAGAAAACATATTTGTACTGCATGCAAATAACTGCTTGGTTAGAAAGCTAGTAATTTGTGATGACCTCCTGAGCTGAAAGCTAGTAATTTGTGATGACCTCCTGAGCTTTCCTCTTGGGCCGCCTGAACTGAGAACTTTCCTTTTCATCTATCCACTATAATCTTGTATTTTTAAAAGGTAGCTGCAAACTTGGGGAAACCTTTGCGCCTCATGCCTGTTGAACTACACTCTGTGGTCCTCATCCATTTCCCTTTTGTTTGCATGATCTGCAGGACGCTGAGGCTGGAGAACTGGAGCAGGCAACAATGGCAATGTTTGTCATTGGAAAAGAGGATCAGTTTCATCGACCCAAAGACGTCAAGGTTCTCATCGAAGGAACAGAGGTCCTCAGCGGCTTGCCCTCGGTTGTGACAGCTTATGTCATGCTCTTCGGGCTCATATACGCACTGAACTTAAGAAATCCTAAAGAACTGCAATCCACTTTTGAAGTTGTGCAAAAAGTCCTGATGGAGCTTGAGGGGAAAAAGATGAGCCCAAAAGTGAATAGACTGAGAACCCAGCTGTTCATCCCAGAGTAGACACTTTGTTGCACTCACTCACAGTTACCATTGTTACATGGTAAGGTTTCTAAATCCAAGGTTTTATAATAATTATGCAATGTAAAACATTTGCGAAAAAGTGTTGTGTTCAGAAGTTGCACTTACAGTATGACCGATTTTCACTGTAGAAGTTATGCATGTCTAATCATTTTCAGAGATTACATGTCTCACAGGCGCAAGTTGTCAGTGTTGCTTTAAAAAAGTGTGCAGTGGATAATAAGGACATGTCCTTTTTCTAAGAGTTTGATGTTTGGAAGCGGCACATATTACTGCATTTTAACTGTGGTACTTAGGGCGAGACACCCCAAGTGAATAGGGTAATTTTTTTAACTTAAAGGTATCAGCTAGAAATTTCTCCAGTTAATGACTTGCAATAAGGCAATTGTTTTTTGTAATACAAGTTTTCTGAAATAGCATGTTTAAATATGCAAATTAACCATTATCTCCTTAAATATGCGTATATTTTAACACATTTCAGGAATCTAAATCTGAACTTTGGATAAAGCCAGGTTCAAAATTGTTGTTTCATTTTGTAGTCATATTAGTATCTAAAGCTTTTACAGAAGGGATATTGGATATCTCTTTTTATCACTCCATAAATCAGAAAATACTGTCAACAGCCCTAAAATATCAATTTTCGCCATGTTTTTAGGTATACAATGTTGTATAATTCAGGCTATGAATGACATGAACAAACCATTCTGTAAAAGCCTTCATAATATTGATAGGAATATCACTGGAAGGTTTGGTGTCTCTAAGTGCAACTGAAGTTGAAATTTCGAACTCAGTTTAGGAGAAAAAACTCATTTTGAGAAAACGACCTATAAAGATTGCAGTGAGGCGCTAGCCATAGCCGCGGGAAGTCATTTTGCTCCAGGGGTGCTGTCAAAAGTGGGGAGGAGGCCGCTTAAAAAAAAAGAAAAAAGGTGGTGCCGGGCCCGGCTGTCAGCAATACGAGCCGCATAAATTGTTTGTTAAAGGCGAGACACCGCAGGCAAAAACATCGTTTTTCATGCACTGGTCAATTTTGAGATGTTGTGCTATTTTGATTCTATAACATGTTTTCTTTCAGGCTTTTGGAAGGAAAACGTACAAAATACACATTTAAGTGTTTATTTTACTATAGTTTGTCTATTTGCGACTGTATATTTCTCCTAAATTCACCAAAAGTTAGCATTCTAACGTAACATAAAGTACCGCAACCGCTGTGTGCACCATGTCACGAGAGATATCGTTGGAAAGCTCCGTCTCTCCTGCACAATCTCATCAGATCCAAATATGGTCATTTCCTTTGTATCAGCAACCAATCGTGATAGTACAAAAGGTTCTTAAACCAATAAACGAAATTTCATTGGCTGGTGTCAATTTCTGACAACGTGATTCGTTCAGAAGCGTCACGTGGTGTGCTAAAACACTTCCTGGTTAGCTTTCCGAAATCTCAAAATGGCAAAAGAACGGCGAAAAAAACGTTCACAGAGAAGACGACAACAATTGTCACTTGCACGAAGCAAGGTTATACAAAAAACAAATGACCCCGAACATGAAATACCTTCACGGAGTGCGTCGAGCTGTCATCCAAAGAACAGGAGGGTTTAGCTAGCGCCTCACTGCAATCTTTAAAGGTTGTTTTCTCAAACTGAGTTTTTTTTCTACTCTGAGTTCGAAATTTCAACTTCAGTAGCACGTAGATCAGAGTTCCTGTTAGAATATTTTTTCGCCGGTCAACATGTCCGTTAAAGTTTAAATCTTCCGGACAAAATGAGAAAAGTGCCCGTCAAAGGTCTTCTTTGTTATTTATTGTGCTTTAAAACAAATTGATATGATTCGATATTAAAACGAACTAATTATAGTAGATTAACTACATTATTCAAACGTGTTCAGTAATTTATAATAACACGGGAATAATAAACGGAGCACTCTCTCCCTCTCCTGACAGCCCGTCAGTATCATGCAGCTCGCAGATCAGTAATGTGTGACCCGACAGTCAAACTAAACATATCTATAACTAGTTACGGTAGTTTGAGAGGTCATTAAAATAGCTACGTGTGCTATTCTAACCTGGTGTGTGTTTTGTTCCGCTCACCGCTGCATGTGATCATGCAGAGCTGCGTGTCAGCTGATCTCTCTCTCTCCCGTCAGATTAGACTTTACTCGTGTTTATGTCCATATCTATCAGATCCAGCTAGTTCTAGCTAATGATAGGACTACCTGCTTATTAAAAGACACCTAAACAATAAGCGTCGCTGTGCAACTGGGTGAGGACGCAAAATATAGCGCAGCATTATGGATTTGTTTACATGCCCACCTGAACCCCGAGGCATTACCAACAGATCAACGCACAATCAACCCATACATGACATCTCTTTCTCCACATTACGTGTTAGATATTAGAATTTACTATTCTTGTCTGTCACATACTCTTTTGTCTGTCACATAAATGGCGCAAGTTGCGCAACTGATGTGGTATTGCGCTAAGTGGAAATTATTTTGAACAGACACTTTGACCGGAGAGATTTAGATTTGCCGGTCTTCAGCATATTTTACCGGTCGTAGTCCGGTAATTACCGGCTAACGGGAACTCTGACGTAGATACACCAAACCTTCCAGTTATATTCCTATCAATATTATGAAGGCTTTTACAGAAGGGTTTGTTCATATGTCATTCATAGCCTGAATTATATAAGATTTTATACCTAGAAACATGGCGAAAATTGATATGTTAGGGCTGTTGACAGTATTTTCTGATTTATGGAGTGATAAAGAGAGATATCCAAAATCCCTTCTGTAAAAGCCCTAATATGCTAATATGACTAGAAAATGAAATGAACATTTTGAACCTGGCTTTATCCAAAGTTCAGATTTCGGTTCCTGAAATGTGTTAAAATAGGCGCAAATTTAATGAGATAATGGATCATTTGCATATTCAGAAAACTTGTAATACAAGAAACAATTGCCTTATTGTAGGTAATTAACTGAAGACATTTCTAGCTGATATCTTTAAGTTACAAAAAAATTCACTATTCACCTGGGGTGTTAGGCTTAATAAACCATTATAGACCTACATCACTTAGCAACAGCTGCACATGCCCACATGCTAACTATGGGTCTTACAAACCTACATAACATTACAAATAGTCAGAAAATATTATTTACAATATTAATAAAACTATGAATTCAATTTTAACTGATTGACAAGGCAAAACACTGCACAGCGGCAGCAGCATTAAAGGAAAAATATCGTTTTACCTTGTGTTGAGGCTTCACAAAACTCCAAATGTAGCCTGGGGTGGCACTAATGAAGACCCTCATTAGAGCAGATACATCCACATTGTCCAAAATGTTACTATGGACATGTATCAAAGTCAGATGTGTCAGTCTCTTCTGTGTCATATTACTCTAGTTGTAGAGGTGGTGGGCTGAGGAGTAGCTGCTGGTCCACTCTTTTTATTGGGTTATTTGTTGGAGAAAAAAATCCAAAATCCTTTTTTGCGCCATTCTAGAAAGTTGTCACTCTACAGTGTGTGTGTCGCGTCAATTACGTCACTCTCCCACGACCTAGATGACTCGGATTTTATTTATTTGGAAAATAAATTCAAGCCACCTGACTGATCCAAATATATACTATGACTATTACTGTATACAGCTAATTTTATTTTAAGTAAAATCATAACTATTTTATGTAGTTTAATCATTTTTATTTAGGTGATCACTCAGTTTTTCAAATGTACACCACTTGCCAACAGGGCCAACTACTTCCCGCGGCTATGGCGCTAGCTAAACCCTCCTGTTCTTTGGATGATAGCTTGCGCATCGACGCACTCCGTGAAGGTATTTCATGTTCGGGGTCATTTTTTTTTGTATCATCTTGCTTCGTGCAAGTGACAATTGTTGTCGTCTTCTCTGTGAATGTTTTTTTCGCCGTTCTTTTGCCATTTTGAGATTTCAATTTCTAGCGGAAAGCTAACCAGGAAGTGTTTTAGCACACCACGTGACGCATCTGAATGAATCACGTTGTCAGAAATTGACACCAGCCAATGAGATTTAGTTTCTTGGTTTAAGACCGCTTTGTGCTTTCACGATTGGTTGCTGATACAAAGGAAATGACCAAATGTGGATCTGATGAGATTGTGCAGGAGCGACGGAGCTTTCCAGCGATACCTCTGATGACATGGTGCACACAGCGGTCGCGGTACTTTATGTTACGTTAGAATGCTAACTTTTGGTGAATTTAGGAGAAATCTACAGACGCAAATAGACAAACTATAGTAAAATAAACACTTAAATGTGTATTTTGTACGTTTTCCTTCCAAAAGCCTGAAAGAAAACATGTTATAGAATCAAAATAGCACAAAATCTCAAAATTGACCAGTACTGCTGTGTCTCGCCTTAACATGTCTAAGATCAGGTAATGGCTGCCTCAGAGGCCAAAGCTGGTTGTGTGAACAACTTGTTTTTCATTCAAATAAATGTGCTCTGGAGTTTAAATATACAGATTGATCTGAAGAAATGTACTTTCATTGAGTCAATGTAAAATATTTTGTGTGATTGATTGCTCTAACTTTAGGTAACAACGTGGCTGTCATTTGATTAACTCTGAAAATACAGAGTTTGTATTGAATAAATCACCCAAAAATCACATGAATTGAGTTACAGCTGTGCAAGACTTATTTAATAATACGGTAGGCAATTGTGGAGGAAAATTAATATCCATCTTGTACACACACACTTTTCCTCTACTGATGAGAGGAAGACCGAGGGGACTAAAATATTTCTTATTTTTCTACATTGACCTGAATGTATTCTTTATTCTGTGTAGTATTTGTGGACTGAAATAAACGTTTTTATTAAGTTTGATACATTTATTTGCACTTCATTATATGTTAAATACATTTAATTCAAGCTAAGATACATTAGATAGTTAGTGCTCTTACCTGTGTGCCTCCTTCAAACAGCATTATAACCAGACTGTATCTTCAAACGATAAGTACCAGTTATAGCTACTTGATTGAACAATTGAAAAGACAACATCAACCAGCTAATGTATTGAAAGACCAATCTTTATTTTAAAGTGCCTTTTCTTTAAACCTTCAGATCTGAGATATTAGTTATGCAGTAATAGTATTGACAATACAAAAATACTGAGCAACTTTAGTTGAGTTAACTTTATATTTCTTATTGTCCAAAAAGCATTTATTACACTCATTTTTCCCACTCATATTCACAGTGTGTACCAATTGAGACTGTATTTCCCGTCAGGTGTCATCTCTCTAACCGGAGTACTGTTTTGGATGAAGCGGCTCCGGCACAAACATTACAACATCAGATTCCCCAATAGTAGGTGTAGCAGTACGTGCAGCAAGTTGCATTACATAGATTGTTTTGAACACACCTTCAAAATAGCATTGTGATTATATTACTGGATGGAAACTGAAAGCACGGGAACATTAATAAACTACATAACAGAAAGTATGAATAACAATAATGAAATTGTGACTGTAGATATGTTTATACTTTATATTATTTACTGTAAATGTTTAATTTAGATTTAATTATTCTTTATATCTAAATCTCACAATGGGGTAGGTTACAGGAACTTTTCATCAACAGATTGCTTTAGTCTGGTTTAACTCTTCACTGATTTGTTGCACACGCTTTAAATGTACTGGCTATGCAAAACAGAAGGTGGGGCTCATCAGTAGTATATACCATGCCGCTTTCGTCTCATTAGTATGCATAAAAAAGTGACAGGTGACACGCCCCCAATTATGCAAATGGATAAGTCCCGCCTCCCATCGCCTCCCATTGGTCGAGAGCCTTTTATCAGAGCTAAGTCCCGCCTCCCATTGTTTGAGACCCTTTGATGTGAGGGGTGAGGTGTTATAACGGGTAGGTGTGAAACAGCCCCCCTGTGGAGTGCTTTTGTTGTCTAATTCTTTGATGTGTTCGATTAAGGTAGTCTCTTTGAAGTTATGCTGTCTGGTCCCCTCAGGGTTATCTAATCTAAATAGCCTTGGATGTTTTGCCCTTTGATGTGGTATGTTATAAGCCTATGATGTTAATCTAGGTATCTCTATGAGTGAGACATGTTTTGTTGTCTAATTCTTTGATGTGTTCGATTAAGGTAGTCTCTTTGAAGTTATGCTGTCTGGTCCCCTCAGGGTTATCTAATCTAATTAGCCTTGGATGTTTTGCCCTTTGATGTGGTATGTTATAAGCCTAAGATGTTGCCCCCCGTCCCCTCCCAGCCCAGGCCTCTCCCCCCTTTCTCCACCCCTTCCTCTGGCTAGGAGATTGTGGGAGGTGGAATTAGATGAAAATAGAAATATGCTCAAAACTAAATAAAAAGACAGTAATTTCCACTTACCAAGTCACCTTTCAAAAAGAAAAGTGACCAAGAGATGCCTGTGACAACTTACCATTCGGAGAGCCAGTCAAGAAACGAATGTCGCAGCTGGTCAGACGCCTACAGCCAGAGATCTGTGCACAAACTTATCTCATGCCCTCTTTTTGGTCAAGCTGGTTTCTCCAAAATGACCTCCCCCTACCTTTAAGAACAATTAACACACACACACACACACACACACACACACACACACACACACGTTGGAGATGGCCTTTTGATGTGGGGGTTTGAGATAAGCCTGGGATGTTAATCTGCATGTTGGTTAAGACACCCTCTGTGAGGTGAGAAGCGAGGGGATGGAGTTAGTTTGTTAAGACAAGGAAGTATCTGTTTTGCAAAGAGGTCATTCATACTCATTTAAAAAGAGCTTATTGAGGTTTTTAATAGTGATACCTAGGGATATTCTCTTTAGTTTGTATGGATTTTGAACTAATGTATAATTACTTTATTAACTATAAGAAAGTCTCTCTGAAGAGGGAAATAATAAATATCCTATTCCTCCCATGATCTTGTCTTTTTTATAATTACTTCACACAACTATAAGGAAGCCCAATATGAAGTTATGTGAGTGTGTAATATTAGATGTTGCTGTACCCATAAAAGAGAAGTTTTTCTTTGAAAATGTGTTCCTGCTCCATTCACTCCAGGACCGGCTCAAACTAAATAAAACAGCCATTAATTTTCACTCACTAAGACACCTAAAAACTTTATTGTCCTCTCTAGATTTGATTCAGGGTTTTGTTTTAAATGATATGTGTTTGCTAAGAATGTTTCTTTTCAAGTTTTTGTGAAACTGTTAACTACAAGGAAGTATCTGTTTTGCAAAGAGGTTATTCATACTCATTTAAAAATATCTTATTTAGGTTAATAGTGATACCTAGGGATATTCTCTTTAGTTTGTATGGATTTTGAACTAATGTGAAATTACTTTATTAACTATAAGAAAGTCTCTCTGAAGAGGGAAATAATAAATATCCTATTCCTCCCATGATCTTGTCTTTTTTATAATTACTTCACACAACTATAAGGAAGCCCAATATGAAGTTATGTGAGGGTGTAATATTAGATTTGTTGCTGTATGCAACAAAAAAACAAGGTTTGACTGGTAAAGACTCTCACTTTTACAGAGAGCTCCGCCGCCCCCTCAACATAACAAGTCCCGCCCTCCTCACCAGATCATTTAAAAGTAAGGGGGGTGGAAATAGATGAAAAAAGAAATACGCTCAAACTAAATAACAAGCCAGTCATTTACACTCACCAAGTCACCTTTCAAAAAAGAAAAATGGCCAAGAGATGCCTAGATATGGGTTTAATCAGCGAGACGCCTGTGACAACTTACCGCCATCAGTCCGGAGCACCAATCAAGAAACTAATGCAGTATCTGTGCCGGGTTCAGACGCCTCCAGCCGAAGAACTTCATGAAGAATGGACTCTGAAAAATGGCGATGTTTGGGGTTATGTATTCAACTATATGGCGAATGAACTGCATTTCTACAATCTGAAGAATGGAGAAACGTATGGACCCCGCAGTGTTAAAGCGACACTGACCTCAACAGATTGGGCTGTGTTAACTCTGGTGTCTTCCAGAGATCTCCATGCAACCATTGTATCGGAAGAAGTAGTGCATCGAGAAACCATAGTGGAACCAGCGGTGTACAAGATATTTGCAAAGAAACGCAGACAGCATGCGAGATCAAAGAAGAGTTTTCACCGATGCCCCTCAATGTGAAGGAAGAAGAAGAAGAAGATATCCCCCCGCCGCCAGAAGTGAGAAGAGTCCTGACAAGCACCGTATGGGAAACTAAAAGCGGACCATCGGGGCGGTGGTATTACCGCGCAAGCCGTTTGGTGACGCTGGGGAAGGACCCCTCTGATGATTTTGTTTTGGAGTATTTCAACTCTACATGCGGGGTTTTTCAGACATCCTTGCGGGTGCCTCTGACTGCTTGGCTGAAAATGATTGATGGAAAAGCTACAAAGCTTAAAGAATTTTTTAAACAGAGTCAGACATCGATGGACATTATACTGGTGAAAAAGACTCTCACTTTTGCAGAGGACTCCGTATCCCACTCAACATAACAAGTCACACCCTCCTCACCAGATCATTTAAAACTAAGGACCCCTCAAAGAAAAGCATTGTGTTTTCTACCTAGGTAAAAGGTCTTACGAAAATGTGTTATCTCTGTATCAAGATGATGTGTTTAAAAATGAATCTTGTGAAAAATACCAACGCTGTGAGAGACGTCATAAAGACACTCATTTTAACCACAGTGTTTGTTCTCTACAAATGTTTAAAGATTGTTACAAAATGTAAAAAATAAAAAAGGTATGGAGACAAAATTAATTCAGGTGACTCTGTCTTTATTAGGAAAACAAAAATATAATACAAATGGTTTAAGGGGTCAAATGTAACCATCTTGGACTTAATATTCAAAACAAAATACTTTATCTGAATACATTTTCTTTTAAACGCACTTTTCAAAATTATTTATTTATTATTTCAGTGGAACAATCCAGTTTCTGTTAACATCAATGCTTTTTTCTCTTTTCTTGTGTTACTAAGATACTTTTAGACCCACTTTGGGGTGTGCAACACTTAACAACTGGTAGAATATGAAGTACTTTGTAAGGATTTTGTTTTTGTTTTTAAATGGCGGTTTTTTTTGTTGTAAAAACACTTGTTCAGTTAAACAAGGTTTTTTCTTTTTCTGATAACCTTACATATTTTAGTTATTTTCTACTACCAAGACACTTTAAGATACACCTTGATGCACGCAACACTTAACAAAGGGTATAATATGAAGTACTTGGTAAGGAATAGGGTTTTTCTTTAGGGGATGCAAAACTTTAGAACTGGGTAAAATATTCATTAATTGTAATGAATTGAGTTTTCTTTTTCTTTTTGATTTTCAACATACTATTTGTACACAATGACTTTTTCCATATTTCTGACAAAACTATACTTTTTGACTTTTTCCGTAAAATCTTGACAAAACTATTACTTATTCTTAATTTTGACCTATTGCTGCGTGGTTGGAAATGATAGATGAAAAAGCTACAACGCTTAAAGAACTTTTTTTAAAAACTCTCAATTCTATAAATGACTCCCCCCATTCAACGCAATAAGTCCCACCCTCCACTCGGCAAATCATCTAAAACGAAGGACCCCACTAAGACGACCGTTGTAAACTAGCCATGGATCTGAGAAAAACCAAGACTCCCCCCGCGAGTTGCAGCCAGGAACAGACTCCTGGACTACCATCATCACCACCATTCTGGACCCCCGAATCCTGCAATACTACTGCTGCTGATTTTTCTCCTTGGGCCAAGACGTCTCTGTTTGTGGACACAGTGAAATCGGTGTTGGTTGATATTGTGGAGAGGGTGATACATCGGTACAGAGAAGAAATCTGCAACGGGTGTCGAGTCAGTCACCCCGGCCAGAGGCAACACGATTTTATGAATGACATGTCCGATTTCTACTTCAGAAACAATTACAATGCGTTAATGAAAAGACTCTGGCTCACCGACTTCATTACTGAGATCGACCAGACTCTTATTGATAAAGACATTTTCACGGATGATTGGAGGATCCAAGGCGCTTCGGAGGCTTTTCTTCACAATCTCAAAAATTGCAGACGCCTCAAGGAGAGACTTGAAAAGATCCAGGCCGAGTTGGATGGAGAAGAAGAAGACTATTAACCAGCAGTTGACTGAAGCCAGGGATTTGTTCGATACATTGACTTTTCTCTTTTAAAGTAAAATAAAAATGGGAAACTACTATGCAAAATGCTCTGTATATATTGATCACAATATAGTCAATATCCTTTTAATAAGTGTGGTGATGAGGACGATTGAAAAAAGAATGAGTAGTGACCCCTGTGTAAAAAGAACGGCTGAAGTTTGTAAACTGGAAGACATTATGGATATCGTTCGTTCTGGCAGTACTATTCCGGGTCATTGGGAAACGATGATTTTGACGCTATTTCATTGAAACAAGGCTGTTTTGAACATTTGACAGATGTATGCTTAAATTCTCTCAGAAAGTTACTGGAAAAGATACACTTTTCTTTTTAAAAAAGAAGGCCACTACCGAGAAAGTACTCTGTTTTATTAGATTTCGTCTAGCATCTGACTCTTAAGGGCAGTTTGTCATTTTGAGGCTATTTCAGTGAAGGCTGTTTTTGACCATTTGACAAAATGTATGCTTAATTCTCTCAAAAAGTTACCGAAAAGATACACTTTTCTTTTTTAAAAGCTGAAAAGTAGATAAAGAACTACTCTGTGTCAGGAGATTTCGTTAAGCATCTGACTCTTAATGGCAGTTTGTGATTTTGAGGCTATTTCAGTGAAGGCTGTTTTGAACATTTGACAGATGTATGCTTAATTCTCTCAAAAGGTTACTGAAAGATACACTTTTTGTATTTAAAAAAGCTGACCACTGCCATGAAAGTACTGGAGACTGCCCCTGTCTTGTCACATAGATTATACTATCCGTGTCGTAGTAGAAAACTCTGTGCTGTAATTTCTCCAATTCACTGTACAGTTTCAGCCAGTTTGTGATTTTGACGCTATTTCAGTGAAACAAGGCTGTTTTGAACATTTGACAGATTTATGCTTAAATTCTCTGAGAAAGTTACTGAAAAGATACACTTTTGTGTCTAAAAGCTGACCACTACCATGAAGTACTTTGTTTTAGTAGATTTTGTCAAGCATCTGACTCATAATGGTCCTCTCTAGATTTGATTCAGGGTTTGTTTTAAATGATTTGTGCTTTGTGTGTACAGACACACACACACACACACACACACACACACACACACAGAAAACACTGAAAACACAAAAACCATACTAGTGTTTTCTGTGTGTCTGTGTTTCTGTGGGTGTATAATACGCACGTTTCAGTACACATTTATCCTACATCTTCCCTGTTATCCTCCCCTTGTTATAATGAAGACACCAGTGCATGTGAAGGACTGTAATACACATGTATCTGACACACTCCCCTTGCTATAATGAAGACAACAGTTTTTTAAATGTAAAAAACACATTTTTTATTTTTTCACACACACAAAAATCAATAGTTATACTGATTGTAACATCCCCAGGACCGTCTCCAGCTTAGAATTCCCCATATTACTGGAAATATCATGGTGGAGTTTTTTCACTTCAGTCAGAATATTCATGTGTATGCTGTTTTCGACACAAAGATGCATCACATCTACAAACAGAGCATACAGTGAGAGCACATGATACACTTTTGATGTTTGTTTCATTTCTGCGGTAATGTTACAGAATGTTTCGGAAAATGAAGATTCCAGGACCACTTTAAATGTTTCGTTTATAATCGTTTCCCAATGACCCGGAATAGTACTGCTAGAACGAACGATATCCATAATGTCTTCCAGTTTACAAACTTCAGCCGTTCTTTTTACACAGGGGTCACTACTCATTCTGTTTTCAATCGTCCTCATCACCACACTTATTAAAAGGATATTGACTATATTGTGATCAATATATACAGAGCATTTTGCATAGTAGTTTCCCATTTTTATTTTACTTTAAAAGAGAAAAGTCAATGTATCGAACAAATCCCTGGCTTCAGTCAACTGCTGGTTAATAGTCTTCTTCTTCTCCATCCAACTCGGCATGGATCTTTTCAAGTCTCTCCTTGAGGCGTCTGCAATTTTTGAGATTGTGAAGAAAAGCCTCCGAAGCGCCTTGGATCCTCCAATCATCCGTGAAAATGTCTTTATCAATAAGAGTCTGGTCGATCTCAGTAATGAAGTCGGTGAGCCAGAGTCTTTTCATTAACGCATTGTAATTGTTTCTGAAGTAGAAATCGGACATGTCATTCATAAAATCGTGTTGCCTCTGGCCGGGGTGACTGACTCGACACCCATTGCAGATTTCTTCTCTGTACCGATGTATCACCCTCTCCACAATATCAACCAACACCGATTTCACTGTGTCCACAAACAGAGACGTCTTGGCCCAAGGAGAAAAATCAGCAGCAGTAGTATTGCAGGATTCGGGGGTCCAGAATGGTGGTGATGATGGTAGTCCAGGAGTCTGTTCCTGGCTGCAACTCGCGGGGGGAGTCTTGGTTTTTCTCAGATCCATGGCTAGTTTACAACGGTCGTCTTAGTGGGGTCCTTCGTTTTAGATGATTTGCCGAGTGGAGGGTGGGACTTATTGCGTTGAATGGGGGGAGTCATTTATAGAATTGAGAGTTTTAAAAAAAAGTTCTTTAAGCGTTGTAGCTTTTTCATCTATCATTTCCAACCACGCAGCAATAGGTCAAAATTAAGAATAAGTAATAGTTTTGTCAAGATTTTACGGAAAAAGTCAAAAAGTATAGTTTTGTCAGAAATATGGAAAAAGTCATTGTGTACAAATAGTATGTTGAAAATCAAAAAGAAAAAGAAAACTCAATTCATTACAATTAATGAATATTTTACCCAGTTCTAAAGTTTTGCATCCCCTAAAGAAAAACCCCATTCCTTACCAAGTACTTCATATTATACCCTTTGTTAAGTGTTGCGTACATCAAGGTGTATCTTAAAGTATCTTGGTAGTAGAAAATAACTAAAATATGTAAGGTTTTCAGAAAAAGAAAAAACCATGTTTAACTGAACAAGTGTTTTTACAAAAAAAAAAACGCCATTTAAAAACAAAAACAAAATCCTTACAAAGTACTTCATATTCTACCAGTTGTTAAGTGTTGCACACCCCAAAGTGGGTCTAAAAGTATCTTAGTAACACAAGAAAAGAGAAAAAAGCATTGATGTTAACAGAAACTGGATTGTTCCACTGAAATAATAAATAAATAATTTTGAAAAGTGCGTTTAAAAGAAAATGTATTCAGATAAAGTATTTTGTTTTGAATATTAAGTCCAAGATGGTTACATTTGACCCCTTAAACCATTTGTATTATATTTTTGTTTTCCTAATAAAGACAGAGTCACCTGAATTAATTTTGTCTCCATACCTTTTTTATTTTTTACATTTTGTAACAATCTTTAAACATTTGTAGAGAACAAACACTGTGGTTAAAATGAGTGTCTTTATGACGTCTCTCACAGCGTTGGTATTTTTCACAAGATTCATTTTTAAACACATCATCTTGATACAGAGATAACACATTTTCGTAAGACCTTTTACCTAGGTAGAAAACACAATGCTTTTCTTTGAGGGGTCCTTAGTTTTAAATGATCTGGTGAGGAGGGTGTGACTTGTTATGTTGAGTGGGATACGGAGTCCTCTGCAAAAGTGAGAGTCTTTTTCACCAGTATAATGTCCATCGATGTCTGACTCTGTTTAAAAAATTCTTTAAGCTTTGTAGCTTTTCCATCAATCATTTTCAGCCAAGCAGTCAGAGGCACCCGCAAGGATGTCTGAAAAACCCCGCATGTAACCAACATGCAGATTAACATCCCAGGCTTATCTCAAACCCCCACATCAAAAGGCCATCTCCAACGTGTGTGTGTGTGTGTGTTAATTGTTCTTAAAGGTAGGGGGAGGTCATTTTGGAGAAACCAGCTTGACCAAAAAGAGGGCACGAGATAAGTTTGTGCACAGATCTCTGGCTGTAGGCGTCTGACCAGCTGCGGCATTCGTTTCTTGACTGGCTCTCCGAATGGTAAGTTGTCACAGGCATCTCTTGGTCACTTTTCTTTTTGAAAGGTGACTTGGTAAGTGGAAATTACTGTCTTTTTATTTAGTTTTGAGCATATTTCTATTTTCATCTAATTCCACCTCCCACAATCTCCTAGCCAGAGGAAGGGGTGGAGAAAGGGGGGAGAGGCCTGGGCTGGGAGGGGGCGGGGGGCTAGGCTGTCTTACTCATAGAGATACCTAGATTAACATCATAGGCTTATAACATACCACATCAAAGGGCAAAACATCCAAGGCTATTTAGATTAGATAACCCTGAGGGGACCAGACAGCATAACTTCAAAGAGACTACCTTAATCGAACACATCAAAGAATTAGACAACAAAAGCACTCCACAGGGGGGCTTTTCACACCTACCCGTTATAACACCTCACCCCTCACATCAAAGGGTCTCAAACAATGGGAGGCGGGACTTAGCTCTGATAAAAGGCTCTCGACCAATGGGAGGCGATGGGAGGTGGGCATTTGCATAATTGGGGGCGTGTCACCTGTCACTTTTGTATGCATACTAATGAGACGAAAGCGGCATGGTATATACTACTCTCATCATATTAAAAACCGCCCGTTTTTTTTATGCGTCAAGAACGCGCGTTTTTTTACAAAAAACAGGCGGATAGTGGCACTTTGGGCTTTCGATACCTGTATGCAAATTGACTTGCTTGATGTGAACGAGCCTTTTGGGGGGCGTGGTTAAAGTTGCGCATGCTCTATGAGCGCACATACGGGTACTTCTCAGGCATGCTGGGTAATCTGTGAAGTTTCACTCTCAAAAGTTGGGCCATTTTGTCATCCATGCGCCAATGAGCAACTCTCATAGGAATAAATGAGGCACTGCAAATCTGAAATATTGCAATTGCGGAAGGGCGCATAGCTCAGCGTACCGTGGATGTGAGGTTAGTAAGAAAGCAGAAGAGGTGCAGCGAGTCAGGGTGACGCAGGGAGTTAGCTATGCAGGGGCAGCAAAGACAGTTTCAGGAGGACTGCAGGTTAAAATGGGAAACAACAATAAGCGCAAAGAAACAGGAAAAGTCCACAACTGTGTTAAGTTGAAGGAGGACATGATGTGAAAGGGCTGCACTAGGAAAATGTGAAAGATATCCTAAATGATGACATCCAACAACCTCAGACATGGACTGGATCATCCTGATGGTGTTTGTCAAGCCCTTGGGTATATTTGCAGTTTCCCCGCTTGAAAGGGATGGTACAGTCCATAGGAGGTTTTAACTGGGTTTCACTCGTACAACGACCACAACTTTGTTTCTTTTGAGTTCTTCTTTACTTTCGTTTTTGTTGTTGCAGTACAGCTTATGTAGTAAGGTTGTAAGGTAAAAAACCTTAAATAAAAAATAATTACTGTAAATACAATGCACATCAAATAATAAATGCAAAAATACATGCTTTAGATATACTTAACACTTGTGAATATTGTTTTTACTTTCTTAGTGTATTTTTATGAATTGTGTTTTTAACTTATGCAGTCTCATTAAAAATGCAAATATAATCGACTAAGTTTTTAGCCGTATGCAAACCGTTTTTATCAATCTACATCTCTCAATAAACAAATCACATTCGTTTTTAAAGCAACAATGTTGCTTTAGCTTGAGGACATCAAACAAACGACACTGAACTAGAACGCACAGCCTAACGTGCACCACGAACGGCAAGTTGTATGACTCTTAACTAAACACACAGTTCATCTCTCACCCGCCGCTTCTCCAGCTTTTTATGGCTGCACCAGTAGTGCTGCTGCTGCTGAATGCACGCTTTTTAGTTTGTCCCTTTCCAACTTTGATTACTGCCCTTCTTTCAGGTGCGTTGCTTTTAAAGGTGCAGCGACGCTGATTAGCAATTAGGGAATGATTTCAGACAGCTGCCACTCTGTCAATCAGCCCGACTTTTTAACCCCTTGATCTCCTGTGAGGATTTTCCAAGTTGACTTCACACCTCCCACTCGACTTTCCAGTGGAGACACCTGGGAGGTCGCATGTTTCAGAGGTAAACTTGGGTCAGACGCTTTGTTCTGCTCTTCAGCGGGAAGCAAGACGACCAGTCGCCTGACGTCTCTGTGAAGAACTGTCGCTGGAATCTCTTCGAGTTTTTTCGATCTTTGGTGATTTGCTTTTGCTGTGGTAGGCCTTTTGACAGGAACAGGGTAGCTTGGGAAGGTTCTGACGTTGACATCCCTCACCATTCCTTTGCTGTCCGAATTGACACTGACCACTCTTGCAATCCTGAACTAACCCCTCAGGGCGTTTTGGTCTGTAATCCAGACGATGTCTCTGACTGCGACATTTCTCTTGGCCGTATGCCACTTGTTCCTTACAAATAGGTTAGGGCCAGCGAGTTGACTCCAATGCCTCCAGAACTTGTTCACTTGCGCTTGCATTTCTTTAAGCCTTTTGTAGGGATAGTCACTGAAGTAAAATGTTCTGACATCTCCACTCTGCGATGCTCGTCCAAGCAGGAGACAGTTAAGAGTGATGAACTGAACGCTGTCTTCTCGGCTCTGTGTTCTGGCGTCAATTGGTCTTTCATTCGTAAGACTGGCTGCCATGTAGAGAGTTGTTTGGCAATCACTCCAACTTAGCCCCGACTCTCCTCCCAGACTCTGCAGTGCTCTCTTGATGATGCGCACAGCAGCTTCTGCAGCACCGTTCCGGTGTGGAGAATCGGCTGGATGAATTTTCCATGTCCATTCTGTGCCATTCTTGGCAGCTCTCTCTTCTAGTGTAGCTTCGTCAAGATTGGCAAGGAATCTGTAATGTTCTTCTAGGACTGGCTTAGCCGAAGTTAGTACCTGGATCTGACCAGATCTTCTTTGGATGACCTCGTAGTGCTGTGAACCTCTGGTAGGCGAACAGGAAACTTTCAGTGGATTGAGAGTTCACCAGCTCTGTGTGAATAGCTCTGGAAGCCATGCAACAAAACACAACTCCCCAAACCTTCAGCGACACTCTTTTCTTGACATCATCCTTGACTTGGTACGGTCCGAAGACGTCTACTGTTGTGTATTCAAAAGGGGTAGCTGGTTCTGTCCTCTCTGGAGGTAGATCACCCATTATTTGCTGGCATCTTTTTGCTTTAGTTTTTCTGCAGAGCATGCAATTTTTGACCACTTTCTGAGCAATCCTCCGACCCTTCACGACCCATGCTCTCCTCCTCATCTTGAGCAAGGTTCCGGCCACTCCATCGTGGTTCTCCTCGTGGGCTTCTCGTGCTAGCAGCGTTGATACCCAGGCTTCATACGACAAGATAGGGACAGCAACTTTATCTTCATTGAAGATCTGCACGCGACCCCCACAGACCAACAAGCCAGTCTCTTGGTCTCTGTACACCACCAGCCTGTCTGTGGTTGTACTTGGGAAGGATGCACCTTGCTGTGCCGCAAGAAAGATGTCTCTTAGGGCATCTTCTCTCTTTCACTGAGATGACTTGCGAAGACGACACTGCCTCCCACTTTGGACTGTTTGCAGTTTCCCTCTAATGAACTTCTTCGCTGCTCTCCAAATCCAAGCAACTGTCTTGACGAGTCGATTTAGGTTGCTGAACCGCTTGACGTTCACAAGGTTTAGGACAGCTGATCCTGCTGGTGGCCTTTTTGGGTTTGTTGCTGATCTAGTTTTAGCTCTGATGGGTTTTGTGTGTTGGCATCCTTTGGATCTGATGGCACTTGTGCCTTGGCTCTGGTTAGTGCTGCAACAAACATTTTCTTTTGCAATCTGTTGACACTGTCTCTGGCAGCGGTCACCAAATCTTTGGCAGATTTCATTGGCCATTCATCCACTGGTAACTTCAAGAACGTTGGTCCGTTCTGCCATTTTGCACTTTCATCCAGGTCTTGAGGACTGGCCCCTCTGGTTATGATGTCAGCAATATTAAGAGGACCAGGAACCCACCACCAATCTTGGATCGCTGTTGTGTTCTGATCTCTCCGATTCTGTTTGCGAAGAAGGTCTGATAACCATAGCTCTCTCTCTGGATTGCACCAAGGACTGTTTGGCTATCAATCACATGGAACCACTTTCCAACTTGGATCTTGTTGTGCTGCTCGAAGTATTTTTTGAGACGTGAGGCAAACACTGCTCCGCACATCTCTGCCTTGACAGCATCACCTTTGTGGTCTAAAGGAGTTAGTTTTGCCTTGGACTCCACCAGAGTGACAAATGAGCCTTGGTCGGTGTTCCACCGGAGGTACATCACAGCACCGTAGGCATGCTCGCTTCCAACGGAGAATGTTATTGCCCAAGGTTTTCCAATGAAGCTTGGAGGCGTTATGGCCCTGGTGAATGTAACCTGCCCGAGTTGCACATACTCTTCGAAGAGTCGGATTGCATCTTCTCTGAGGCTGTCTGACAATGCTGTATCCCAGGTGTCTTTGAGAGGGCAGTTGTCGCTCTTTGCCTCCTGGAATGCTCTCCGTAAAGGATGGCACCCTTCTGCTTGGCAGGAGTTACCAGACCAACTGGATCATACAACCCTGAGACTTGACTCAGGAGGTTCCTTCTTGTCAAAGGGTTTGGGGTTTGCGCTCTTACTTGGTCTAGTAGAAGGTCTTGGCCAAGTCGCATCTTCTTCTTTCTCTTTGAGAAGTTAATGGATGCCATTACATGGATCTTGTCTTCTTCCACAAGGTAGCCTAGACCAAGCGCTTTGTTATCTTCATCCCTCATTTGATTCGGGAGGACCATGTTATTAACTTTGGTCTTCATTGGTTTGTTGTTGTTCCCCTTCCTCCCACTTTGGCCTGAGAATACCCAAGGCTTCAACAGGAAACCTCCAGCTTTCAGGATTTGCTCCACGTTTGCTGTGACGGTTTTCAGCTTCTCGAAGTTGTTGTGAGACGTGAGGATGTCGTCAACGTAGCTATCATTTTGTAGTACCCCTCGCTCCTCTTCAAGGTGGGCGAAAGGAGGTAGGTTGGCTGTTTCTCGCATTGCGAGCTGTGCGATGCATCCTGGAGGCTTGTCACCAATATTGACTCTGGTGATTGCGTACTCCTCCAACTCATTGTCCTCAGAATCCCGCCAGAGGAACCTGTGGAGGTGCATCTCTCCATCTTCCAACCATACAGAATTGTACATTCTCCTGATTTCCCCTAAGGCAGCATTGGTTCCCCCTCTGAACCTCAGGAGGACAGCACGTATCTGGTTAAGGACGTCTGGCCCTTTCATCAGCAAGTCATTCATGCTGGTGCCTCTGAACTTTTAAGTGCTGTTCCAGACAAGTCTTACTGGGGTTGTTGTAGAGTGTGGGTTTGGTGCAATAAGGTGACTCACGAACCATACTGGTCCTTTTCAGGTCATGATCTGCTCTTTAGTCAACTTGATTGCAGCTCCTCTGTCGATCATGTCATGCACTTGAGCTTGAGCTTTGTAGGCAGACTTCCACTCTGGTGCTTTGGCTAGCTCCTTCTCTGTTCCTTCAACTGCACCTCTGTTGTTCGGCAGTGAGGCCGGATCCTCTAGCCAGGGATAATTTGCATGCCAATGTGGTTATCTGCTGTGATCATCGCTCATGACAGGTGAGTCCATCTTTTACCACCTCAAGCTCCCTTTCCTCGGCAAGGGTAATTTCTTTACCACCGGGCTGGCAGTTTCCGCACCGGCAGCCTCCACATCTGGGCTTGCATGCTGCGCCAATGCTGTCCCATTGCCACCATTTCAGGAAACTCTCTTTGCTGGTCGAAACAGTTGATCCCTGTATTTCAGCTGCTTCTCTGCTTGAGGGGTTTTGTTCTGGAATGGGGTTAGTGAGCTCTTCATATTTCACCGCTGCTGCTCTCATTGATCTCGTAAAGTGCGTCTTTGACATGTGGGCTGACACTTCAACCTCCTCAAACAGTCTGGGGTGGGTTCCTCCAACTGTTTTCCCTGAGTGGTCCGTCCCACAGTACGAGGTCTCCCACGACTCTGACCCTCTGAGGAGCTAGCTGGCCTTCTCTGTGGCTAATGAGAAACTCGACTTCTTTGGGCCTCACAACCTCATCAAAAGATACGTCTGGGAAGAATGGCTGCAGTTGCTTAGGTGTCACACTTTTGTGGACGTCTGCAATGTTGTCAAGCCCATAGCAAACCAATTGATGTGCTCTCAGTGTGCCCTTGTGGGTGGATACACGGATTTTGAGGAGATAGCGCTTTGTCTTTACTTGAATCTTCATTCCGCCAACTCCATGTACAACGAGCATGATATCTTCACTCTTGAGATCCAGGTGGCTCGTCGCTCTGTGAGTGATGTAATTTGTGTCAGATGCTAAGTCGATGAGTGTTCCGACTTTCTGTCCGGCGTTAGCTGTGACGACGAATAGCATCATGATCACAGGAAGCTCTTGCATTCCACTCTTTTCAAGTAGATTTTGTTGGTCATTTGAGGTTTTGAAGACTCTGGAGGCAACATTTGAGAAAACCTCCCTACACTGCTTGGCTAGGTCTGGTGGGAGATTTTTGATGAAATCTTCTTGACCCTCTGTGTACTTCTTTTTGCCTTTATCCTTTTGAGATTTGTCACCAGACCTCTTTGACACAGATTTGGGACAGAGGTAGTAGTGATGCTCAGCCTCTCCATCTCTGCAGTCCTCGTTTCTGCATAGAAAGCCAGGTTTGCAGGATGACTGGTCGTCGTGAACCTCAAGGCATCTTGTACACGCACCCAACTTCTTTACTGAAGCCTTCCTTTCTGCTGCACTCAGAGCCCTGAACTGCTTGCAGAAGTAGAGCTTCCTCTTGTGTTTTACATCGCCGCAGACTACACAGCATGGTCATCAGCTGACTTCGTAGACTTGATTCTGGCACTTTTCTGCTCAATTCTGGTGTCTTTCCAACTCGGCTTACTTGGCTCCTCATCTCGTAGCTGCTCAAGCTCCTCGTAGATAGTCTATTGCTGCTTGAGAAACTCCAAGAGATAATCAAACCTTTTATCTGGCCTCACACCATTTTTTGGATCGGCTACATATACAAGCCACTCTTTTTTGAGGGACTCAGGGAGTTTACTCCCTGAGGCGCCTGTGTCTCTGAGGTCACTCGGGTCCCAGAGTGCTTTCTCCATGGCTTGAATCAACTCTACAATTTTCCTTGGTTGGCTACTTCTGACAGATGGCATCTTCTGAAGGTCTTCCACTATTTCAATGGCAATAGCCGTTCGATTGCCATAGCGGTTCTCCAAGACACGGAGAATGTCATCTGCGGTGTTATAAGTAGTGAGGTGAAAGTCTTTCTTGATCCTGTCATCTAGACTGTCTAGCACAGGGGTCGGCAACCTTTTTCATATGAAGTGCCATTTTCAAAAAAAATTGTTATCAGCGTGCCAACGATCGAGAATTATCAAGTGGGGGGGGGGGGGGGGGGGGTGAGGAGCTTGACGCTTGTCAACTATCAGCAGGAGGGCGGGGGAGCCTCTCTGCGGGGAAGCAGTGTGTGGACCTCTCAGTGCAACTTACATGATGTCGAATTTAACAAACACATTTAAATAATTGGTTTAAACAGCATAATAATAAGGACGATTGTCCGTTCTGTGATTCTCCAGAACACACATGTAATGATATTAAGGTCACGCAGAGTGAGATGAGATCGCTGTCCCTTTAAGAGAGAGAGAGAGAGGTGTGGCTTGTGCATACGTGTTTGTGGATGGTAGAGCGACAGTGAGAGAACATGTGTATGTTTCTGGAAGTGAAACGAGGAAGCAGAAAAACAGAGGTCTGCCCTCCTCGACTCCGGTCTGGGAGCCGACAGGAAAGTTCAACACACAGATGGCCAGTCCGCTCCTTTGTAGCATATTATTTCAATGAGAGATGAGCAGATCGCCACTGGGCTTTCAACTAAATACACAGCCACGCAGAAACTGCGGCATTTGTACAGCTCCTTATGGGAACTGCAGTTAGTGAAGTGCTTTCCTCTCCGTGGTGAAACGATCAGCACCACGGAGGAAAGCGGCAGAAAGTCACCTGGAGATAAAGAGAGCGGGGCTGCGCTGTGTGCATGGCTTCCTGCTGCGGGTAACGGGGAGACGCGCTCTGGCGGCGGCCTCGTTCAGGATCCCAAAATACAATTTAAATATTTTTGCACACTTATTCCTAGCGTGCCACTGGTTACGGTGCCGCGTGCCAATGCTGGCACGCGTGCCAGGGGTTGCCAACCCCTGGTCTAGCAACTGTATCTTTTTCACTTCTTTGGAGCCTGTTGATTCTCCCTGTTTTTGGAGCGACTCCCAGTCTCTTCTCCACCTGTGAAAATCACGCTTGTAGCCAGAGAATCTGGGGAGAGCTGTGGGTTTTAGCCTAATGGTTGGAGTAAAGATGGGATGACTGGCAGTACTTGTTGATCCTGACCTTGTGTCTTCCTGTCATCTTGCTATGATGAACTCAGCCTTTCTGGAAACCAGACTGGTTGCTTCCCGTTCGATGTCTCTCAACCGATTGCGGAACTCCTTCTGTTTTTCCACTGGAACCCACTGCTGCCACTTGCAATGAGCTTCCTTTGCGGTCCCCACCAGTGACTTCAGATGGCGGAGCATGAATTCGTAGGCCTCATGGTTGCCATCAGGACGCACTTGAGCGACACGCTCACAGTCAGCTTCTGCTAGTTCTACAGCTGTGCACAGTTTGTCTCCAAACTTTTGCCAAAGCATGTCTCCAAATAGCTCTCCAACCTCCTTCAGCTTCAAGTCACATTCATTTGTGGTCCTTGCTATGTCGGCTTCTTGCTGTTCGGTTAGTTCGACTGACTCCTCCTCTTTCAGCTCTGCCTCCTTTACTGCAATGACCTCTGCCATGACTTCGTCATTGGTTTCCATAACTTTGTCCGCTCCCATGGAGAGTTTATTGAAGCTATATTGGAGCTGGTCTTCTGACATGCCGTCGTGAGTTCTGATGATACCGTTAGCTAGTCGTGTGAAGGATCGTTTTGCTGCAGTCCGCTCATTTTTGAGCTGCTCAACTGTTTTCCTGACTGTTTGATCAGCCATGTTGGATTTGGGTCCACTGACTATTTGCAGGGTGGTATTTTATCTTTTTCCAGGTCATAGTTTTCACTGTTCCAGCCCCGTTTTTTTACTGTCAAGCCCTTGGGTATATTTGCAGTTTCCCCGCTTGAAAGGGATGGTACAGTCCATAGGAGGTTTTAACTGGGTTTCACTCGTACAACGACCACAACTTTGTTTCTTTTGAGTTCTTCTTTACTTTCGTTTTTGTTGTTGCAGTACAGCTTATGTAGTAAGGTTGTAAGGTAAAACACCTTAAATGAAAAATAATTACTGTAAATACAATGCACATCAAATAATAAATGCTTTACATATACTTAACAATTGTGAATATTGTTTTTACTTTCTTAGTGTATTTTTATGAATTGTGTTTTTAACTTATGCAGTCTCATTAAAAATGCAAATAGACTGAATATTTTTAGCAGTATGCAAACCGTTTTTATCAATCTACATCTCTCAATAAACAAATCACATTCGTTTTTAAATCAACAATGTTGCTTTAGCTTGAGGACATCAAACAAACAAATGACACTGAACTAGAACGCACGGCCTAACGTGCACCACGAACGGCAAGTTGTATGACTCTTAACTAAACACACAGTTCATCTCTCACCAGCCGCTGCCGCTAACGCCGCTGCCGTTGCCGTTGCCGTTGCCGCTGCCGCTGCTGCTGCACGCACGCTTTTTAGTTTGTCCCTTTCCAACTTTGATTACTGCCCTTCTTTCAGGTGCGTTGCTTTTAAAGGTGCAGCGACGCTGATTAGCAATTAGGGAATGATTTCAGACAGCTGCCACTCTGTCAATCAGCCCGACTTTTTAACCCCTTGATCTCCTGTGAGGATTTTCCAAGTTGACTTCACAGTGTTAATTGTACTGCAGTGGAATGCTAGTTTAATTGCAAATGGACAAGAGTTAAAAAAATATATATTGACAACCTGGGAGAGAAGCCTAATGTTCTTTGTATTCAGGAAACATGGCTGAAACCACAACTGGATTTTATTGTGAAGGGATATACTGCAGTTAGACGAGATGGGGACTCTGGCAGAGGGGGAGGAGTTGCAACATTCATACAGGGTGGTATAAGTTTCAAAGTTATGCATGTAAGTACAGATCATGAAGCAATAGTTATAAGGGTATGGAATGATAGAGGACCTATAGATATAGTAAATTATTATAATCCATGTGGGAAATTAGATCAAAGTATATTAGAGGATGCTGGGGGTTCACTGCAAGACAAAAGGCGCATTCACACTGCGGTACTTTTCCCACAAAGGTTCATGCGAACTTAGTTCAGTGAACTCTTTTATCGCGTTCACACCAAAAAGAGCCGGTACTAAATATAGCTCTTTTCTCACAAAAGAGCCGCTCCTAAGTCCCTGCTAGAGAGCAGGGACTTTCGAGCGGCTCTTTTGTGAGAAAAGAGCTATCTTTCTGATTGGCTGGGCGGATTGCAAACCACGCCCCGTAAAACTTCCAAAAAGTTTTGTGAAGCCGCCATTTTATTATCCTCGCATTAGCATTATTAGCATTAGCATTAGCCCAGCGCAGAAACGCAGAGAGACTAACTTATGGCAACACAAAATAAAACATGGGAGCGGTGGAGATGAGGAGGTGTCGGCGTTCTGGCGATTTACTCGGAAGGCTTCAGTAGAAGCTGCTGGGAGTCCCAGCAACTTCTACTGAAGTCCTCTTACAACTCCGGGGACTTCCGGCCGGGGACTTTGGGCGGCAGTATCCGCCGTGAAGTTGTTTGTAGCCTGCCAGTAAACCCAAAGCAGAAGAAGAAGAAGTGAAGTCAGCGGCTTCATTTGCCTAATCCACCCCCAGGGACTTTTTCCGGTGTGAACGCGATCTGTACTTAGTTCATGCGAACTAAAGAGTTTGCATGAACTAAGTTCGCATGAACCTTTGTGGGAAAAGTACTGCGGTGTGAATGCGCCTAAAGTAATATGGTGTGGGGACTTTAATTCACATAGCTCGCTATGGGGAAGCAGTAGCACAGATGCAAATGATGCAGTAGTTGAGGAATTTATAGATGACCACGGGCTAGTGTGTATTAACACTGGAGAAGGAACACAATATAATTGCACGAAGAATATAGAAACAGTACTCGATCTGACATTTGTATCTAGTGCAATAGCATGGAATGTGGTAAAGCCAACCCGGTATCATGGCAAGACGTGAACATGTGACGATTTAGATTTACCATGCTGGGAGACGTGAAGATGTCACGATTTCGTCCCTTCAAACGTGACAGCTACACGGTATTGTTAACCCATGTTAACCAGTGGAGAAATAACCGGAAATACCAAGCAAATGCTACCCCGACGTAATGATTTATTTTGTAATAGCCACACTCGATTACGCCGATTTTGTTGTTGCCCCAGCTGGTCGACACCTCTTTTAGCAGAAACAAAGGCTACATTAATGTATTAAATCGATGTTAATCCATGCGTGTGTGGATGTGGAATTAACGGACGTGACGTTGTGCGATTGAGTTGCCAGGCAACAGCTTCGGTTCATGTTAATTTACAAACTCTTCTCAATCATACATTAAGTATAATAGGAAAGCATCCAACCGGAAAGTGTATACACTGCAGCCAGCCAGAAACTGTTGAGTATGTTTTACTGCTTTGCAGGAAATATAGTACTCAGAGAAATGTGCTTTTCCAGACACTAAAGAAAGCAAAATTCCATGACTTGTCGCTATCAGGGCTGTTAGGGAAAACATCAGGCAATATGTATTGTGAGATTATTACATTTCTAAGAGAAATTGATAAATTTAAAATAATCTAGAGTTTTGGTTCTTTGTTTTGTTTCTTTTGTTTATTGTTTTCTGCATAGTCTCTTGTCCACACTCCAGTCCAGTTGGTGGCGGTAATGCACCTAAAAGTTTTCCAACCGCCAATAAACACTAAAGAAGAAGAAGAAGAAGAAGAAGAACTGTAGTGACAGTTACAGCGGAGGGCGGAGCTGAAGTAAAGATGGCGAGTCTTCAACAACTGAGCTGCCGTTACAGCTGGATGTGGTGAGTGTGTGTGTGTTTCTGTCTGTCTGAAAGACCTTCTGGTATGAATACTTCAACTTATCGGAAGCAGGAAGCACGTGTTTAATGGCTTCATGTCAGCATGCAACGGTGTTTACTTTCCGCTTAATAACTTCGTGTTGCACATTTTCATCTCCATGCCATCACAGAGCCAGCAGTGATGTGTCGCTTCCGGTCGTCTGCTTGTTTTGTGTTTGGGCGGCTGCTTGTTGTCATGGTATCCTCCTCAGGGCTGCAGGCAAGCCTGCCTTAACCGGCCATCAGGCCCTGGGGCTGGTTTTGTAGGCCCCCTATTTAAACAACAAATCAAAGTAATTTATAGCCTCGGCAGGCTCTGTGCGCGCGCGCGCACACACACACACACACACACACACACACACACACACACACACACACACACACACACACACACACACACACACACACACACACACACACACACACACACACACACACACACACACACACACACACACACACACACACACACACACACACACACACACACACACACACTAATTGAGCAACATATGGCCTCAATGCCAGGTATCAGTAGATGAGAATGATCATTATCTCCGGTGGATTAACACAAACCTAGTTATGTAAAACGATGCACAACACATTTAAACCTGCAGGCTACTGGGAATCATCAATGAATAGTGCAGCATTGCCTAACCTCTTTAGCAGTGCTTCCGAAAAAGCCTTTATGATGTTCTTAAAATCCATCTCACGAAGAATGTCATGCTCACATCAGTGTTAGGTTTCCTTTTCCAAGCGCCACTCTCAAACTTTTTCTTCTCCGACATTTTCTCCTAAACAACCTTCATCTGTCACTCAATCACTCGCAATTTGAATAAGTCACATGTGAAACATATTCTCATTCTGATTGGCTGTTAAGTGGTGCCCACTGACTGTTTCGGAGTCATCATTTGTGAGTAAAATCTCTGGAATCCATTGATCTGATCGATTAGCGGAGCAAATGATCAAAATACTACGGAGGGAAGATATTTTCGTTTGGATTACTGGTCTGGGGGACGCTCGTGAGTGAGTGTGTGTGTGTTTATGTATTTTTGCGTTTGTGTGTATTGTACTTTAATTGTGTTTCCCGGGGAAAACACGTTACGAGAAACACCGGCTGTTGTTATGCCTGCTGTGACGTCAAGTTACTCCGTTCTCCGCTTGTAATTATGCCGTTACAAGCTTCAAAGTTGTATTTATCATCTGAATTTGCCAAAACATTACATTACATTACATTATACAGGGGTAGACATTAAGGGTAAAAAGCCACTGGCCCGCCGGGCCGGTGGAATTGTATTGTCACTGGCCCCACCATTGTAACCACTGGCCCGGAGCATTCGTCCAAAAAAAAAAAATCGACTAATAATGAAGAAAATTAACACATTTGTTGCAATAGTAATTTATGCACTAACTACATTACTACCTGTACTACAACATTTGAACAATCAGTTCTTCCTCATTTTCCTCAATTGTTCATATTTGGTTTAATAAAATAATGATATTGTGGTCATTGTTAAAAAATGTCTGCTATTATTATGAGTATTATTATTTGTATAATGCACTTTCTGCCTTCCTGTCATTAGGAATTAGAAATGTAATGGCTATAGATTAGATTAGATCCTTCATTATCCTAAACTGCTGGGACATTTCCCTAAAGCCAATACCTTTATATTGTCTACTCTTCACTTACTTGTCAGCATAGGTCGGCATTGATGTACAGAGCCGACAGAAGACCTTGTTTATATTGGCATCATATTGAGAGGTGCAGCCAGTGACGCGTCCTAAAACCAGGAAGTAAGCTGCTGGTTCCCTTGACAAAAAGTAATGGGATTTCTCCACAGGGTTTTGTAAAATAGCTGGAAATAAGGTCTGTGGAAACAAACCTGTTTGATAAATGCACGTTTTGTTCTGCCGGATAATCTCCACATGTCTACCCTACTTTTATAATTTTGGAATCATAAATCTAATCGATAGATTATAAAAGGGTTTTAGGACGCGTCACTGCACCACTAGAAGCCAACTCCATCGATCAAGCTGAAACGTTCTCTCCCTCTTCTTCTCATGCTCCCTGTCACTCTCCTTTAACTCCTCCGGTGACTTTCTTTTATTTGAAAATTGTTTTTTGCTCGGCGCTTGCCCGGTTACCGCTGGTATTAAAAACATTTTGGCGAATGGTTAGGTGGCGCGATAGTCTGTAGTGAAGGAGCGCGCTCACGGGAGCCTGCTCGCGCTGCGCTCCGCAGCAAACAGCTGTTTGCTTTTCACCCAACAACGACAAGCGACTCACGAAACGCTATGTTGTAGCGTTAATAAACTAAACAATTTAACAAAATTGCTTGTCAAAATACCAATACCACAGGAAACATTTTTTTTTAAACAATATTTGTAGTGGCCCGAGCGGGCAAGTGGAATTTACGTTATGCTGGCCCGGGGTGTATAAATAGTGCTTCCGGGCCAGCGGGCCAATTATAATGTCGAGCCCTGCATTATATAATCTATATATATTACATGTGTTTTAGGTTGACTTTTAAAATCTGTCTAGGGACTACAGATGGAAAATAGCCTCTTGGCTAACTCTGGCACATTTACAGAAATGTTCATTAATGTGCACTGTCCCTGTTAAATAAAAAAACATTGCATTTAGCTGAAATGAAAAAAACAAGTTTAATATTCTGAAAGCCAAGACTTTGTTTATTTGAAATCAGATGAAAACAAACTGAAACGGACCCTGCCATGTTATCTATGATTACTATACGCCTTACATTAATAATTTCAGCGGAGGGAGGGGGGCAGCGCTGTGGAACAGCAGAGTGGCGAGGGAGAGCTGTCTTCTTCCCTTTACAAGCTTCAAAAATGTATTTATCGTGTGATTTTGGAAATAAAAGTTTCATATTCTGAAAGCCAAGACTTTGTTTATTTAAAATAAAAATAAAACACCCGAAAAAAGAAAAAAAAAAGATTTTTTATTTAAATTGGCTCATAATAGGCCCCCGATCTCTGTAGGCCCCTGGGCTTCAGCCCAGGTCAGCCCGTGCATTAAGGCGGCCCTGGCTGCAGGTGATTATGTGACTGTGGGCTGTATACAGTGCTGTAGGTCCGTGTGCGTGTTGTTAGTTTGCAGGGATGCAAACTTGTCACCTTTCGGCGAAATTCGCCGTTTTGAATCCAAAATAGGTCGTTTGTGTGATTCATGTAGATCTGCAATAAAAATATGTTTGGGGTATGGGGGGGGGGTCTGGGACCCGGAGTAATCTGCGGCCGCGAGCTGTTATGTGCCATCATGACACGCATGGTGTTCTTTTTTTTATATATTATAATGCAGCGCGAGCTGTGTGCTCGAGTCTTCCTCCCTGTCGGCTCTGCTCATGGATGTATCTGCTGCTCCGCGATGATGGTCTAGCTTCAGCAGCCACATTACCTACTACGGGTGCGTTCGTTAATATTAACTGTGCGGTCCGGAGTCACTGTGGCACAGACTGACCGCTGGTGAACAGCTGTTAGAACGGGCCGTTCAGGTGTTCAGAGCAGAACTCCCTGTCGGAGCAGCAGAGCGTGATGTGAACTGAAAAGTTTTTCTGTCGCAATATTATCGTTGAGCTAGCTAAGTACGCTACTCAGATCTTGTACTTGATTAAAAGCAGAAGTACTCAGATATTGTACTAGAGTAAAAGTAGAAGTACTCAGAGCTTGTACTTTATTAAAAGTAGAAGTACTCAGATCTTGTACTTGAGTAAAAGTAGAAGTACTTGAGTAAAAGTAGAAGTACTCAGGTTTGAGTAAAAGTAGAAGAACTAGAGTGTAGGAACAATCCTGCAATCAAAATGTTCCTCAAATAAAAGTACAAAAGTATTATCATCAAAATATAGTTAAAGTAGCGACAGTAAAAGTAGAAGTACTCAGGTGTTGTACTTGAGTAGAAGTACCAGAGTGTAGGAATACTCTGTTAGAGTAAAAGTACTGCATTCAAAATGTTCCTCAAGTAAAAGTATTCTCATCAAAATATAGTGAAAGTAGCGACAATAAAAGTAGTCATTGTGCAGATTGGTCCATTTCAGAATAATATATATGATATGTTTTATAATGATTGATCATTAAAGTGTTCTCAAAGCTGGTAAAGGTGCAGCTAGTTTGAATGACTTTGTATACTGCAGGGTAGCTTGTGGATTTACTCCAGGTGGAACTAAAGTCTGATTTAACACTTGGTTATATTTCACATCATTAATCCAGATCTGTAAAGTAACTGAAGGTATTAAATACATGTAGTGGAGTCAAAGTACACCATGTACCTCTGAACTGTAGTGGAGAAGAAAAACAAAGTAGCAAAACATTGAAATACTTAAATAAAGTACAAGTATCTCAAAATTGTACCCAAGTATAGTACTTGAGTTTATGAACTTATTTACTTTACACTAGTGGCTATACAGATAGAAAGACTACGCCTTGCACAGAGGCATGACAATACATTTCCAAAATGCTCAACAGTGCTGCCAAAATTATAAACTGACTGCTACACAATTAAAATAAATGCTTTTATATATTTCTATTAGATGTGACTCTTTGGCGTTTCTGTTATTATTACCTGCTGCTTTAGTTGTTCTGACTGCTAACATCCTGTTATTCCTCATTTTAAAGCCGATATTCCGTGGGGTCGGGGGGCTCGGGTCCTTGTCACCTTTTTCATACCTGATGAGGTTGCATCCCTGAGTTTGATCAGTGGCGAGCCGTCAGGCCCCTCTCTAATGGCGCGTTTCTACTGCAGCGGGTAGCTCGCTTTAAGCGGGCCGAGCCGTGCGGGGCCCGTTTTTGGTTGCGTTTCCACTTGGCCTAGTACCGGCTAGCGGGTCCTAATTCCCAGTTTTTCTGGCCCCATAAAATCGTGGTTCTAGGGCCAGGAACAACCAGGCTGAGTCGGGCTGAGTATGCTAAACTAGAGAGAGAATTGCTGGCAAGGGGGCTACAACTAAAACAAGATGAACATATTTGACCGTGATTTAATTGTAATACACGTTTCAAAATGATGCCGAAGTAACAACATACTGATACCGGTTAGTAAAAACCATGAATTAATGCTTTGACAAGTCTGCAGACAGACGGCAGGCGAAAAACCCTTTTTAAAATGCGTGTTTTCTAAATGGAGCTTGGCTAAGCTAACGTTATATATGCTCCGACCGTCCACACTCACAACAACGGCCTACAGACATAAATAAACCAGCGACTGTATTCGCCATGACACAGGCAGTCTGTGGTTTGTACTTGTTTAACTTTTGTCTAGTTTCTGAACAGATATGAAGAGCTGTGAGCTCTGAGTGCTAAGAGCTAACGGCTGTGTTGTTTTTCTGGGGCTCTCATTGAAGATGACGTCACGGCTCCGCCTACACTGCGTTACTATAGTAACTACCCCAGTTCCTAAACTCTAATGGAAGCGCAGCATTAAAGTGAGCCGGGCCTAATCAGGCCTAACCAAATCGAGCGAGGCCGAGCGAGGCGTGCAGTGGAAACGTGCCATAAGGGCCTAAGATATTCTAAAAAACATTTTTTTAAAAAAATATATTTAAAAAAAATATTTCTTTAGTTATATTTTTCATTAGTTTTACCAACATAACTTGATTTTATTGTATTTAATATAACATTTCCAAAGAAATAACTCCTTCGAATCTGCCTGTTCAGTTTCTGTTTCTATAAAAAGTCACGGCTCGCCACTGAGTTTGATGACGGACCAATGTTAATATTTCAAGTAAACGCCAATAGAATTAAATAGCTCTAATGTAGAATTGGACATACGGTTCCCTGCACACACATAAATACATGTTTCAAGTTGTTCTTCAAAAGTTATATTTAAAATGACCACAGTGAGTGATTAACCTTACGTGCATACAGGTTTTGTCTTTGTAGAGTTTTGCTATCTCCCTACCATAAACACAGAACAAACTATGCATTTTTAATAAACCGATTCTGTATTTGTATGTGTGAGGGCGTAATGCCATGGTCCATGAAATCATAGTGTGAGTGGAGGAGGGAGATATCTAACTGTAACCATTTGGTCAATCATGAGACTCGGGATTTAGCTAATTTCAGACATGTTATAACAGTAAAAAATAATACAATTAATATTTACAATTTGGGGCTAAAGACTCGACTTTAACTGGTGCATTACAAGTGTTACATATGTTACTCTCCTGGTTCTAACAGTGCTCTGCTGTACAGAGAAGACAGACTGTAAGAACTGTAACCTCATAAAACCGCTTCAGACCATCGTCCTCGTCCCTTAAGGTCCTCTACCTAGAATGCCTGTGCCTGGGATGTCTTTTGATATTGTATCATAAATATTAATAAACATGCTTATTGAGAATTATGCCGATCGATACTTAAAATATAGTATTTTCTTTTAAAATATAAATTTCATATAAATTATGAAAGCAATCTTCTAATTGTATCAGCCTAAAACCCTGATCAAGGACAGTATGTTTAATGTTCATGAACATTTAGCACAATTCAGTAAACATTTTCAGAGTTAGCACTTGCAGGTTTTTCGAAAATGCTATTTTTCCTTGTCAAAACAGTTGAGTAATTCTTAACATACTACCTAATAGTTCACACAAAACAATATTTAATATTAATACTTCTGTGGAGCAGTTTTCTTTGCCCATAGAATGTTGCAGTTAATGTACTAAAATCAAGCATGTGGTTAACACTGCCTCTACAGAATTCAGCATCAGTTATCAGATCATTTCTTATCATTAGAAAAAATATAGACACTATACTTCTAGCTTTTTGCATGATTATTGAAACCACTGACTCATGTAGACTCATGTTTTGAGCTGATGTGCTAAACCATAAGCCCATTGTCTGCTTCACACCAAGTTTGATATTAAAAAACACACATTTATCAAGAACTACACACTGTTATCTTCAGACACATCATAACCAGAAGCCTGTGTGTTGTTTATCAAACATTGAGATTAAAATACCAAACTAAACTATCTGCAGCCAGATAGCATATTGAAACACAGGTAGATAATCACTTGGAAAGCTTTGAATAGGATTACATTTTGGTTTTTGTTGTGCAGAACAATGGAGGCCAATTTTAGAGAGGGAGGGGTCATCGCAATACACTCTTTGTTAGTCCCTACAGGAACCATTTCTCCTTCAGTTATAGTGAGGTCATTGTGTCCGATTCTTCAATAAGTATTGAGAATAAACATTTCTGTTTCCTTATTGCGTTTGTTTTCATAGTCTTTATTTACAGTGTGCCACCACAGACAATTCCAAAGCCTCTAGTCTAGATAGTCTTTTTGAATACCTAGAACATCAGTGTGCATTTGGAGTGTGGACAGAAATCAATATTAATGTGTTGTTGACGTAAAAATGCCACTTGTCAAACAATTATATAGTTTTTGCTGTTGCAATAAATTAGAAATATTTTGTAAGTTTGAGTCGTTTTTGTTTTTGTTTATACAGTGTTGTGAAATCGGGCAAATGGCTTCAATAATTGTGTTTTAGCAATTTAAAAAAAAAACTACAAAATGGAACAGAAGCGAATAATTGAACTTGTCTGAGAAACTTGTCTTTAATTGTCTTTGCATATGGCAATATATCCATTTGAATCGACTAATATCTTTTTTCTAATAATCACCTAACGGACAATGTTCAGATTCAGTTCACAAAGTACACAAAGCATAGATTAAGAGATCCAAAAAAATTATATAACTACATATCATTTATGATATTTATTATTATAATTATATCATACTTTTTCATTCTAGACACATTGTTTGTTTATTGTATTTTACAATCTTTGACTATCCAGGGACTGCAGATGAAAAATAGCCTCTTGGCTAACTCTGGCACATTTACAGAAATGTTGATTAATGTGCACTGTCCCTGTTAAAATGAATGAATACAAAAATAACACGGCTACTGTGATGCCATGAGCTAACAGGTTTCTTGGCAACATTTTAACATGATTTAAAGGAAAATGTTCAAAAATTACATTGGATAAATCAAAGATTAATCATACATGATATACAGTATATATTAGGGCTGTCAAACGATTAACATTTTTAATCAGATTAATCACAGCTCAAAAATGAATTAATCATGATTAATCACCATTCGAACAATGTCCAAAATATGCCATTTCTTTATGTATATCAGGGCTCGACATTATAATTGGCCCGCTGGCCCGGGAGCACTATTTATACACCCCGGGCCAGCATAACGTACTTTCCACTTGCCCGCTCGGGCCACTAAAAATATTGTTTAAAAAAAAATGTTTCCTGTGGTATTGGTATTTTGACTAGCAATTTAGTTAAATTGGTTCGTTTATTAACGCTACAACATAGCGTTCCGTGAGTCGGTTGTCGTTGTTGGGTGAAAAGCAAACAGCTGTTTGCTGCGGAGCTCAGCGCGAGCAGGCTCCGGTGAGCGCGCTCCTTCACTACAGAGTATCGCGCCACCTAACCATTCGCCAAAATGTTTTTAATACCAGCGGTAACCGGCCAAGCGCCGGGCAAAAAACTATTTTCAAATAAAAGAAAGTCACCGGAGGAGTTAAAGGAGAGTGACAGGGAGCATGAGAAGAAGAGGGAGAGAAGTTTCAGCTTGATCGATGGAGTTGGCTTCTAGTGGTGCAGTGACGCGTCCTAAAACCCTTTTATAATCTATCGATTAGATTTATGATTCGAAAATTATAAAAGTAGGGTAGACATGTGGAGATTATCCGGCTGAACAAAACGTGCATTTATCAAACAGGTTTGTTTTCCACAGACCTTATTTCCAGCTATTTTCCAAAACCCTTGTCGAGGGAACCAGCAGCTTACTTCCTGGTTTTAGGACGCGTCACTGCACCTCTCAATACGATGCCAATATAAACAAGGTCTTCTGTCGGCTCTGTACATCAATGCCGACCTCTGCTGACAAGTAAGTGAAGAGTAGAAAATATAAAAGGTATTGGGTTTAGGGAAATGTCCCAGCAGTTTAGGATAATGAAGGATCTAATCTATAGCCATTACATTTCTAACTCCTAATGACAGGAAGGCAGAAAGTGCATTATACAAATAATAATACTCATAATAATAGCAGACATTTTTTAACAATGACCACAATATCATTATTTTAATAAACCAAATATGAACAAATGAGGAAGAACTGATTGTTCAAATGTTGTAGTACAAGTAGTAATGTATAAATTACTATAGCAACAAATGTGTTAATTTTCTTCATTATTTGTCGATATATTTTTTTTTGGACGAATGCTCCGGGCCAGTGGTTACAATGGTGGGGCCAGTGACAATACAATTCCACCGGCCCGGAGGGCCAGTGGCTTTTTACCCTTAATGTCTACCCCTGTATATTGTTGTGGGAATGGAAAGATAAATGAAAGAAGGCGGATATATCCATTTAACACAGTATGTATGTTTATTATAAAAAATGTCTGTGTGTCAAAATGAAAGACAGCCCACACACCTATCAATCATCAAACTGTGGGGTCTTATTTCATTACGTGTTGATTTCTATCAACGGGGGGGGGGGGCTAGTGGAGTACTTTGTGACCACAGAGTGTGAAGTTGTGATCAGCTGTTTTAGCGCAGTTCTCCAGTGAAGGGGGGGGAGTCTCCCTCCGCAGCCGGTTGGCGTACTTTTGGCACAATTCCGTTGTACAGACCGATGTTAACAGCAGCCCCGTCTGTGCACACGGAGACCGACTCTGTCGTCCGGTGATCTAACCGCCTTCTGGAAAAGCTTCACAAGTACGTCGGTACGCAAATGCGCTTTGTGACACAAGTGACAGTACGCATTTCAGATTACGCACATAACCTGCGTACCAGTTATGTGCACCCCTGTACTACAGCAAAAGTATTCTCCGTCGGGACTTCCTGCAACAACACCACGCCGTTATCTTGATTCTGATTGGCTAGAAGACATTATCAAAGATGTTCTATTGAGAAGACAATCACTACGTGACAAAAGTTTTCAAAACCGTTTCTGGTCTTCCGTATTTCCAGACAAGTGGCTACTGAAATCAATCTGACTAACTGCTGTCTGTGCAATTTACTCCGCGAGTTGGCGGACTTTATTTTTGCTTACTTTAACATAATTTTTCATTGTGGGGCTAAGCCATTACTTGGTATGGGTGTAGCCTACCCCAGCCATACCCTGGCGCTGCTACTGGTGGGATGTATGGGGCGGGCCATTCTGCACATGCGTTAAATGCGTTAAATATTGTAACCAGTGGCGGCCGGCCCATAGGGGCGCTAGGGGCGCCGCCCCACCTCTTCCCACATACAATTTAAAAAAATATATATATATTTTATATTTTTATTTTTAATGAACAAGGTAAATATCATACACTTGGTATCAGTAAAATGTATAATCTACAAAAAAATCTCATTTAAAATTGTGTTACGATGTCTAAAGTTACTGATAAGTCACATGTTTCCTGTCTGGCCTTGCCCGTGGCATTAGTCTATCATTACCGGGCGGAGCCCCCGAGCCAAACGGCAGCAACCAGCACGTTGCAAAAGTCTCAATAGTAAACTGTGCCGCCGAAACATAATTTCAGCCAATCAGCACTATCATATATTTTGGTCACAAGGGCGCTCACGTTGGCGCCCACGTTGCTTACGTGTGTTGACGTGAGTTGTTTTTTAGACTCGTGAGTGACCAAGGTGACGCAGTATTTGGATGAGAATGGTGTGCAGGTGGAATCGCCGGACTTCGGTCCGCACCCAATTCCGTGCAAGAGCTACTCTCCAATCCTTTCGAAAGGAGAAGTTTGGGAGATAAATTGATACTTAAAGACCTTGGACCGGACTAACCCGATTTGTATATATCACAGCAAGCTCGTGAAAAAGACAAAACGTATCGACGAGGCTTCTCACGCAGCTGGTACACCAGAAAGGCATGGCTAGCTGGATGCAAACAGGTAAATACTATCCTTTGTTTCCCATGCTTGCTCTTCAAACAGCCGGGGACAGATACGATCTGTTAAGAAACTAGACAAAAGTTAAACAAGTACAAACCACAGACTGTCTGTGTCATGGAGAATACAGTTGCTGGTTTATTTATGTCTGTATTGGCCGTTGTTGTGAGTGTGGACGGTCGGAGCATATATAACGTTAGCTTAGCCAAGCTCCATTCAGAAAACAAGCATTCTAAAAGGTTTTTCGCCTGCCGTCTGTCTGTAGACTTGTCGAAGCGTTAATTCATGGTTTTTACTAACCGGTATCAGTATGTTGTTACGTCGGCATCATTTAGAAACGTGTATTATAATTTAATCACGGTAAAATATGTTCATTTTGTCGTAGTTGTAGCTCCCGAGCAAGCACGTCTTGTTTGAATGATGCGAGTAAACACAGCTGGCAGCCGTGGTGAAACTCGAGCGTTTACAGCGAAGCGAATTTTTGCATCGCGTCCGGTCTGAACGCAGCATTAAAGCAAGCTCCGCGCTACATTGGAAACGCGCCATTACATCACCAGAAGTCCTAATTTAAGGGGTCATTTCTCCCAAAACATTTTTTTTACTCACTATATCAACAGCCTCACCAAAAATATTTTCCACCAGCAGCCACTGATTTTAACTAAATTAATTCAAAAAATTAATTACCGCCGTTAACGCGATCATTTTGACAGCATTAGTATATATACATTGGGGTCCTTTGTATTTGTATGTGTGTTATAAAGCCTTTTGTTGTTATTGTTCATTCAAATCAGTGACATGAAGATGACATCCAGCCTTCTATTTAATATTCAAATATAATATACCTAGTTTTTCCTTAGGATGCCAAAATAATTCGAACTGATCGAATATGAATGAATCAAACAGCCCCCCACTCTGCTCCCCTGGCCTGATTTGGCCTTACGGCTGGTGTGATTCACTCATTGCTCGATGATACTTTTCAGGGAGACATCGGGAATAAAACAGCCTTTGATCAGTTCACCCAGCTTCAGCTTCTATTCATTTTGAGCTTTACCCCCCAGGTGTTAACACTTTCCTGCATAGCTCTAACCAACATGTAGCATGGCCTGATGCTGAAGAGAGCTGACTCATCATATGGGTTGTGTACAACACATAGGTCTAAGTTATGTGCAAAGCATAGAGACATGGTACACATTATTGTTCCTGTACACTCCAAGACGAAACAATGCCTCATTTCCATCTGTAGACTATAACAGTTTAACTGGGGAACAACATGGAGCCTGCAGCAGATCAGTCTGATATACTGAAGGAGGACTCTGGGTCTCGAGGGGACCGAGCATGCAGGATTCTTAAAGATGGGTAAAGTTTGTGTTGTCAGGCTCCCTCAAACAATGCTGTTACTAAATGTATAGGGCTTCAACAAACGACTAATTTGATGATCCATTAATCTGTCGATTATTTCTACGATGAAAAAAAAACGTTTTCCATTATTTTATTCAGAAAACTGCATTTCCAAATTGACAACATCAACACACAAAAACAACCCAAATGTAGGCTATAAAACATATGCAAAAGCTATATAACAGCTTGTTTTGAACAAAAAATATGTCTCTTTAGGTGGCTCGAACAAAAACAATGTTCTTTCAAATTATCAACAACTGTTTTTGTTTTTTAATGCTTTAATGGACCTGAGCCGTAATAAATAATAATACATTATAAACAATAATACATTATAAAAAATAGAATTGTGAATCACAAACCAAAAAGTGTTTACAGGCTTTGCTACAACCAGAGTTCTCGTTAGAATATTTTTTTGCCGGTCAACATGTCCGTTAAAGTTTAAATCTTCCGGACAAAATGAGAAAAGTGCCGGTCAAAAGTCTTCTTTGTTATTTATTGAGCTTTAAAACAAATTGATATGATCCGATATTAAACAAACTAATTATAGTAGATTAACTAAATTATTCAAAAGTGTTCAGTAATTTATAATAACACGGGAATAATAAACGGAGCACTCTCTCCCTCTCCTGACAGCCCGTCAGTATCATGCAGCTCGCGGATCCAGTAATGAGTGACCCGACAGTCAAACTAAACATATCTAAAACTAGTTTAGGTAGTTTGAGAGGTAATTAAAATAGCGAAGTGTGATATTCTAACCTGAAGTGTGTGTTTTGTCCACTCACCGCTGCATGTGATCATGCAGAGCTGCGTGTCGACTCGTCAGCAGCAGCTGATCTCTCTCTCTCCCGTCAGATTAGACTTCACTCGCGTTTATGTCCATATCTATCAGATCCAGCTAGTTCTAGCTAATGATAGGACTACCTGCTTATTAAAAGACACCTAAACAATAAGCGTCGCTATGCAACTGGGTGAGGCCACAAAGTATAGCGCAGCATTATGCATTTGTTTACATGCCCACCGGAACCCCGAGGCATTACCAACAGATCAACGCACAATCAACCCATACAGGACATCTCTTTCTCCGCATTAAGTGTTAGACATTAGAATTGACTATTCTTGTCTGTCACATACTCTTTTGTCTGTCACATACTATTCTTGTCTGTCACATAAGTGGGGCAGCTGATGAGGTATTGCGCTAAGGGGACATTATTTTGACCGGACATTTTGACCGGAGAGATTTAGGTTTGCCGGTCTTCAGCATATTTTACCGGTCATAGTCCGGTAATTACTGGCTAACGGGGACTCTGGCTACAACAAATAGGTAGATTGTGCAGTTACACTTTTTTACACACGCATAAATATACAGCACACAGTGTCTCAACCCGACCTATTTTCTGCAAATTTGCAAACACTTTGAAATAGCTGAATCAATAAATTGGCATAGTATAAATAAGTCAAGTTAGTCGTTAGTTTGTTTAGTATTTGGCCGTGTAATAAGCCGGGTAATGTGCAGCAAGCCGGTCATTATTGGAAGAAAAAAAAACACCGGCAGTATGATCACAGAGACCGACGCGAAGCGGAGGGATCTTGATTGGGTGTTTTTACGTTTGAGATGTTCCCGCATCACTGTGGTGCTCCCGTGCCATGCAAGTTCGATTTTACACAGTTTGCAGATAACACACTTTTACTGTTGTTTAAAGTGAAGTGCTCCCACGCTGTTGAAGATTTTAGTCGAACCATGCTTCTCTCCGCCTCCGCCATTTTTCTAATGTTTTTTTTCTTCCGATGGACGTAGCCAGCTTCGCAAACAGAGAGTAACAACATAGACCCAACAAATCAACGATTGAATTAGTTGGCAACTAATTTGGTCATAGATTTTAATCGATTAACTCGATTAGTTGTTGCACCCCTATATGGAATACGAATCATGCATTACAAATACAAATCCAACAAATAAGAAAAAAACACATGGTGCAGACAAATAAACACATGAAGTTCCTCCAATGTGAAACCAAAAGTTCTTCAATGCATCCACAGCTCTTCATTTCAGTATCTTTGAGGGTATTATTATATATGATATGTAGTTATAAAATATTTTTGGATCTCTTAATCCTTAAGCATTAATTATGCTTTGTGACCTTCCCTTCACACAGGTACACCCATAGGGCCCCATTCTGACGGCCATTTTGGCTGCAGGTTAGCTGTTATGCCCCTTTTACACCAACGCGGTTCCAGGACCGGTTCGGAGCTACAGCCTGAAAAGCACCGTTTTTTCCTGTTCAAACCGCAGCGGAGCCGCCTCTAAGCTCCGAAAACCGGTGCTTTTTAAGCACCAAAAAATTGTCGGTCTCGAAGCATGAACCGCATACGTCAAGCTTACATCGGGGGCAGGGGTGGGATCAACCTCCTGAACAACAACAAAAAGCCCGCGTTTTAGGCAGTTTGTACACAACGATGGAACACCTAAAACTTAATAAGCAGCAGTGGTCCACTGAAGAGACAAGCTACTGGGAATCTGGTCTTCCGAAGAGGTACAGATGAAGCTGGAGGGGATATTTACCTTCTTTCTCCTACGGAATCGTCGTTGAAGTTGATTATGATGATTCTAAAGAACTTTTGAATGTCGCATCTGATCAATGTAAATTTCGTAGTAAAGTCGTCCCATTTCTTCCATTTAGTTTCGACAGACCAAAACGAGTAGCGCTTCAATACAATCGGCCATTGTTGTCAATGTGAGGGGTTTCCATGCAGTTTGGATTTCTGAAGCCGGCACGTAAACGGTTACGTCATGACGCAAACTATGATGCAATGACGCAGCACCACTTGGGCTCTGGGCGGTGTGAACAAAGCGGGGGCTGAAAGGAAAAACCGGTTCCGAACCAGAAAAGCTCTAGCACGGAGCTAGAATGGGAACCGCGTTGGTGTGAAAGGGGCATTAGATGCTGGTGACAGCAGAGGGTGAAGTGAATAGTGAAACAAAAAAATGGATGAGAAGATAACACAAGAATACATGGTTCACATGAATTAGATTTTTGGGTGATTGGAATCTGTAGTTTAAAAATTACAGAAAATTATAACAAAACTTTTGCATTTAATATGTCCTATTCCATTTCCGCTATGATTCACATGTGTTTAAGTGTTAATATTACAAAGATGGTGACATTTATTGATACAATTTTTGCTTTATTGTACTTAATGTTCACAGAGAGACATATCAATGTCTCTCTCTCTGTGAACATTAAGTATAAATTAAGTGACATTCTGATAATTATTTCCAGAGATAAATGGGATAAGGCCAACACGAGCCCATTCAGAGGAGACTACATTTTCATTATTTTTGGTTATGGGAAGGTTCCAAATATTAACCAAAAAATGTTTGCAGTAAAATATTTTGATACAACTATCAGTTTCTTAAACTACACCTATTATTGTAATGACCTCGGATAGTGGTTTCTCAAAAACTAAAGCCTTTTTGGGGGGTTTGTTCCTTGCATTTTGGGTGCAGGTAAATGGTAAATAACTGTGGTGATTTGTTAAGCAAACAACAGCCACATGCTTTTGGTTTTGAATAACGTTTCTCATAGATAAAAGTGTGGAGTTATTTGCAAGTATAGAATATCAAACTTAGTGTAAAGCAAACAACAAAAAACATATTATAGAGATATCAGGAAGAGAACAGAAAACTGAACTTTGTTTCACACTGTCAGTCTCGGGGGACTACTTGTGATGGCCACAGCCACAAAGGGTAACAAAAACACTGCACCCGGCCTCCCTTCCACTAGTAACTAGTTATTTCAGAACTTTATTTCAGTTGCAGTAAAACAACCTACAATTAACACCACACATTTTATTTAAATGGTCAAATTTGTATTTCTTTCTAACCTGGCATAATGTAGTTTATTTTCACACATTTTAGAACAGCTATCACAAGTACTTGTTTGCATTAATAACTTTATTTGTATTTGAGTTACCTTGGTCGTTCGGGGAGGTTACTTCCTGGTGCAGCAAAGGCTTGGCTGAGGGCTGAGGACGGATAAATACTGGAAGCAGCCAATCGGAACAAACTACCTGCTTGTCAATGTCCTTTTGTATTCTGTTAACCTTAATTACCCATTGTTTTCCCGTGTAGTTCGGAACTGTATCGAACCGCAGTATATGTTCCTTCTTTTGTCATCGTGGCAGGTCGGTTTGTTGAGTTAACACCTGTTAAGTTGCTGATATGTTTATGAGGTATTTTCTGTTGAACTCTTTTATAGGCCTAGTTATAAGAGATTCCTGTTTTTTTTTAGGTTAAGTTTGTTTGTTTTTACTGTTATAACATGTCAGAAACGTGCAAAATCCTGAGGCTCATAGTTAACCAAATGGTTACAAACAGTTAGAAATATCTAAGCTGCTATCTTCCTCCTTCACTCGCACTATGAAGCTTGTGTGATTTCATTGACCTTTGGCATAACGCCCAAACACATAAATACAGAATTGTTTATTAAAAATACACATACATTCCTTTCTGTATGGTATGGAGATAGAAAACTCTCCAAAGATTTAATGTTACATATAAGCTTTGTAAGGGAAACTTCTGCAGCAATGGAGAGTCAGGACTCAGAGAGACACGAGGAGAGTTGAAGCTTTGATGTCAAACACTGGTATATATTACAAGTATCGGCCGGAGAATTCATATCACAAGTCACAGCAGCCAGAGGTTCTGACTGCACGGGTGGGTTGCCACATCAATTCTGCCCAGCCTCTCTCTCGATAGACCTTTTAACTAGTTTACAGAGAATTAATCAACATATTGGGGTGATAATGTAAACATCTGGGAACACTGGACATATCCCCAACATCTGGAGACACTGAATCACTTGACTGACCCAGGCTAGAAAGCCAGCATTCCAACTATCATAAACTATTTGTGACCGATAGTTACCCGGTCATAAAACTGATATCAACATTATAGCTGAGGCCTCCCATTCCTTAAGACAGATAACAGAGTCAGGGTAGGTCATAAACGCCAACAAGCAGAAAAGTTAAATATCTTAGGAGTAAGGAAGAATTATTCTCTGACAAGCTTAATTACTCATGAGGAGAAAGACTCAGTTGCTTTCATCTCGCTGCCCTTTGTTAGAGCTTTGTTCTTAATCCAGTCTGGAGCTAATTCAGCCACTGTACTACAGATTCCTGTTCTCTTGACTTCCTCTCTGTTCCTATAGCTTCTGGTCCTTTCATTTCTGTGATCAGACTATAGTTAAATAACTGTCATATTAGCCTTTACACATGCATAAGAAAAGTGGAGAATGAAGGGTTTGTTTTCCTAACTGAACGACAGTAGGCAGCGTCCAGCGCTCACATTCCAGCTGTGTGTGTGTTTTAAGCATGTTGTCTTTCAATATTCTGTTATTTATTAATTGAGGAGATATGTTGGCTGTGGGGTCGTTGTGTGTAATAAGGAGCATAAGGAGGAAGATGTTGGCAGATGTGCTAACATCTTCCCTCCTGAGTCACAGTGCTCCTTATGGACATCAACATGACACTGGACAAAAATCGGCTGTTCCTTCAAGGTTCATGCATTAAACTACAAAATAAAGCAACAAATCAAAACTTTTTTTAAGGTTTTAGGTGGATTTATTACCTCAGTTGACAGGACCTTCCTACAGTTCCTCTGTCCAATGGAAGCTAATGGGTGCAGCCAGAGGTGGGGGGTGCTTCTCCCAGAGTATGAACAGAGCAGGAGAGGCTCCAGTCCTTCTTCACCACACACACGTGTTACTGTGGCTGCAGACAGACAGTATGTCAGGAGGACGCCCCTGTTCTCTGCACATCAACATGCGTCCATCCTAAAGAAGCACACAGACAAGGTGGAGTACACACTTCATCTATCCCTTTAATGAAGCTGCATCTAACTAAATACCTATGCTTATTATGAGGACTATAAATGTCATGTGATCTCCTGTATATATCTAAAAGTCATACCTACAATTTCCCTAACAATGGTCAGGTCAAATGAAGAGTTTTAAATACACAGACTTGTTGTATATACACTGTACTGTGAGCTTTATACAAATGGCTGAGAGTTTTCTTATGATTTTTCTCCCTGTGTCCTATACACGTTGTAATATCGTCTGTTAATATTAGACACTTAACCGTCTCTAATGAATGATGACATTGAGGATTCACTGTGAGGCAAAGCCAGTTCAAAAGTGTGAAGAGTGTGAATACAGCTGTTGCAGAACTTCTCTAACGGAGTGACTGCTTTAAAGCCTTCCCTGTAACAGATGACGGCTGTCTGTGCCTTTTAGGAGAACCCGTTGGCTGTCAGCAGACCTAAAGAACAGCTCACTGACAGGACCTCCTGCAGCCGAGTGAAGGAGGAGCTCAGCCCAGACAGCTTCAGCCTCTCTTACAGGGACATGTCCCCTCCTTCACCCTGGAGGAGAGACCTTGCCTCACCCAAGGTTGTTTCAGATCTCATGGACCGGCTGTCCACTCTCCCTGGCAGCAGATCCGCTCAGCAGAGCCTCTCCAGCTCCAACATAATAGTCCGGAGACTGGACAAACCAGTGCGCCTGCAGCTGACCTCTGCCGTCCTGCATCCGACATACAGCCCTCGCTCAGGGGACTCCAGGAGGAGTCGTCGGGGGGGGGGCAAACTGTGCCCTTCTGGAGGACATCCTGTGACTCCCTTTCAGGCCGAGTACTGGGCCTGTGCCATCCCCCCAGCTCTGCCTCTATCTCCGGACAGACAGACCGCGAGCTGGGATCCTAACAGAGAGTACCAAGCGCTGTTGGACTACAGCTACCCTCTGAGAGCAGGACAGCCGCTCTGTGCGGGGGCCAGCCCTGAGCACCAGGAACACACTCTCAACCCGCAGGACTCAGGGATAGAGCAGGACCTCCTATGTAGCTCTGCCAGTCTGTCTCTCAGTGGGGGGCACAGGTCTCCTAGTCTACGGGGGCTCAAAGCCTTTGGTACCTCGCTCTCCCTTGCAGACTTGTACTGCAGTCCTCATCAGCAATGTGCACTGTTCAGGTGTGCATTTGAGGAGCTGGACGAGGTCTTCTGTCCTCTTCCAGAGCAGCTGAAGGGGCTGCAGCTGCTGCCCAGACAGGTGGGCACACTCTGAGACCACTGACCTGCATCTGGTTCAAACGGCTGCTTCCTCATATAGCACTTGAAATGTTTTTGCTCTATGAAACCTGATGTACTTATATGATTCTGTTTTCTTCAAGTTTGTATTTTGTTGGTCGAACGCACTTATTGTAAGTCGCTTTGGATAAAAGCGTCAGCTAAATGCAATGTAATGTAATGTAATATTCTAGATTCAAAGGCTTTATTATGATACGCACAGTAGCTACAGTGTAGTTATGGCAATGCAAATCTGAAGTCCAGGCTCCACTAACAATGGAACATTATATATACAGATGAGTAAATAATTATATGATCCTTTGCAGAGTTTGTAAGTTTGCCCACTTACAAAGAAATGAATGGTCTATAATTATAATGGTAGGTTTATTTGACTAATGAGAGAAAGAATATTAAAAAGAAAATCGATACATTGACAATATTTGCATTTAACCATGGGAAATAAATATTTGACCCCCTTGTAAACATGTGTTAGTACTTGGTGGAGAAACCCTTGTTGGACGCACAGAGGTCAGACGCTTCTTGTAGTTGGTCTCCAGGTTTGTGCACATCTCAGGAAGGATGTTGGTCCAATCCTCTCTGAAGATCCTCTCCAAATCCAGAAGGTTTTGAGGCTGATGCTTGGCATCTGGAAGCTTCAGCTGCCTCCACAGATGTTCTAGGGCAGGGGTGGCCAACCCGCGGCTCTCGAGCCGCATGCGGCTCTTTGCCTAGTTTCATGCGGCTCTTCAGTTCATATCGAATTGTATATGTGTGAGTTTGGGGGAGAGACACTGACTCCTGACTAGTGTTGCACAGTGTACCGATACTTGAAAGGTACCCTGGGATACCCTGCCGTTAAAAACGTTACTATTCCTCCGTTTCATTAGTATCGGTACTTTAAGAATGACGGGGGAAAGTACTCCGGTGAGAAAGCGCCGTTTAATAAGAGCGATGTGTGTTCAGCGCTCTGCTTCCACTCCCTGCACCGTGACTGCAGTCCCTCCCCTCTCAAGCACGCTCAAGTGCCTCCCCTCTCTCGTGCACGCGCTAGCTGCCAGAGCATGTGAGAAAACGAGAAGCATGGCTGCAAGTGGGAGTGCAACTGCTGCTGCGCCTCGGCTTGTTGACAAAAAAGACGCCAAAAGCGAAATTTGGAAGTATTTTAGCTATAACTCTGACAGTGAGGGCAAGCCTACGGACACCACGAGGCCTGTCTGTAAGTATTAATTTTATTTAATACGAATTCTTGTAATTTATTGTATTTATTGTTTAAAAGTTTGTGTTATGGTTATGGTTCTGGTGTGAAATAAAGCACAATAATTACATTTAAAACTGTTTCCCTTTTTTTAAGAAAAGTATCGAAAAAGAATCTGAATCGCAATTCTTGACTTGGTATCAAAACTAAAATGTTGGTATCGTGACAACACTAGCTACTCCTGACAGTTAAACCTGATATTTAGTAGGTCTGTTAAGTATTGAATGCTGATCATTCTGACGTAATTTGGCCGGTCAAAGTTGTTTGGGCTCGGATAAAATCGCTCCGTTACTTTCGTCCCGTGTTACTTTCGTCCCGTGTTACTTTCGTCCCGGCTCGGGGATGTGTGGGGTCAGGTGTCAGTATGACAGGATGACAGCGCGTCTAATTTTGATGTGGCCCAAGAGCCAATCACAATAATACCTGTGATGCAGTGAACCAATCACCTTTGAGGGGGGGAACACCTATCGTTGATTAAACACTATCCAGTGTTTCCCCTACCATTGTCTTGGAGGGAAAATCCAAGGTGTTTAAAAAATATATATAATTATTATTTTTTTTTAATATATATATAGCACCAAATTGCAAATAATCTATAACTACTGTCACTTTTCACATTGAACATGTGCTCTTTTATTAAATAAACTAAACGCTTTCATTTTAAGTTGTGAGTTTAGTGTTTTTGACCCTAAGAAACACTGATGCATTAATCAATAACAATAATCCACAGCTCCTCTCTCTGCTCCAGAGGATTTAAAAAATATATATCCCAATGCCACAAAAATGCATCAGTGTCGTGGTTGAAATCTTGTCTCCAGAAAACAAAAAACTGAAACAAGCGGTATCAGTGACTGTGTTTGATGTGGCTCTTTGCAGTAAAATAGAAAACATGTGGCTCTTAACCTCTGACTGGTTGGCCACCCCTGTTCTAGGGGATTAAGGTCTGGAGACTGGCTAGGCCACTCCATCACCTGAATGTGCTTCTTCTTTAGCAACTCCTGTGTTGCCTTGGCCGTATGTCCAGGGTCATTGTCCTGCTGGAAGACCCCTCCATGACCCATGTTCAGTGTCATGGCTGAGTGAAGGAGGCTATCTGCCAAGATTTCAAGGTATACAGCCCTGCACATCCTCTCCTCGATGCAGGAAGTCCTCCTGTCCCCTTAGCAGGGAAACGCCCTCAAAGCGTAATGTTTCCAACTCCACGCTTGACGTTGGGGATGGTGTTCAGCATTTTTCTTCCTCCAAACACGGCCTGTCGAGTTGATGCGAAAGGTCTCATCTGACCACATCACCTCCTCCCAAGCCTTCTCTGAATCATTCAGATGTTCATTGTCAAACTTCAGACGGGCCTTTCATGTTCTTCTTGACCGGGGGGGGGGGGCATTATAGTGTAGTGTGTCACCAATAGTTTTCTTGGTAACAAGTTCCTCCCGTGTAGTTCTTGGCTGATACCTCACCTTTCTCATGATCACACGGGGCGGGGGGGGGGGGGGGGGGGGGGGGGGGTAATCCTGTGTGGAGCCCCAGACCGAGGGCGATTGATTGTTGATTGATGCTCATTTTGTGTTTCTTCTATTTCCGAATAATCACACCAACAGCTGTCTCCTTCTCACCAAGCTGCTTGCTTTCCGATGGTCTTGTAGACAATCCCAGCCTTGTGCAGGTCTACAATCTTGTCCCTGAGGTCCTTAGAGAGCTCGTTTGTCTTGCTCATGGTGGAGAGGTTGGAATCTGATTGATTCTGTGGATAGGTGTCTTTTATACAGGTAACAAGTTGATATTAGGAATACTTTTTTAAAGGAAGAGGAGTTATGCTACCGATCTGTGGGAGCCAGAATTCTTGTTTGTTGCAAGGGGATCAAATATTCACTTCGCATAGTTAAATGCAAATCAATTTTTATGTTTTATATAATGTCAATTTGTGGATTTTCTTTTTGATATGCTTACTCTCACTGTTAAAATCAACCTACCATTAAAATGATAGATCGTTAATTTCTTTGTAAGTGGGCAAACTTAAAAAAAATGCAAGGGATCAAATACTTATTTCCTAAGACATAAACAATTGAACAAAAGAAATAGTGCGAAAAGATGAAACAGAATAGATATACAATTGTGACCAATGTGCAAGTTATGCAGAACTAATGAACTATATTAATGTAATGGAATAAGTTGAGCTAAAACCAACATTTTAAATAAATATAGTAAGAGTATAAATATGTAACAACAGTCCTATATTGCAACAGCAAATAATACTGTGATCATGGATGACTGGAGGGTAAATCTTTGTTAAGGCCTCTGAACATGGCCGAAGTCAAATGCTCCTTTCATATCTTTATTCAGAGACTGCAGGATGTTTTTAAATGGTGTTTCTGGCCAACTAATATGCAGGCTATATGTCCAGTAGAATAAAGATAACATTGGCCAACATTGAGTTTTAAATACACCTGGGGAAAAACAATTGAACCGCATGAAACTCTCATCACATACAGAGCTAATACGGCTACATATCTTTTGATCAGATACCAACTTTTGACTATTTTACAGATTCATTGTTGATACATCGGATCTAATCAGTTGCAGCTCTTTCAAATGAAGTCGTGTTTTCCAGCTTTAATCTGCAGTTATCAGCTAAAGATTAAATGTTTTGCTGGTGTGTGAAGGTGAGGGAGGTCACAGCCAGCTGGGAGTCTGTGCAGTGGGGGGGCTCCAACCTCTCCCCCGTCCCCCTGCCTGAGACACAGGAAGCGCTGCAGGACACACCAGAAGAAGAAGAGGAGAAGAGAGCCTCAGGTAGTCTGCTTTCTATCTGTCCGCCTGTCTGTCTTGTCTGTCTGTCTCGGTAGTTCAGATCAAAATAAAGTTTTAGTTGAAAATAGCCGAGTCATTAAGCCCCCCCCCCCCCCCGCCCACAGACAAACAACATCTATGACCACTAGTATGATCCCATGCAAGATTGAATCCAGTTTGTATCTAAGATGTTTGTCTCTATCTCAAAATCCTGTCCATCAGCAGCTGACCACAGGGACTCTGCAACAGTGAGGAGCCCTTCTGGAGCCTGGGTAGAGCCTGCAGGGGGGGGGTGGGGGAGCCTGTCCACCCAGTATCAGGGGGCTGCCTGGCAGCCAGGAGAAGCAGGAGCAGCACAGTGACTCCCTGATGCAGCACATCCAGGTAGAGACACTGGCTGTGTAAGAGTATTCCTGAAAACATTGCCTTGGTGTTTGGATTTAGTGTTTTGAGTGGCTTCGAAATCGAATTGTGTTTATCCATTTTTTATGTTTCAGGTCTTCTGCTCGCAGCTGGAGCAGCTCATTCAGCAGCTGCATGCAGTGTCAGAGCAGATGGAGCTGCAGACTGTGCCCACTGTGGATATTGCCGGTGTCAAGTCCTCTCTTGCTGAGTACCAGGTGAGCCTGCTCCACAATGCGCACTTCTGTGGCTGTCTGCATAGGTGGGCACATATCTGTGGGGAAGAACAGATCTTCTCTTTGACTCGGCTCTTTGCACTTCAATAGATAATGGTTGTGTGTGTGTTTCAGAGAGCAGTGATGGCCCAGCAGCCCCTGACCTCTGTGACCTCCAGCGTGCTGTTCAGCGGTCAGCTCCTCCTCCGCTGCATTGACCACATGTCTCCATGTACATCTGTCAGCTGGTACCATGCAATACTCTGAACTCACATTTCCTCTCAGCATTTCATCACTCACTAAGTCTCTCTGTTTCCAGTTTTAAGAGACACCCTGCAGCTGATAAAGAGTCACTGTGGAGCTCTTGAGAGCCGCACACAGCACCTCCTCTGCTCCATCCAGTCTGCCATGGAAAGCCTTAGCCATCAGAACCATCAGAACACCCAGACCAGAGTAGAGGAGGCTGCCTCCTCTCTGTCATAGAATTTGTTACACTTATTTTTGTACTATCTAACTTTGTTCCAACAATTCACATACTGTATAATGCACAGCTCTCATTTGAACATGTTGGCATCTTGTGTATCGGCTTGGTATGTGAAAAAGAATGTCTCAACCCAACTGATCACATTGAATATTACATAAAAACAATATTCTATTATGTTTTTTCTTAATCATATAGATGTTCACCATGGTATTGATTTGTCGCTTGTAATGTAAATGTAATTGACCTTTTTCAACTGTTTTGAGATTGAATCATCATTCAAAGACAAAACAACAACATCATGGAATCTATCCACTGTATAAGTTCAATGTTTACTAATTCAAAGTAACACTTTCTAACACCTAATTACTGCTGAGTCAGCCCTGATTTTTAGTTTTGGAGAAGCAAAGCTGTGTGTATGATCAATTGACTTCGTAATGTTTTATTATCAGCTAGTCCAACATTTCCCACAGCCGTATGGTCTGTTGTCACTCTTTTCAGTCCTGTGTGTTCTAATGTTAAATAATCACGTTTAAGCCTGAGTCAAACGCTCTGTTCTATCCAGGAACACAGCCTCCACCAAAATATATATATATATATTAGACATGAATGGGATTTAGTTTTTGGTGCCCACAGTATTGACAAATGATCTACCAGAAGGACAGAAGAAGAGGGCAATTTATGTAAGTGCATGTTGTGAATAAGAGAGTAACAGTCAAAGCCGAAATATGACATTTAAAAGACTAGGTCATAATAATTCCCTTGTTGTTTTTGGGTGGCAAGAACAACAGCTACCATTTGCCCTTCCGAGGTCGGACACACCCATTCCTTTGGCAACGCATCCGTTAAATACCTGTGCCCTAGGTAAAAGGACAGCGATACCCTATGGCACACATTGAATTACATACAATTGTGCAGAATTGAACCCAAACAGAACACTTCATTGAAATGGCTCAGTTACAGTTATAAAGGGTAACAACATTTGTGTTGTGTTGTCACTACTCAAAACCTTCTCAAATAATTTGAATAAAAGTGTTACATTCGTAACTTGTTTCTGTGGTCTATGTGTAATAAGTCACGGAATGTTTTTAAATTATTCTTAACTTCACAATATTGATTAAAACACTAGCAGTCAAATGTGACATATCTGTCCGTCCCAACGTGCAGGACTCAATTCCTTCATTTCAGAACCAAGCACCACCTTTTAATATATGTAAATACATTATCAGAAATACTGCTCATTTCCTCTCCTAGCTGGGCCAAAAGATTCAATTGCTGGAGAGTCAGTGGAGAGGCCTCTGCACCCCAACCCAAGGTTTAAAAAAAAAAAAAGGGAAAGAGGTTGTTGCACACAATTAAGTGTTTTTGTTATAATTGATATTCATCACAGAGGTACATTATTTTGTATTTGTCCTTCAAAAAGAAAGAATTGTTGGAGTTTCCATACTGCTGCTGGATGTTATTGTCTTTTCTCCACAAACCCTTCATTAAATTGTAAAATACATGTTTACTGAGGAAGACCCTCTACGTCTCACACAGTTACATGTGTGTCAAATATTTACTTCAGGCTACAGGGCTAAAAAATGTAAATTCATAATAAAACAGACATTAAATGAGTTGCACTAATGACAGCTATTACAATAATACTGACACTAATATGTTAAGATATTTTATTAGAAAAACTATTACATTGATCACATTTATTGTGGTAATTTATGTTCAGTGATAAATAAACATAAATATATGGGATGTAATGAACAGGGAAGTGAAGCCTGCAGGGAACTAGATGCAAACTTTGTCTGTTTTGGTTTATGCTGAACATGGATGTAATAAGAACGATGCTGAAGGGTCTGACCGGAAGTTGTGTATACCGTTCAGTCAGACACCGCTGGTGTCTGCGCTTTGCCACGTTTCACTAATGACGTGATTCCTCCCGGTGACAGCTCTATTGCGGTAACGACACACAGACAGTTGGTTACCGTTCCATGTACGGCTGTACACCGAGTTAAAAGCCCCAGACACACAAGGCATCTTAAAAACACCTGACGGATCTGTGATATTCAGTACTCCGTTCATCAGCTGGCTGATGGTAGCTGTTTCCTGGTTGGAGTTGCAGCCATTTTGGATTTTTAACAAGAAACAACTAGCCGGCTGTGTTTCTGGAGCAGTGTGAGCTAGCTGTTTATCTGCAGACAGGGATACACTATACACCGCATCCACAATGAATCCCGAATAGTAAGTATCAGCCTGAAGAACACTGTGTGAGAGCTTAGCTCTGTGATAACAAACTACCGTGTGAAAAGAACTTCATATTAGCAGCTAACTAAGTTAGCGGCTAACATCAGCTGACATTAGCCTTCATATCTACTTGTGCCAGTCTGAGATACTTTTAACATTACTATGGATATGGTGGGATATTCATGTTAACACCTATTAGTGGATAGCTATATGTAACGTTCAGGCTACAGGATATTAAAGCACAGGACGTATTAAAGATACTCTATTGTCAGGGACAATCTAAACTAAGCTAGAATGAGCTGATTGAATGTATCCTAGCCTATTGAAAATTCCCCTTTGCCGATGTTAGTAATGGTGCGTGTGTCAGAGTTTCCTGCTGCTACACGCTCACGTACAGCTGCAGCAGTCATCCGCTGTTTATGCCCAGCAGGGCAAAGCATTAGAAACCAGCCAAATGCTAAAATGTGCAAGTGGCTAGTCAATTGTTTCACGTACTAGCCAAAATGATAATGGTAATCTATTGAGTGTCTGGTAACACGTGAACTTGCACTAGCGATTTGAAGAAGTAAGGTACGTGTTTCTGTGCTGAGCATGACTCAGTGCAAGTCATCTGCTCTGTGCTGAGGCAGCTCTCAGTCATGTCTAGCTCACATGCTATAGGCCAGGGGTGCCCAACCTTTTTTGAACCAAGAGCTACTTTTAAAGTTGCCATTCTGCCGAGATCTACCAGTCCAAATGGAGAGGCGTAGCCATTACTGACTACTACCAGGTAAATACACACTTCTACTTGTATAAAACTGACCTTTGTACGATTAATACTTCATAAAATACTGCAGATCCTTTATCTTACCTCTTTCTAATCTACACACATATAAGTATTTAACTGAAGTTACACAACAGTGTTGTTGATACAGAGTTGGAGTTTATTCACAAGTCACATAGGCCTACTACAGTGGGTAATGTTTTCAAGAAACATTGAACAGTGCTGCCACATATGACACAGGAAAAAAAGAACAGACTTTGAACCCTTTCTTTGCCATTATATAAAAATAGTGTTGCTACAAAAGTATAAATTAGGCTTACTAATAAGACAACTCAGATCTGAAGCTACACAGGAATCTGCTGCCAAAGTGCAATACAAAAGACAAAATTAATAAAATCCAACTCTTTTTTTGTTGCATTTTAGTAGAGTATACAAATAAATGCCTTTTTTTTAAATAGGATGGAAGCAACACTAGTTTCTTAACCTGAATTGATGATAGACTCTAATCAATTTAAGTTTGCATTCTTATACCATTTTGTACAATAATTATAATGAATAAGTTCAAACAAACTAAAACTTACAGTTGATTAATAACGGTATCTAACTTGAGTTTTTATTATATCAAAAACCTGTTGAAATGCTACTGTTATTCTTACTGTGCCCCAAAAGCGCATCGGCAGCCTCCAGGAATGCTTCTTTCACAACTTCGCCGTCTTTGAAAGACTTCATGTGTTTCGCAAGAACGTGACTGACACGATAAGATGCTATGGTAGCAGCCTTGCTCTTGTTGTTGGTGAAAATGGACTGCTGTGCATTTAGCTGTCCTTTCAGGCCCCTCCCCTTTTGGGAGCATAGGGCAGAATTAGGAGGGAATTCCGTCTCATAGCGGTTGTGCACTGTTTTGAAATGCCGCTCCTAAATGACCCTTCTTCGATAAAGCCACTCTCGCATTGCAGATGAGACAGATGGACTTTGAATTGGAATAGATACAAAAATAATCATCCTCCCACTCGGAGTGAAAATTATATATTTTGGGCTTTTTTGCTTCTGCCATAATTGCGTTCTTGTGTGTGCGGACTGTCACTCCTGTTGACACGGACAACGTCAGCGAAATAGTGCCCAATGCCCACCAGCCACGCCCCCACACATGGGGTCACGCCGGCCAATCACAAAGCTTTGGTGCGTTCAAATGCATTATTCTGGCACGGGAAGATTATGTTACAGGACATTAACGATAAAACAGAATATTGTTGTTCTATTTTTAGACGCATCTCTCGACTGGGAATCTCCGTCGATCGCGATCGACTGGTTGGGCACCCCTGCTATAGGCCGTGGCCGTTTCTCAATCGCGAGTACACATGCTGCAGAGCAACTATTTCAAGTATACTACGTCATAGAGTGGCGTAGAATGCTGGGCATTTAAAACAGTCCTTCGGCGCCACTCGATGACGTAGTATACTTGAAATAGTTGCTCTGCAGCATGTGTACTCGCGATTGAGAAACGGCTACTGTCTCAATTCAGGGGCTGCAGCCTACGCGGTCCACGGAAGACCCAGCCCACGTAGACCGGGTAGGCTGGACCGAGCGGCCTACGAAATGTGAAGGTCTAGCCTACGGAGCGCTTCGTATTTACGTCACGTGATACGCGCTGTTCTGTTGCGCAGCCTCCTAGCAAATTAGATTACAAGCTAACTCAACTGAAAAGGATCCAGAAACGTTACTTTTTTACTTTAACCATTTTCTGGAGATCACCGTCGGCGATGAAATAAAGAGGACCATGGGCAGGTAAATAAGATTAAGCTGTTCCTTAGCCCCCAGTAATGTTACATTAGTAGGTTAACAAGTACATTATATATATATATATATATATATATATATATATATATATATATATATATATATATATATAGCTGATGTAATTTAATCATATTATTTCATATTTAAAATAAATCTTAATTTTTCTGTACTAATAAAACAATGTTTTTTTAAATGAACAAAAGCATGTTGTATAGATTGATTCTTAACAATATTAGTGTTCTAATCTTAATAGCTGTGATTATAACAGTTTATATTCTCCTTCCACCCCTGAACCAGCCCAGATGATGTCCCACTGACTCCAGATCAGCACCTCCTGGTCCAGCAGCACCGTGACCCCCCGCTCTGCTGAAATACACAATTAAAAATGTTCTATGACCTATTTTTTGTATTAAGACAGTTGAATGACCTAGAGATATCCTTTTATTCCACTGCTTATGTACACATGTTGTAAAACCTCAGTGAATGAAATAAACAATGTGTTTAACTATTTTATTTTGATTTTATATTTTCATCTAATCACAAAGTAGAGGTAAGAATATATCCATCCTCTCTCTGCAGCTTCATGTCTTCTATTATTATAACTTTCATCATTGAGACAGAGGAAATCAATCATGTTATTTAACATCACCAGCAGTAAAACAAATATCAGCAAAAGTGTGTTTTATGGAGTTGTTTATTTGTATTGTATGTGCAGCAAGTACACTGAACAAAAATAGCTGCTTCTATATACACTGAACAAAAATATAAATGCAACACTTTTGTTTTTGCTCCCATTTTTCATGAGATGAACTCAAAGATCTAAAACATTTTCTATATACACAAAATAACCATTTCTCTCAAGTATTGTTCACAAATCTGAAAAAATCTGTGATAGTGAGCACTTCTCCTTTGCCGAGATAATCCATCCCACCTCACAGGTGTGGCATATCAAGATGCTGATTAGACAGCATGATTATTGCACAGGTGTGCCTTAGGCTGGCCACAATAAAAGGCCACTCGGAAATGTTCTGTTTTATCACACAGCACAATGTCACAGATGTCGCAAGTTTTGAGGGAGCGTGCAATTGGCATGCTGACAGCAGGAATGTCCACCAGAGCTGTTGCACGTGAATTGAATGTTCATTTCTCTACCATAAGCCGTCTCCAAAGGCGTTTCAGAGAATTTGGCAGTACATCCAACCGGCCTCACAACCGCAGACCACGTGTAACCACACCAGCCCAGGACCTCCACATCCAGCATGTTCACCTCCAAGATCGTCTGAGACCAGCCACTCGGACAGCTGCTGCAACAATCGGTTTGCATAACCAAAGAATTTCTGCACAAACTGTCAGAAACCGTCTCAGGGAAGCTCATCTGCATGCTCGTCGTCCTCATCGGGGTCTCGACCTGACTCCGGTACGTCGTTGTAACCGACTTGAGTGGGCAAATGCTCACATTCGATGGCATCTGGCACGTTGGAGAGGTGTTCTCTTCATGGATGAATCCCGGTTTTCACTGTTCAGGGCAGATGGCAGACAACGTGTGTGGCGTTGTGTGGGTGAGCGGTTTTCTGATGTCAATGTTGTGAATCGAGTGGCCCATGGTGGTGGTGGAGTTATGGTATGGGCAGGCGTATGTTATGGACGACGAACAAAGGTGCATTTTATTGATGGCATTGTGAATGCACAGAGATACAGTGACGAGATCCTGAGGCCCATTGTTGTGCCATTCATTCACCTCCATCACCTCATGTTGCAGCATGATAATGCACGGCCAGATGTTGCAAGGATCTGTACACAATTCCTGGAGGCTGAAAACATCCCAGTTCTTGCATGGCCAGCATACTCACCGGACATGTCACCCATTGAGCATGTTTGGGATGCTCTGGATCGGCGTATACGACAGCGTGTTCCAGTTCCTGCCAATATCCAGCAACTTCGCACAGCCATTGAAGAGGAGTGGACCAACATTCCACAGGCCACAATCAACAACCTGATCAACTCTATGCGAAGGAGATGTGTTGCACTGTGTGAGGCAAATGGTGGTCACACCAGATACTGACTGGTTTTCGGACCCCCCCAATAAAGCAAAAATGCACGTTTCAGAGTGGCCTTTTATTGTGGCCAGCCTAAGGCACACCTGTGCAATAATCATGCTGTCTAATCAGCATCTTGATATGCCACACCTGTGAGGTGGGATGGATTATCTCGGCAAAGGAGAAATCTCAGATTTGTGAACAATATTTGAGAGAAATGGTTATTTTGTGTATATAGAAAATGTTTTAGATCTTTGAGTTCATCTCATGAAAAATGGGAGCAAAAACAAAAGTGTTGCATTTATATTTTTGTTCAGTGTATATAGAAGCAGCTGTTTGGAGAATTAGACAGACTCAAGCTATAATCGTTAAATATCTATTAAAGAAAGGACACATACAAAATCAAATTCTGAAACTAAGACACAAGTCTGTAGGACGTCAGTAAGCAGAGGTCTGGGTGGAGGATGCTCCTGATTGCCGTTTTGCTTTCTCCAGCACCTCGGGGTGTCCAGGTGGATGGCAGCTCTTTCCTGATGATCCGCTGGGGTTAGGAGTCCTTCTCCAGCAGATCCATTTCTCCATAATTGTCCTAATTACAGAGAAAAACAAGAGAAAAAGAAAAAAGTGAATTAATCATATTAAACACAGGGTTGCAAAAGTATTATTGCAAAATGTAACTAAGCATTTCAGACAAACATCCTTAAAGGATCATTTAAAATGATGTACTGTTTTTTTTTTTTTTTTAAACTAAAGGGCTGAAGTGACAGTCACACTTGCATCCCTTTGACAGCACTGCACAAACATCAAGCAAAAGGCTGCTGTCTATTTAAGATTGTGTTATTATTATTATGGGATTAGGATACATTACATAAACTTTAACCTAAATAAAAGATGATCAAATCTGGTGGAAATATTTAAAATAGGCTTTTTTTTTTTAGCCCTACCTCAAAGCAGCATGAGCTGAATAAAAAGGTTGTCCCAAAGTTTAATAAACAGTAAAACATTGCAACATGTCAGAGAAATAAATAAAGCAAACAGCAGCTACACGTCAGGGTAGCATTTTATAAATCCCACCGTACTGTAGGCTATACCGGTCTAAATGTTTTCACTTTGGTCTATTTATGTAATATAAAGTATAACTTATCTATAACGGAGCCAATATCTCTGTATGACTTTAGTAAACTTCTGAACTGAATTTAAAAACAAGTGTAAACAACAGTGCAGTACGTCCATCTAGCTTGTTAGCGTCATTAACGTCACATATTTAACTGTATTATTTACGTTTTAATGCCCCTTGAGTTTGAGGTGCTTGTCGTTAGTTAATTTAAAGTAAGTTAAAACCCAATACTCACATTTATTAGTGATTCCTCCGCTTGCTGCTGCTTTTAAATCCACTCTGCTAGGGAGACGGGACCGTCATTTCATTTGAAAAAAACTCACTCTTCCCTGCGCGCATTGCACCCTGGGATATGCTAGACCGCGGAGTGTACATCAGATGTTTCCTTCAAATTGGGGAAAAGTAGGCCGCATTTGTGGGTCGCATTCGGAGGACTCTCGTCTTTTTTTTTTAATTGGGACACCCTTCTTTTGGCGGAAGTGACGTATGCGGTCTACAAATGCAGCATCCGAAGGGTGCAGCCCCTGAATTGAGACACGGCCATAGAGTGCCATAGTGGCGCGTCCTAAAACCCGGAAGTAAGTTAGCATTTTACCACTTCCGGTTCCTTCGACAAAAACCAATGCAATTTCTCCATAGGATTTTGGAAAATAGCTCAAAATAAGGTCTGTGGTTGACACACATTTAAGAGACAGATCACGTTTTGTTCAGCCGGATAATATCCACATGTCAATCCTACTTTTATAATTTTCGAATCATAAATCTAATCGATAGATTTATGATCGATAGATTTATGATTCGAAAATTGGTGGACCCACGGCACTATCAGAAACGTCGCTGTATCGGGAATCATCGCTAACACTCAGAGCTAAGCTGTACTGGAGAGAGCATGTGTAAGAAGCAGGAAATAAAAAGGAACTCATCTTGTGGTAAACCCGCAAGAGAGAAAGCTCCGCCCCCTCTTATTTTTTTCAGTTTTTTTTCAGCTTTGTACCCAGAATCAGCACTTTTGTAACAGGAAGATAAATAGAGGGACATGAGGCATGGCTATAATGGGTGATTATAGACATTTTTATATTTTTTATATATATCTGAGACCTATACTATTGCCTAAAAATAGCATGATAGGTGGCCTTTAAGTGATAATAAACATAATACACAGGCACAGGTCCCTTTATTAGGTGTAAGGGATTCTCCTGCCGACGTGAGAAGCACATAGAGATTTATTTAATTTTTTTCCCTTTTATAATTGATGAATACAAAGTTTACTTGACTCAGACTTTTTTAACCGACTAACGATTGGTAGACTATTATGGGCCTTTACATGTCTAGTTTAAATGACAAACAAGCATGATTGGCCTGCAATAACTTTTCATCTATGACATACTTTGGATGTCATAGTGAATAGAGTTTGGAGAGTGGTAATTTGAATTGGCGGGTTTGAAGTTAGATAAACATTTTGTATTTAGCAAGATAGCAAAGTTGACTTTTAGCCTAGTTCAAATATGTTCTTGGTTTGATCGTAAGAGTTCTGTTGGACTTTACTGGACTGCATTAGCATGAGTTGGCGAGAAACTGAGACATTCCTGGCAGGAAGGATAATACTCAGACTACTAGGGATGCTCCGATCGATCGGTCACCGATCGAAATCGGCCGATACTCACTCTCTACCGATCGATCGGTGCTCTCTAAACATGCCGATCGCGAGAGCCGATCGCATGACGTAAAATACATGACACTTTTCTCTGTGTGCGGCAAAACAAGCTCACCAAAATGGCTTCACCAGTCTGGCATTATTTTAAGGTGTCCGAAAAAGACAGTAAAATAGCGGTATGCAACGTGTGTGAAGCAGAAATCCTGCAGCTCCGCCTGCCGGACCGGTAAGCGCAGCGAAACACACAAGAGTTAGACCTAACACACTTACACTTAGCTATTTTATCTTCCTCTGGAACAAGCTAAACTAGTCATTATAAATATATGTATTCTTCACTGTCGGGTCACTCATTACTGGATCAGTGTGCTGCATGAGATACTGACAGGCTGTCAGGAGAGGGAGAGAGAGGGAGAGAGGAAAAGAGAGCGCCTCCGCTCATTACTCCCGTGTTATTATCCAAAGTGAATGTAAACTTGAATAATGTACATCATTGTAATAATTAAGTTGATTGTTGTTTGTGGAAGCTCCAGTGAATGAGCCCCATTAACTGAGTTTTAAACATCACTTTAAATGGAAGATTTAAAGTGATGTTTAAATCTTCCATTTAGGCCCCGCCCACTCGATCGGATCGGCGATCGGTATCGGCCGATACTGATTCCGGCGATCGGCCCCGAAATTGGCGATCGGAGCATCCCTACAGACTACCATGCTCTGCTAGGGTGCCCTTGAACAAGGCCCATAGCCAGGATGCTGGAGTTGCTCTGTGGTAGTGTGAATGTTATCCGAAAAAGAGAGCATTACTCTGATTAGACCTCCTGATTAGTAAATAAAGGTTAAAAAAAAACTGGTACATTACTGATTGTCCTTTACTCATGGTGCAATTTAGTAGTATCACTGCTATGTGCAAGGGCTGTGCAATTAATCGTGTTTTAATCTCAATTACCATTTTGGTTTGCAACGATTACGAAAACAATGTAATTGAAATAAAACGATTATTTTGCTGCATTTCCTTTCACAATGACGCTCTAAATCAGGGGTTGTCAAACTCAAATTTATACACAGTGGGCCAAAATTAAAAAAATGGGTACTAGTCGAGGGCCGGACTGGTTCAATGTTTATTGCAAAACGTATTGAAATGAACTTATTGTACATATTAAACCTGGAACTAACAAAGCTTAAATTATTGCCTATAAAAACAACATTAAACATTAAATAATTCAGTTGCATTAATTTCTTATGGCTCTATCTGCAGCTTTTCCGGAGTCATTTCTTATGATTAAATTTTTCCCAACTTCGTCAAGCCGGAACCTCTTAGCTCGCTACTTCCGGTTTCCGGATAAGGGGTTACCAAAATAAGAGTTCTGCGTGTAGCAGTATAATTAAACATAACAGGTTGTGAGTGACATTAGTTATCATATTTATATATGCTTGGTAGGTTGTGGAAGTTTATTATAAATTATTTATTTGAAAGTAGATATAAATGTATTTATTTTATAATTTATTTTATTGGTTTTTCATTATACTTAAAGTTCAGGGTAATCAACTGTACAGCGCCACGGCTTCCACAGATGACATGTTTTTATGTATTTTTTGTCAAAGCACTTGAGATATTCATTGCTATCGGGATGTTAACCTGTTAAGCCCAAGAGACCCCTGTACCGGGGCCCTCCCGCAACATCTTGCAGGAAACAGTGTCTGAGGGCATCTTAACATTTAATAAACTATAAATGTTTTATATCCATGTAACAGGAAGAAACTCATCTAACTGATCATTTTTATTTTCAAAAAAACCCCACAATGCTAACGCTGAGCCTCTGAATTAGCAACGAGCGAAAAATGCTAACAGATTACTGCACCGAAACTCACTCTTAAAACCTTATTATTTATCCTTTCTGCACATCCAACACATCGATTCGCACCGTGAGATGACACAGAATCGATGGGTACATACATTATCTATGTAAGATAAGAACTTGCGACTTTATAAACAAAAACAGACATCAAAACATGTAGCGCTAGGTAGCTAAACAGGCTAACATGGCTTACCTGTGTCGTTGTCTGGTCAAAAGTGGTCTTCAATGGCATTAAAATGATAAAAGCGCTGCTGAAGTTAATCCAATGTGTCTGTGTCCCTTTGAAATTATTTCTGATAATCCATAAGCAATAAACCTGCTTTTCCGTTTCCAGATGTCAGAGCTAGAGATAGGTTCACTCTGATGCAAACCTGCATGCGCAAAGCCGCAACCTTTTTTTCCACCGTGTGTGTGTGTGTGGGGAAATTCCCCTTCGATTCTATTGGCTCTAACGGTCAGAAAGAGATGTCAATCACCCAAATCGACTAATGGGTTCCAGAGAAACGGTAAAACCCCCATTTCAACCCAAATCACTTCAGAGGTGGAGTTTGTTTTGCTAAACCTCTCTAAAAAGGTCAAATGTCACTTGTTTTGCATCAATCTTGATACAGGGTACTTATTATATGTTGTACTTTGGATTCCTAAAGCTTTTAATCTACCTTACCGTCATCCAAGGGTAGTTTTCACTATAAGTAAATAAGAATTTTTGGACGGACACTATAATTTACAGTTTTTTACTATGTTCAATCTGAATCTTCTTTAAAATAAAAAACATCTATATTGATTCTGAATTTTCTACATCCAACTCACAGGTTTATCATTACTTTGAAAAAAAAGATTATTAATTTAACCCTTTTTAGAAGGGAAGATATGTCATTTTCGAGCCTGAGACCTGAAAAACAGGCTCAGAGCTTAACAAAAATAATCGTGATTATGATTTTTGCCATAATTGAGCAGCCCTACTTTGTGCCAGTTACTACTTTTACATCGTCCCGTCGTCGAAAAAAGTAGTGTCGGGGAGGATACAAAATAATTTTGGGACGAGAGTTAAAATAAAAATACGAACGGCGATGAAAATGAAACTAACCGCACGTTTTGTGTAGCACACAGTTATTAAACCTACTGTCAACATAAAAACACACGTCAACATAAACACACACGCACAAAACATTTAGCAACCCGCAAAATACACACACACACACACACACACACAGCTGTGCATGCAAATTCGTGGGTCTAGCTACTGAGTGTGTGTATTTCGCAGGTTGAGTGATGTACAATGACAATGGCATTCCGTGGAGGAATTCTGCAATTTTTTACCGTTACATCACGAAAACGCACAGCAGAACCAGACCCAGGAGCGCCGGCCTCTTTATTTACTTAGTCCTCTTCATCCCCTATGGGTAATAAGGCTTAGATGAGAACTCTCCATCGTATTTAGTCCTTAGCAATATGCTGCGCCTCTCCCCATGTAGGGATGGGTACCGAGCCCTGGTATTAAACGGGCCCTGGGCCGAAATATTAAAGACAGTGGTACCGTTAAGCTCCGACATTATCTGACTTTTTATCGGTACTGGAGACATTTAAAAAATATGTCATATGTATTATTGCTACATAAACATTATATTGTAGTTTTAGTTTCGCCAACTCCGTTTCTAATATGCAATAAGACTACAAAATACTTCTATGATGTATTTTCAATCAATCAATCAATCAATCAATCAATCAATGTTTATTTATATAGCCCAATATCACAAATGTTACATTTGTCTCAGTGGACTTCACAGTTTGTACAAAATATCAGTATGACAATACGACACCCTCTGTCCTTAGACCCTCACATCGTACAAGGAAAAACTTCCGAAGAAAACCCACAGTTTAAAGGGAAAAATGGGAGAAAACTCAGGGAGAGCAACAGAGGAGGGATCCCTCTCCCAGGACGGACAGACGTGCAATAGATGCCGTGTGTAAATTGAAAAGATAATACATTTGCAACATAGGTAGTCCAAATGTTTGGAAATGCATGTGTGTATATGAATCCACGAGGATATCCATCCAGGACTCCGGATCCCAGCGTATATAGACACCAAAAAGAAAGAAATTTGGGGAAGCTGGGTTAATCGGAACATGAGAGTACACAGGTATAGACAGAGAGAAGGAAGAAGTAAGATGTCCCCCGACAAACTAAGCCTATATCAGCAAAACTAGGGGCTGAATCTAATCAGCCCTAACTATAAGCTTTATCAAAAAGGAAGGTCTTAAGCGCACTCTTAAAAAACGGATAGGGTGTCTGCCGCCCGAACACAAACTGGAAGCTGATTCCACAAATGTGGAGCTTGATAAGAAAAGGCTCTGGCTCCCATTGTACTTTTAGAGACTCTAGGAACAACCAACAACCCTGCATTCTTGGAACGCAATGCCCTAGTAGGACCGTAGGGTATAATGAGTTCTTTAAGGTAAGATGGCGCCTGCCCATTAAGGGCTTTGTAGACGAGAAGAAGAATTTTAAATTCTATACTGTGTTCTATAGGGAGCCAGTGTAAGGCAGCCAGAACAGGAGTAATGTGGTCCCTTTTCCTAACTCTGGTTAGTACATGAGCTGCAGCATTTTGAATCAGCTGAAGCGACTTGACTGACTTCTTGGTACACCCTGATAATAAAGAGTTACAATAATCCAGCCTTGAAGTATCAAATGCAGGGACTAGTTTCTCTGCATCGTTTTGAGGCAAGATATGCCTGATTTTTGCAATGTTACGTAGATGGAAGTAGGCGGTCCTTGAAATTGATTTTACGGGATAGTGGTGGTCTAATGGATAGTGAGGTGGGCTGAAGATCGGAAGGTTGTGAGTTCAAATCCCGCCAGGAACACCACCACTAGTGTGCCCTTGAGTAAGGCACTTAGTCCTTAGTTACTCCAGGGAGAATGTCTCTGTAATTGTAAGTCGCTTTGGATAAAAGCGTCAGCTAAATGAAATGTAATGTGGGCGTTAAAGGATAAATCCTGATCAAATATAATACCAATATTCCTTACAGTCTCACTGGAGGCCAAATTAATGCCATCCATAGTTAGTATATCTTTAGATAATTTGTTTTTTTCGTAGATTCTTCGGGCCAAGTACAATAACTTCAGTTTTGGTCGTGTTTAACATCAAAAAGTTTAAGGTCATCCACGTTTTTAAGTCCTTGAGGCAGTCTTGAATTTTATTTAGATGATTAATTATCTATTATTATAATTATTTTCGATCTTATTTTCGATCTTTCCAATCCAGACGAGAGATCTCTCTCTCCCGTCTGTGTGCGAGGGGGCGGGGCAGTTTGTAAAGGTCTCCTGACTGTCTTACAGACTGTCATCCTGGTTAGTGGTTACTCTAGGTTCTGTCTTCAGGACAGAGTGTTGGCTTTGTTTGTTAATTGGATGAGACTTAATTGGATTCAATATTAGAGTAACTTTCTCGTTTGTGTGTTTTTAAAAATATATTTGGCCTTTGTTTATGTGTTTGACTGATTTACTCAAATAAAAAGGTTGATGAATTATCATCTAATGATTTGTATGGTGTTTTAATTATGTTAAAGGTCACTTTGAATGATTTGAACTAATGATAATGTAAATTTGGGACGGTCCACATTAATTTCTGGACGGCTTAGATTGTATTTCGGGACGGTTACAAACATTTCGGTTCGGTATGTACCTCGGTTTTTAGGTCACGGTTCGGTACGTTTTTGGTACAGCAGAAAAAATTATCACAATTTTTAATTATTATTAACCTGTTAAGCCCCAAGGACCCCACCGGCGGGTATTTATGTTTTTTTTTTCACGACACTGTGTCTCTGGTAGGGATGCTCCGATCGCCAATTTCGGGGCCGATCGCCGGATTCAGTATCGGCCGATACCGATCGAGTGGGCGGGGCCTAAATGGAAGATTTAAACTTTAAATCTTCCATTTAAAGTGATGTTTCAAACTCAGTTAATGGGGCTCATTCACTGGAGCTTCCACAAACGACAATCAACTTAATTATTATATTCAAATGATGTACATTATTCAAGTTTACGTTCACTTTGGATAATAACACGGGAGAAATGAGCGGAAGCGCTCTCTTTTCCTCTCTCCCTCTCTCTCTCCCCCCTCTCCCCCCTCTCTCCCCCTCTTTCCCTCTCCTGACAGCCTGTCAGTATTTCATGCAGCTCACTGATCCAGTAATGAGTGACCCGACAGTGAAGAATACATATATTTTATAATAACTAGTTTAGCTTGTTCCAGAGGTAGATAAAATAGCTAAGTGTGTTAGGTCTAACTCTTGTGTGTTTCGCTCTACTTACCGGTCCGGCGGGCGGAGCTGCAGGATTTCTGCTTCACACACACGTTGCATACCGCTATTTTACTGTCTTTTAAGGACACCTTAAAATAATGCCAGACCGGTGAAGCCATTTTGGCGAGCTTGTTTTGCCACACACAGAGATAAGTGTCATGTAATTTACGCCATGCGATCGGCATGTTTAGAGAGCACCGATCGATCGGTAGAGAGTGAGTATCGGCCGATCTCGATCGGTGACCGATCGATCGTAGCATCCCTAGTCTCAAAGGATATTAATATTTAAGAACCTATTAATTTGTTATACCACATTAACGGGAATAATCTCAGCTAACTGACGATACAAACAATTTTTACCAAAACAAAACACAAGTCTCATAAGAAGTATCTTAATGACCCCTTAGCGAAAAATGCTAACGCACTTTGGCACAGAACTCAAGATAAAAGATTATTACTTATCGTAGCTGCACATACAAGATATCCGATTAAAGCTGAGGTTCCACAGATTATTTAGGTATATCATCACTGAGTGATCCGAACTCTTTACAAGGGAAGCAAACACAGACATCACAACACGTACCTTTACGGAGCTTTTACAGGAGATCGTCTCACCGTAGCTGTCAATCTGATCAAAAGACTGTTTCAATGCCATTAAAACGAGAAAAAACGCGGCTGAATCGGTTAATCCATAGGTTGATAATGTTTCTGGGTAATAATTTCCATTTTTATGTAAAAATCGGAGAGTAAAAGTTAGCTGCTAATGGTAGCCACCAGAGTTATCGCAGCTTCCGGTCTTGGCTATGCGGCAGTCTCACACACACACATGACCAAATAAGGAGTATGTGGGAGTTCCCTTCGATTCCATTGGCTCTGACGGTTAGAAAGAGATGTTAATCAGCAAAATCAACCAAGGGGGGCCAGAGATAGGTCAAATCCACCCAAATGACCCCAGAAGTGTTTTCTTTTTTGGTAAATCTCTCGAAAAAGGTCGAATTTCACTTGTTTCGCATCAATCTTGATACAGGGTACTTATTATATGTTTTAGTTTGGATTCCTAAAGCTTTTAGTCTACCATCCCATCATTCAAGGGTGGTTTTCACTATAAGTAATTTTTGTTTTGGACGGACACAATAATTTAATTTTTTTTTACTGTGTTCAATCTGAATTTACTTTAAAATAAAAACATCTATCAGGGCTCAACGCTAACTTTTAAAAGTGGTTGCCAGGCTGGCAACCAGGCATCAGCTTTTTGTTGCCAAAACTGAAAATACGGTTGCCATTTTTAGTCACTTATATTTTAAATAATTAAGATACTATACAGTTATACATCAACTTAATAATGAAAATGTGACACAAAAGAATGTTCAAATGCTTTACAATAAGTTATTAACACAATTATTTGAAACTAAAGTGGTAGTAAACTTGTCCACCCTCAATTGCTGGTATACAAAATACCAGTAGTGCAGCTGTTGTCATGTTCTTCACAGATCCCTCACAAATGAATTGAGCAAGTCACTAGTTTCTTTGTCATCCGTTGTCTTCCTTTCAAATGTGGGTTTTATTGACCTTTGTGCTGATCCCCACAATAGATCCATTGGTCCTTCAGCATTGATTGTGGTTCTGTCATTGGCCAGACTAATACATTTCTAATGTTAAATAAATGAAAACCATTCACAGTTAAGAATTAGATATTAATTATTAATGCTGTAAATTACCTTTAATATGTCTAACTATATTTAAAATGTGTTACCTTTTTATAGAAGTGATTATATTTGTATGCCAATATTTTCCTATGGTAAAGTTTCGTTTTTGCACTTTTATTTTGGTAGTAACAAGATCGGGACTCTTATTTTGAAGGAACTTTTACCTGAAATGAATGGACAACATTCGTCTTTGCTTGTCGTTCGGGTTCATCTTACGCTTTATCAGTTGATTCACTTTGAACATTCGTTTGAGATGTTGACGGGTTGGCCAAACTTTTTACCCCACGGTCAAACAACTTAATTCGCCATTTTTTGTAAAACAAACACACGGCGCACCGCGCATGCGAGTAAACGTGCATCGCTTTCTGGCTCCGTAATTACACCAATGCACATGCAACTTAAGTATCAGGTTCCGACTGGTCACAACAATAATTAAATATCACTCTTAATACAACAAATAATTAACATTTATCTATTTTGGGGTGCACATTTAGCTGTTTGCTGTCCTTATTTCTTCATGTGTGCCACTGATGGCAACCAAAGGCCAAGAAGTGGTTGACATTTTTTCTGAATGGTTGCCAATGGCAACCTGGCAACCGTTGGCAACTGTCGAGCCCTGTCTATATTGATTCTGACACTTCTACATCCAACTCACAGGTGTAACCTTGCTTTGAGAAAAAAGATTATTAATTTAACCCTTTTAGAAGGGAAGATATGGTCATTTGTTCTGGGAATGTCATTTTCGAGCCTGAGACCTGAAAAACAGGCTTGGGGCTTAACAAGTTAAACTGTGAATAATGTATTCACTCAAATAAATACAAAATATAATAAAATAAACATTAAGGTGCAGCATTTCAATGAAATGAAATAATCTGTATTTGAACTTTACTGTAGGCCTACTAGTACTCACAAAACATAAACTATTAGTTTTGTGTTTTTAATTATTATTAAACTGTGAATATTCACTCAAATACAAAATATAATAAAATGAACATTAAGATGCAGCATTTCGATGAACTGAAATAATAATAATAATGGCAACATAAAGATATTTGGCGTTTGTAATAGCTTTGGCTCGGTCTGAACTTTTTGTGAGTGGTGGAGGCTTACATGCTAGTGGGAGTTGGGTTTGCACTTCAGTCTTTTTTCTTTTGGTACCGGTGATATTCACATTCGGGTGATGCCTTTTCAAATGAAGTTTGATGTATTGCCAGCCGCGTAACCAATTTTAGTTGAACAATGCCGACAAACAGCTTTGGTTCGGTCCACCTGTCTTTGTTCGTCATCCTTGTATGTAACTGTGAAACCAAAATGTTCCCAAACCGGAGACTTCAATGATGCTGGAGGATTTTCGAGCTCAACTTTATCTGCGTTCGCTATTTCGCCAGTTCCTCAAATTACTGACTACATATGAACGCATCCCTGTGACCAGCTCTCATAGTATGCCTCTCGTCCAATGAAATGACTTGGTCGCTCTATGACGCGTTGAACCCAATGTGAGCAAATTACTCTGAATGCTGCGACGCAGCACCTGAGATTACTTCCAAAAAGTTGTTCACGTTCTCAATTATTCACGTTTAACGTTATATTCGTTCGGTACACTTCGGTACACACGTGTACCGAACCGAAGGGCCCGTACCGAATAATTTCGGTAGGGGTACGTATACCGTTACACCCCTAGAAGCCAATCTTAAAATGATTAAACAAAAGCCTGTTTGAGACTCCTCAGTGCACACAAAAACGTAACTTGGAGAAATAAATCTATACGGATATGTTATTGAAAACCACCTCGAATATGTTTTCTTAATATTATGAAATGTATTCTCATAAATGATGTGGTAAGCAGAAGGACAGAATTACGTCTAAACCAGGGGTCTGCAACCTTTTTGACCAAAAGAGCAATTTTGCCCCCTTTTCCACCAATTCTTTTTGTCGGAACCGCAAAACATATTTGATAGCTTGATAGCTTATAAAGTTGTATATATTGTTACATCATACACAAAAACTACAGTTTTTTTGCATTTATTATTTATTACATTATAGAAAACTGTTAACCTCTAATAATAAATAAATAACTCCTATAAGGAGGATACAAAAAAAATACACAGGCCTACTTTAAAATAAATCAACACAGCACTTGGGGAGTCCTCTGCACATTTGAAGAAAATTAATATAATTAAAATGGGCCCACTTTGAAATAAATAAAACATATAGCTGCACCCTAAAAGAGTTAACTGATTGAATTATGACTGAAGATCGTCAGCTGTCTCCCTCTTTCGTGTTTTTCCTCCAATACGTAAAGGCTGCAGCACCTTTGACAACTTCTCTCTACATATCAAACATACCGGTAAGCCAGCATCGTTTGCTGTGAAAACATATAACTCTGTCCACGCAGAATTAAACCCTCTGTGTTCCTCAGATACTTTTATTTTCTTTGATTTATCCATAGTTCGCTCATCGAGCTGGGGGTCAGGTTATTCGCCTGCAAGAAAAGGCGCTGGTGCGGGACCTTAGCAGGATATGACGCATATTTTAGTTGACCTAATTAAAACCGTTAAAAATAATAATAATTATGTGTCACAGTATCACCTCAAAATACCAGATACGAAACATTTTCAACCGTGCAAAAAATATAAATAGTCCTACAAATATTTTATTTTATTTCCTTCTTATTGTTGTCTAAGCTCAAGGGAGCCAGAGTAGAGGGCTTAAAGAGCCGCATGCGGGTTGCCGACCCCTGGTCTAAACTGAGGCCGTTTTGCATTTCTATAGGTTGTATAGATACAAGCATGGTTTATACTATCATGTTTAATCATGTTTTATGCCGTTTGCTAAGACTTGATAAGTCGCTCATAAAACACAGGAGGTATGGAAACTAAGAACACCTGCCGAGAAACTGCCGAAGGAGTTTACAGCGATTCTTGTGGTGGTTGTTTACCTCCCGCCTAACCCCAGTAGCGAGGCTAAAGAGGAGGCACTCGGTGAATTGTACAGAGCCATCAGTGAGCAACAGACAGCACACCCAGATGGCCTTCTCATCGTAGCTGGAGACTTCAACCACTTAAAACTTAAAAACTGTGCTGCCTAAAATATATCAGCATGTTGATTTTCCCACCAGGGGAAAAAACACATTAGACTTGGTCTATACCAACATCAAAGGTTCTTACAAGGCATCCCCCCTCCCCCACATCGGTCTTTCTGATCACCTCACTGTTCTGTTGGAACCAGCTTACAGACCCAGGGTAAAAACCACCAAACCGATTTCAAAACAGGTACGGGTGTGGTCAGCGGACAGCACAGCTGCAACAGAGACTGCTTTGACACTACAGACTGGGACGTGTTCAAGCAGGCAGCCACATACAACCATCACACCAACATACAAGAATACACAGAGACAGTCACGGGCTACATCACCAAATGCATTGATGATGTGACACAAAACAGAACCATCACCATCCGGGCCAACCAGAAGCCATGGCTGACAGGGGAGGTCCTCACACTGGTGAAGGTCCGCAACATGGCCTTCAAAGTAGGAATTTGGGAAAAAATCTAATTGCGATTTTTCTGACAAATATTGCGATTGCGATTCGATTTGCGATATTTGTTTTTAAGCGACCTAACGGAAGTTTATTGTAAAATGCGGCCATATCTCCGGCTAGGAAGGTCGTATCAACGTACTCCCGTCTCTAGCACCCCCACAGCCCGAGCTACGAGTGAAAAAACTAAACTTACATGAAACTTCCGTTGGGTTGCTTTAAAGTCGAGCTTCAGTTTAAGATTCACCCTGTAATAGGTGTAAAACTTGTGATGGAGCATTGCTAACCTGACTCAGATGGTTTGTTTCACCAAACCATCTAAAGCTCCATTGGAAGCCATTTGGAAAGGGCAGGCACTTTCAAAAACACTTGGCAGGTGATTGGATCAATCTGTCTATCACCTTTTATCATGGGCCACTTCTGATTGATTAACAATGGCTGGTACATGAGGAGCACAGCACTTCTGATTGGTGTGGATGACTGACACACAAAAAGAAAAAAAAAAAAATTGTAAAAAAAAAAAAAGCAGCAATTTCATAATTGCAATTTTCATAATTCATAAGCAATTTCGATTTAAAATCGATTAATTGCTCAGCCCTACTTCAAAGCCTTCAGAGCTGGAGATCCAGCTGGGCTGACAGCAGCCAGGGCTGACCTGAAAGCAGCCAGGGCTGACCTGACCCGTGGCATTAGGAAAGCAAAACAAAAATTGCAGGACAAACCCGAAAAATTGCAGGACATTTCAAGGATAGCAGGGACTCATGGAGCCTGTGGCAGGGCATAAGGACCCTAACAGGTCTGTGGCGGTGGTTTGTAAACCACCGCCATAGACCTGTGACAGAAATATCTCCCTGCTCAACAACCTCAACGGCTTCTTTGCACGCTTTGAAGCACAGAACAACACACCTGCGCAGAAAACCACCCCCCCCCCACCGACGACCAGGCTTTGCGTCTTTCACCAGCCAGTGTGAGGAGCACACTGTTGAGGATTAACCCCCGTAAGGCTGCAGGACCTGACAACATTCCTGGTCGTGTGCTGAAGGACTGCACGGAAGAGCTCACAGATGTCCTCACAGACATGTTGTTCCCTCGTGCTTCAAGGAAACCCCCATCATTCCAGTGCCAAAGAAGTCATCTCCATCCGGCTTCAACGACTACCGCCCTGTCGCACTAACTTCCACCATCGTGAAGTGCTTCGAAAGGCTGGTCATGAAGCAGATCAAATCCACCCTCCCCCCATCGCTGGACCTGTTTCAGTTTGCCTACCGAGCTAAACGGTCCACAGAGGATGCAATCTCCTTTGCTCTCCACCCAGTCCTCACACACCTGGACACTAAGACTGACACTAAGACTATGGACCCATATGTCAGAATGCTATTCATAGACTTCAGCTCAGCATTCAACACCATCATCCCCCAGCAGCTTGTAAAAAAACTTACAGACCTGGGCCTCAGCCCCTCTCTCTGTAACTGGTTGCTGGACTTCCTAACAGAGAGACCACAAGCTGTACGGGTCAACAATAACACCTCAAACACCCTCATACTGAGTACGAGGGCCCCCCAAGGATGTGTGCTCAGCCCCCTTCTCTTCACTCTGCTGACCCACGACTGCAAACCCATCTTCAGCACCAACCACATCGTGAAGTTTGCAGACGACACTACTGTGGTGGGTCTCATCAGCAACAACGATGAGACTAACTACAGGAAGGAAGTGAACCAGCTGGCCCTGTGGTGCCAAAATAACAACCTCTTCCTCAACCTGGAGAAAACAAAGGAGATAGTTGTTGACTTCAGGAGAACCCACCGTCGACCCCCTCTCCCCTGACCATCAACGGTGCTGCTGTGACGCACCAAATTCCTTGGGGTGACCATCACTGATGACCTCACCTGGAAAATCAACACCACCGCACTAGCGAGGAAAGCCCAGCAGCGCCTGTACTTCATCTGGAAGCTCAAGCGAGCCGGAGCATCACTCCCCATCGTGCTGTCCTTTTATCGAGGCGCCACCGAGAGCATCCTCAGCAGCTGTATCACGCTGTGGTTTGGAAGCTGCACCGCCGCCGACCGCAAGAGCCTTCAGCGCATAGTGAACTCTGTCCAGAGGATCATCGGTGCCTTGCTCCCCTCACTACAGGACTTATACAACACCCAGCTCACCCACAAAGCACTCAGCATTGTGGGTGACTCCACCCACCCCTCCAACAGCCTCTTCAGCCTCCTGCCTTCAGGAAGAAGGTTCCGCAGCCTCAGCTCGGGCACCGTCAGCTTCCTCCACCAGGCGGTCAGGATGCTGAACTCTCTCCCTTCCCTACCTCCCTCACTCCCCCCCTCTGACATCTCTCCCCTGAACTCTCCACCCTGCCTCCGACCTTTCTCCCCTGCCCCAAATGGTCCTGGACTCTAACCCCCTCCCCCCCCCCACACACACACACACACACACACACACACACCAACCTTCCTTCCTCATCCAGCACCAGTCACTTTTCTGCCATCTCCGCTGAACACTTTAATATATTAACATTTTAAACTGTATACCCCGGTTATCTAGGCCCTTTTTGTTTTTTTGTTGTTGTTTGATGTATATGTCACACTGTAGGACCTCGAGAAACGATATTTCTGGATGTACAACATGTAGAATTCTTGACAATAAAGCTGACTTTGACTTTAATATATTTGGTAGATTTGGCAGCTGATATAACACAACACATATGTTTTATTTCATTTAACTGGTGGATAGAGTTGCTGGGGGAGGGTTGAGACACACAGGCTGCAGTGGAGACGCTGCGCACAGCTGATTGACAGCTGGAAAACAAACCACCAAATAAAAAAACCAAACATGAATTGACTCCACTCCGCAGGGATCCCCCGATACTTTCTTACAGTTTCTCATCATAGGGGGGTCTCCTGTCCCCGGCACAAACACACTGACACACTGCCTGAGGAAGGTTATGTGTATTTTGTCATTAACTTTTTTCGGACCACTTATTTATTTATTTAGGTGATGATCCGACCTCCATATTGCTACTCTGGTTCAAACTGCATCCACCAAACAATATGATTTGTCTTCCCAAAATAACCAAAATCTGACACGGTGTGAAATGTTTTTATTAGCTGTTCTGTCATAATTTCCTGCGATCTTCTTCATGCAGTCTGTCTGAATGAATATTAATACGGGGCGTTTCTTTGACTATTTATAGGTTACGTGAAGCCCGCAAAAGCTGCGCTGCATTTCGAGTTGATTGTGATTTATAAAGGGAAACCGGCGTAGGACGTGCCGGTACACAGTGTTTTATAAATCGGAAAATGTCTGCGTATTTATTTGCTTTGTCCTACGTAAGCAACCTTCCCACGTGAATCCTTTGCAAGGCTTTATAAATGAGGCCCCTGGTCTGATATTAAGATAAAGGTTTCTTATCGCATTCAAATAAAATTCCATCTTATCTTATCTTTCCCAATTGTCAAGATTTTTCATATTAGTTTCATATTGTATTTGTATGGACTGTGGTGTGGAAGAGGGCTGTTAATGACACCAAAACATGTCGCCATATGTTATTTTTCAGTTGGCATAGGCAATTTGAAGTGCTTTTAATCATATGGAAATCACTGATTTGTATAACTTGCATCCACATTTCACGGTATTCTGTGTTTTTAGTTTGAAATTCCTGGGAAAATTCTGTTGTTCACTCACTTCAATTTCTGGATATCCTTTGACTAAAGTTATTTTTTACCTTTCCTCACAGTGACTATTTATTTAAGCTGCTCCTGATTGGTGACTCTGGTGTTGGAAAGTCTTGCCTTCTTCTTCGATTTGCAGTAAGTTTCACCAAAATGCCACAAACTGTTTTTTGTTTTTAAAAAAAATGCATTTTTCATTTACAGTCTTACAGTATTTTAAAATATGCATTTACTATATGCTACTGTTGAAAGCTGTTTTCAGTTGGACAACAATATATAAAAAGAGGACATTGTGCAGAATTCAGGAGGCTGTAATGTTATATTCATAACTATGTTTTCATCTTTGTATAATTACCTGAAACTGGTCTTGTCATATCTTCATATATAAATGTACATAAGGATGGGGGCCTTTCCAGTTCTCCATGGTTCACTGCCATGTTTCTTTATAGAGGTTTTTTTTGTGTTTTACATTACCTTAAGGCCACCATAGTTGTGATAGGCTTGTAAAACTTGGATAACTGAATCTGTTGCAACTGTAACTTCAGTTGTCTCCCAGTCCTACACACTGTCCCTTTAACTGTGATTCTCATTAACGTAATAAGAGTAATTGATATGATGATTACATGTGCAAAATAAAACATGAACTTGCCCTTAAGTAGTTCGTCCACTGTGTATCCTGCTGCTCTTTCACTTTATCCACACCTTGGCCACTTATTTAAAAAATATTATTATTACTTTCAAGACCTCCTCAACCTGGTTCACACTCGCACTGCGTAAAATGAAGCAGCGAGGCCGCCAACTTGAACGTCTTTCAAATAAATCATCCCTCACAGTCCATTACATAAGCTACAAACTCCATCTCAATGCATACAAAGATGCTCTTATTGCCGCTAAATCTGCCTACCTCTCCAACATCTTCACTGACCCCTCCCGTAACCCCAGGACCCTCTTCTCCACAGTTAACAAGCTCTTCAAACCCGGTGCTGATAACCTCCCTACTTCTACTTCCGCTACTTGCAGCTCATTCCTCCAGTTTTTTGCAGACAAAATTAACGCCATTAACCACTCCTTCTCAGCTCCATCTGATATACAAGCATCTCCTTTGACCTCCTGACTCCTCCTCCCCAGCGCCGCCTCTCCCAGTTCAACCTGGTTACCCCACTTGAAATACTCCATCTGATCGGTTCCTCAAATCCCACAACCTGTTCCCTTGACCCTCTACCCACTCCTCTCCTGAAGTCCTGCCTCCCCTGAAGTCCTGCCTCCCCGTCCTCTGCCTCTATCTTGCTAACCTTTTCAACTCCTCGCTGTTCCATGGAACCGTCCCCTCTGCCTTCAAAACTGCTGCCGTTACTCCAATTCTCAAAAAACCTGGTCTTGATCCCTCCTCCCTCACTAATTACCGCCCCATCTCCAACCTACCATTCCTCTCAAAAACTCTTGAACGCATTGTAGCCAAACAAATTCACTGCCATCTCCAAACCAACCAGCTTTATGAACCCCTTCAGTCTGGATTTCGTCCTCACCACAGTACAGAAACTGCACTCGTCAAAGTCCTCAATGACCTCCTCACCTCTGCTGACACTGGTTCCCTCAATATTATCATCCTCCTCGACCTGAGTGCAGCCTTCGATACCGTGAGCCACAAAATCCTGCTCACCCGACTCAGGGACATTGGTATTGAAGGTATTGCACTCAGATGGCTCCAGTCCTACCTCACTGAACGATCCCACTTCATCTACCTCCCCAACCACTCCTCTGCCACAGCCTCAGTCACCCAAGGCGTTCCTCAAGGATCAGTACTTGGCCCCCTCCTCTTCATCATTTACATCCTCCCCCTCAGTCAGATACTCCGCCACTTCAACCTGGACTTCCACTGCTATGCTGATGACACTCAGATCTACCTCAGCACCAAATCCCTCCATAACCCACCCCTTACCCACATCAATTCCTGTCTGACAGCTATTAAAACTTGGATGCAACATAACCTCCTCAAACTGAACAGCAACAAAACAGAACTCCTCCTAATCGGCTCCAAATCCACCCTCAGCAAGGTCACTAACATAACACTCACCATCGATAGCACCATTGTTTCCCCCTCCAATCAGGCACGCAACCTTGGCGTAATCTTTGACCCCACCCTCTCCCTCGAACCTCACATCCGCCAAACAGTCAAAACCTAATTTTTCCACCTCCGCAATATTGCAAAAATCCTACCCTCTCTCACCCGCACCGCAGCCGAACGACTAATCCATGCCTTCATTCCCTCCCGCCTTGACTACTGCAACTCACTTCTTTACGGCATCAGCACTACATCCCTCAACAGACTCCAACGGGTTCAAAATGATGCTGCACGTCTCTTCACGCATACCAAATCATGGCATCACATCACCCCAGTCCTCAAAGACCTCCACTGGCTTCCTGTCTCCCATCGCATCAACTACAAATTTCTGGTCCTCACCTACAAAGCACTCCACCATCTGGCCCCCCCTTATCTCACAAATATTCTCACTCCCACGGTCCCTCAGATCCACCGCAGCCGGACTCCTATCCATTCCCACATCCAGACTCTGCAGCTTTGGGGACAGAGCCTTCTCAGTGGCAGCTACTAGGCTCTGGAATTCCCTCCCCCAAGATCTCCGTGACTCTGAGTCCCTCACAGTCTTTCAGTCCCGCCTCAAAACACATCTTTTCAACTCTGTCTACCCATAAGCACCCCCCCTCTCAATCAACTTCCTCTTGACTGCCTTTTTATTTTTTACTTACTTGTTTGCCTGTCCTTGTTTGTCTACCCTCCCTCATACTGTAAAGCTTCTTTGAGTTGTGAAAAGTTATAAATAAAATGCATTATTATTATTATTATTATTATTATTATTATTATTATTATTATTATTTGAGTGTGCGTGTATGTGTTGGGGCTGCACCATATCAGAAAAAATGCAATATGCAATAACATTGTTGAATATTGCTATGACGATATCACTTGCAATATTTAAACAAACACTTAAATATATATTGTTTCTGCTTTGGGTTCACACCATAGACTGTATATATAAATGGACGTAGTGTACGTGACGTCAGTCAGAGTTGCTGAGAAGTCCTTAGTAGGCGGAGTCGGCCGCTGCCGTCTCGACAGTGACGTCAGTCTAACTCCAGCACGCTCCAGCCTGATCCAAATAAGGGCAAAGAGGCGGAGCCGAGGCGGCATAAGATATGTCCGATATTTAAATGAAGAATACTCCACCAGGCACCAACACAACAAACACGTCCGAGTTCAAGTTATGTTCCCCGGATCAGCCTCGCATCTGAGCCCCTGTAGCATCCTGGAGCTAACAGAGCTAACGGAGCTAGCAGAGAGACAGAAAGCTAGAAGCAGCAGTCACCGTAGAGACCTGTCCATCAAAGTGACCACGACCCTAATTTATGGAACAACTTTAAGACCTAATATAACTAAAAGGGGTGCGTTATAAAAATGCACTCCCCAATTCATTGTCATGAAGGTGGAATCTAACTATATTCAGAATAATTTGTATTGCATCCAGGGGTAGAAACATGTTTATTTCTGCTGTAAAGTTGGGCATTTTAGCATGGGGGTCTATGGAAATTGCTCCTTTCTGCAGCCTGCTTCTACCGGCCAATAGATGAACTGCCGTTTGTGGCACTTCCTTTTGGGCTTCCCGGCTCTGCCCCAGAGTTTTCCGCTTGGTTCACACAAATCACGTAGTGCAGAAAAAAATGAAATTAATTATTTACATTCCAACAACATGATTTTATTGTTTATTACTTTATGATGACTAAGACAAAACGACAACCATTTCTGGTACTATAAACAAAAAGATACATACTTCCTGGATTATTGAAATACATCTATAAATATATCTGAAAACAAGAGAAATTATTTCATTTAAACAAATGTGACTGAAAGTTGTTGGGGCAGGGTTGGGCTGGCCAGCTGTTCTAAATAATCACAAATAGTCGGCATGCATTAATTTATCATCATGTCATTTAAGTTGCACACTCACAGAGGACGAAAGCGCTAAAAACATGTAGTACTTATTTGCCAGGTATATCCGATAATATCATGATTTAGGATTCAGCATTGTCACACTTCTGCTGCTCGCTGTGTTACCTTGTGGTGCTGCCTGAGCAAACCGGAACCTCAATCCTTTTTTTTTTTTTTAGGAAAAACAATATTTGCAGTTCACCTAAGGGGCCATACAGACAGGTTTTTGTACTTGCTCAAGTCCACTGTTGTCATTGTACATGCACAAATTGTTCAGATCACAACCAGGGTGACCGGACATCTCCTTCATCAGAAAATATCCGAGCATCTGTGGCCTGTACTACGAAGCAGGATTTGCGGTTAGAGAGGTAACTTCAGGGTTAACTCTGGCTTTCCGGTCCTATGACGCTGGTTCACTTCTTACCGGGCTAGAGCTCCATGGTAACTTATGCTGAACACCTAACCTGCTCCGGAGCAGGTTATAAGAGATCAACTCAGTGAAAGCACCGCCTGCTGACCAATCAGAGCTCAGTGTGGGCAGTTTAAATCTATCGAGTCATATTACAGGATAAAATAAATACAGCTGCTGTATGCAGGAAAAAGGTCCTGCAAAAATCACAGACTGTGTGCACATGAAAATTAATAGAATATCACCTCCCATCTTTAGAGCAATCTGACTATTGTTACATTAGCGTTAAGAAAGCTTACTTATGTTACCGGATCAAACTAACATTACGTAAATGTTTTACCAGCTGTTCTTCCTGTACCTTGCAGGTGCAATTATGTTGCTTTTATCCTTGATTAAGTGTTTAAGTCATGGATGTTTACCTTCTTCATATTTGTCTAACATCATAGTTTACTATGTGAAGTATGACGCTGCGCTGTCAGTACACTTCTCCATGTTTGTGATTGGTCAAATGTAGCTAACCCTGCCCCTTTCACGTGAACGCGCTCTCAGCCAGACAGAGAAACCCTGGGTCAGCGTCGTAGGATCGCTTAGCGAGATCTCGTTTGTTAGGGTTATGTAAGCCAGAGATAACTCAAAGATGTCCAGGGTCTGTTGAACTGGCTTTGTCGTACAGGCCACTGATGTGTGTAGAGTTAGGGATGGTTATACTGTGGCAGCACCTGTAGTTTTGAACAGATATAATGAAGGTAAACAGTGGCCGACTGCACGCTGCCACTGCAAGTCTCGGATCATGCAGACAGGCTACGTGTTCTGTCTGCTGCCGTCTGGCAGGCGTTACCGCAGCATCAGGACAAAAACCACAAGACTGAGGGACAGTTTCATCCCACACCTGAGCTTGCACTTTTTATATTTTTATTTGGTGTTATTTATTTATATAAATAACACCAAATAAAAATATAGAAAGTGCAATATTAATAAATAACACCAAAGGAACCTTCTATCTAAGTTTTTCATACATGACCTAACTGCACCATAGTTGTGTATATGTTATGACAACACACCTTTGCATCTTGACATCTAGAGCAGGAGGCCTTCATCTGATTTGCCACGTATTTTAACATGCAGAGCATGAATACATAGCACATGAAATAGGCTATCATTGATCGCAGTTCCAGCAACCTTTGTGTATACTGCAAATGTTGATATTGCAAAAACAAAAGATTTTCTTTATATTGTGCAGCCCGTGTGTGTGTGCGTGCACCATCTAACTCTGACTGTTTCTCTCTGCAGGATGACACATACACAGAGAGTTACATTAGCACTATTGGTGTGGACTTCAAAATACGAACCATAGAACTAGATGGAAAGACCATTAAACTTCAGATTGTAAGTATCCTGCTGATCTCTCTTCTCTTTGTTCTTCCATGAGTCGCTCAGAGATAAGAATCATTGTTAGGACATGGGCATTAGATCACATGTGTCAAACTCAAGGCCCGGGGGCCAAATCAGGCCCTTGGTGGATTTAATTTTGGCCCGCAGGATCATTTTGAATTACTATTAGATCTTGCCCACCGGTATATTGCACGCACACCTTCACTCAATCCTAAGGGTCTCCTCAGCTCAGAGCCTGAGCCCAAACATTGATGAACCTGCACCCAAGATGAGATGCCAAGTATCTGGCTTGAACTAGCATCACAGAGCAGCACACTGAGTTACATGGATGTTTCCCAATGCACTTTTTTTCCTGCAAGAACAGGGCTGGTTTGTTTTTTTCTTTGAGGGAAATAGTTTTATTGAAGCTGTTGTTGGCCTGTGGAAAAATGAATAATCATAGGAAATGACTCCGGAAAAGCTGCAGATAGAGCCATATGAATGAATGCAACTGATTATTTAATGTTTAATGTTGTTTTTATAGGCAATCATTTAAGCGTTGTTAGTTCCAGGTTTATTATGTGCAATAAGTTCATTTCAATAAGTTTTGCAATAAACATTGAAGCAGTCCGGCCCTCGACTAGTACCCATTTTTGAATTTTGGCCCACTGTGTATTTGAGTTTGACACCCCTGCATTAGATGATCCACATCAAGTGTTCTAGTGAGTATTTGGCAGCAGCACAGTATGTATGTGCAGGAGTTTTTGTAGCAATGCATTTAAAGAGTGAAAACATGAGATGAACTATGAATGCTACGTTGAGTTGCTATATAAGGGCTTCAAGTGGAGAAGCTAAATGTGCCAGGAGCAGCAGAGAGCCTGTTTTACCGATAAGATAAGATGATGAATATTAAACAAAAAATGAAAATGCTGGGTAGTGAGAACAATTGTATTGCTTTGGTCTTTGTCTCCTGTCAAAGCTGTACTTATGTTTTCCTTTTTAAAGTGGGACACGGCGGGTCAGGAAAGGTTTCGCACCATTACCTCCAGCTACTACAGAGGGGCTCATGGGATCATCGTAGTGTACGATGTCACAGACCAGGTCAGTACGCCAACTCATACTCTATCCATCTAGTCCGTGTGTGTATTCAATTATCAGCCATCACATATCTGCCATGCAAAATGAAAACATCCATACATACAGTGATGATCATGAGAAAGGTGAGGGATCAGCCAATAACTACACAGGAGGAACTTGTTAATGATCTCAAGGCAGCTGTGACCACAGTCACCAAGAAAACTATTGGTAACACACTACACTAGGGCTGCAACAAACGACTAATTTGATAATCGATTAATCTATCGATTAATTAAACGATTAATCGACTATTCGGACTATTATGCCTTGCACAATTTCTCAAGCGCTCTTATTTAGCCATCAACTTTTAGATTTAGCTTGAGGTTGTTTTAGGCATGTGGAAACTAACAATGAAGACAATAAAGATGCATACTTGATTCAAAAATACATATATTATTAAATTAACTAAACAAATTGTGAACAGAATTAACATTGCTTTTTATTTAAATTAAATAAATAATATTTCACATCAAAAGAAACAACAGTGTTTTAACAAATCGTATTAAATAATCTGATGACAGAACTGTAAACAGAGCTGAAACTTTAACAAACTAACTCAGTTACCTCTAATCATTAACCCATGTTTGTATAATGTAGTTAACTCTGTGTGTTGCTGCTAGCATACATAACACCTGACGTGGAAACGTTACTCATGGATGGGGCTACAGAGCTACTAGAAAGACAGTCGAACCCGGTGCAATTCTCCATCTGAATGTGGTGCACTTTTGCTAAATGTTTAGACAAATTGCTCTTATTGCACTTTTGGTAACGAGGATTGTCCAAATCGAGACGGGTAAAGTTTAACCACACCTCGGAGCACGTTCTGTGGCATGTAGCAGCTGCGTGTGTGTTAACTGCCCCGCCCCCTCGCACACAGACGGGGGAGAGAGATCTCGTCTGATCGAAAATACATCATAGACGCATTTGTTTGTCTTTTTGCATATTAGAAAAACGAGTTGGCGACGCTAAGACTGCGATATGTTTTTGTAGCAATAATACATGACATATATTTTTTAAATGTCTCCAGTACCGATAAAAAGACCAATAACCTTGGAGCTTAACGGCGCGTAAAACACACGTGATGTCACCAACGAATCGACGACTAAATTAGTTGGCAACTAATTTGGTAATCGATTAAGTCGATTAGTTGTTGCACCCCTACACTACACCATAATGGATCAAATCCTGCAGCATAAATAATGCCCCCCCCCCCGCTCAAGAAGAACATCAAAGGCCTGTCTGAAGTTTGACAATGAACATCTGAATGACTCAGAGAAGGCTTGGGAGAAGGTGGTGTGGTCAGATGAGACCAACTTCGAGATCTTTGGCATCAACTCGACACGCCGTGTTTGGAGGAAGAAAAAATGCTGACTATAACCCCAAGAACACCATCCCCACCGTCAGCATGGAGGTGGAAACATATGCTTTGGGGGTGTTTCTCTGCTAAGGGGACAGGAGGACTTACGCATCGAGGAGAGAATGTACAGGGCCATGTAACGTAAAATCTTGACAGATAGCCTCCTTCACTCAGCCAGGACTCTGAACATGGGTCATGGAGGGGTCTTCCAGCAGGACAATGACCCTGGACATACGGCCAAGGTAACACAGGAGTGGCTAAAGAAGAAGCACATTCAGGTGATGGAGTGGCCTAGCCAGTCTCCAGACCTTAATCCCATAGAACATCTGTGGAGGCAGCTGAAGCTTCCAGATGCCAAGCATCAGCCTCAAAACCTTCTGGATTTGGAGAGGATCTTCAGAGAGGCGTGGACCAACATCCTTCCTGAGATGTGCACAAACCTGGTGACCAACTACAAGAAGTGTCTGACCTCTGTGCGTCCAACAAGGGTTTCTCCAAGTACTAACACATGTTTACAAGGGGGTCAATTATTTATTTCCCATGTTTAAATGTAAATCAATTTGTATCTGTTGTATAATATCTATTTCTGGATTTTATTTTTTGATATTCTTACTCTCACTGTTAAAATAAACCTACCATTACAAATATAGACTTGTCATTTCTTTGTAAGTGGGCAAACTTACAAATGTAGCACTCTAGAAAAGACTCCAGCCAACAGCTTCCTGCCAAAGACCCAACGGATCCCAGCGGCTGGGAATATTAAGCCCTCCCACTATTTTCCAAGAGGGCGTTACCAGATTTTCAATTTCAGGATTTAACCATGAGATGGCGCTTCATTCACAAATACAGAAAGACAAGTTTCATGGACTTTCAGTACTTCAGTTGTGTTTTGGTGAAGAGCATTTGAACACATATTTGTTATGGTTTTCACAGTATAAGGAAAACACATCAATATTTTAGATCAAATAAAGTATATCTAATCTTGTAATTCAATAATATATAGTCTTTATATATTAAAGAATCATAATAATAATGTAAATGCTTATACCTTTACAATAGTTTGCTTTAATATGCAGTATATTTTTTGTAATATTGCTTTCTCCTGCTCCCTTTCGGACACATTACATTGCATTTAGCTGACGCTTTTATCCAAAGCGACTTACAAGAAGTACATTCGACCAGGAAGACACAACCTTGAAGAAAACAGAATCATATAAGTACATCAGGTATCATAGAGCCAAACATTTCAAGTGCTACTCAACTGGCTATAGATAAGCCAGTCTTTTATTAGTATATAAGTGCCTTGTTAGTAATTCTATCGCTCGAAGTGGAGTCGAAAGAGATGAGTTTTCAGTCTGCGCCGGAAGATGTGCAGGCTTTCTGCTGTCCTGATGTCAATGGGGAGCTCATTCCACCATTTTGGAGCCAGGATAGCAAACCCACGAGTTTTTGCTGATGGAAACTTGGGTCCCCCTAGCAGCGAGGGTGCAGCGAGTCGTTTGGCTGATGCAGAGCGTAGTGCACGCGCTGGGGTGTACAGTTTAACCATGTCCTGGATGTAGGAAGGGCCAGATCCATTCGCAGCATGGTATGCAAGTACCAGTGTCTTGAAGTGGATTCTAGCAGTTACCGGGAGCCAGTGAAGGGAGCGGAGGAGCGGAGTGGTGTGGGAACATTTTGGAAGGTTGAAGACCAGACGAGCCGCTGCATTCTGGATGAGCTGCAGAGGTCGGATGGCACATGCAGCTAGATCAGCCAGGAGGGAGTTGCAGTAGTCTAGGCGTGAGGTGGACCAGAACCTGCGTGGCTTTCTGGGTCAGCTGGGGACGAATCTTCCTGATGTTGTACAGCGTATATCTGCAGCAACGGGTTGTAGCAGCGATGTTTGCAGTGAAGGACAGGTTGTTATCTAGGATCACACCCAGATTCCTTGCAGTCTGAGTCCGGGAAACAACAGAGGTGCCGATGTTGATCGGCAGGTCAAGAGTGGGACAATCTTTTCCCGGAAGGAAAAGCAGTTCAGTCTTGTCAAGGTTGAGCTTGAGGTGATGAGCAGACATCCACTGAGAGATGTCAGCTAGACAAGCAGAGATGCGTGCGACGACCTGGGTCTCTGAGCGGGGAAAGGACAGAATTAATTGGGTGTCGTCAGCATAGCAGTGGTATGAAAAACCATGCGGGCTAATGACTGATCCGAGCGAGTTTGTGTACAGGGAGAAGAGGAGGGGACCAAGAGCAGAGCCCTGAGGGACCCCTGTAGTTAATTGACAAGGGTCGGACTCTGACCCTCTCCAAGTTACCCTGTAGGTACAGTCTTTGAGGTATGAGGTGAGGAGGGAAAGTGCAGAGCCTGAAACTCCAAGTTCTTGGAGAGTGCGAAGGAGGATCTGATGGTTCACCGTGTCGAATGCAGCAGACAGGTCCAACAGGATGATGACAGAGGAGAGGGATGCTGCTTTGGCAGTGTGCAGTTCCTCAGTGACAGCAATGAGAGCAGTTTCTGTGGAGTGACCTGCCTTGAAACCAGACTGGTGCGGATCCAGAAGGTTGTTCTGATGGAGATAACAGGAGAGTTGTTTAAAGACAGCGCGTTCAAGTGTTTTAGACAGGAACGGGAGGAGAGAGACAGGCCTGTAGTTTATAACATCAGACGGGTTGAGAGTGGGTTTCTTTAGGAGAGGGTTTACTCTTGCCTCCTTAAGACTATTTGGAAAGTGACCAGAAGTTAGAGAAGTGTTGATGAAATGGGTGAGAAACGGTAGAATATCAGGAGCGATAGTCTGAAGGAGGTTTGAAGGGATAGGGTCCAGAGGACAGGTGGTAGGGCGAGCAGAGGTAATGAGGGTAAGAAGCTCACTTGGAGAGAGAGGGGAAAAGGAGGTTAGTGTGTGGGTGAAAGGAGGGTCTGGTGACCCAGCGGTGAGTAAAGGTGAGTCAGAAAAAGAAGAGCGAATATCATCAACCTTTTTTTCAAAATGGTTAACAAAGTCGCTTGACAGAAGTGAGGAGGGGGGAGGGGCTTTGGGAGGGTCCAAGAGGGTGGAGAAGATGTTAAATAGTTTTTTGGGATTGGAATAGGAAGATTGGATCTTATCTTGAAAGAAAGTGCTTTTTGCCTGAGAGATCGAAGCAGAGAAAGAGGAGAGGAGAGCCTGATAGGTTAGGAGGTCGTCACGGTGTTTGGATTTCCACCGTTTCCGCTCTGCTGCCCGAAGGACGGTTCTATTTGCACGCAGTGCGTCGTTTAGCCAGGGAGCAGGAGGGGACTGACAAGCCTGCCGAGATGTGAGAGGACAGAGAGAGTCCAGAGAGGATGAGAGAGTAGAGAGGAGAGTTTCTGCAGTAGAGTTTGGAGGTAGGAGTTGGAACGAGTCAGAGGAAGGGAGGGCTGAGAGCACCGATGAGGCAAAGGTAGAGGGGGAGAGGGAACGAAGGTTACGGCGGACAGGTGCAGGATGAGAAGAGATTAGTTTGTTATGTTTGGAAAGGGGTAGAGAGAATGAAAGGAAGAAGTGATCGGATGTGTGGAGCGGGTTTACAGAGAGGTTAGAAGTAGTGCAGTTCCTTGAGAATATGAGATCAAGGACATTGCCAGCTTTATGAGTTGGTGGGGATGGAGACAGTGAGAAAGCAAAGGCGGTTAACAGAGATGTTAGTTCATCTATCTTCCCCGTCTGGAGGTTGAAGTCTCCGAGAAGTGCAGCGGGAGGGCCAGTTTCAGGGATGTGTGAGAGGAGATGATCTAATTCCTCCAAGAAGTCCCCCAAGGCGCCTGGTGGACGGTAGAGAACAACAATGGTTAATTGTATAGGATGGGTTACTGTGACGGCATGGAATTCAAAGGTGGAGGGAGTGAAGTTAGGTAGCTTGAAGAGGGAACCGCTCCATTTGGGAGAGAGCAGGAGACCAGTGCCACCTCCTCTGCCAGTGGGTCTGGGTGTATGGGAGAAGGAATATGCTGTGGAGAGAGCTGCTGGGGTGGATGTGTTGGATGGAGTAATCCAAGTCTCAGTGAGAGCAAGGAAATCCAGAGACTGCAGGGAAGCGTAGCCAGAGATGAAGTCAGCCTTAGGAACAGCTGACTGGCAGTTCCACAGGCCACCTGAAACTAGATGTTGGATCTCAGTGGAGCATGTGGGATAGACAAGAGCAGGCCGGTTATATCGATTACGCGATACACGGGGCCAGTGATAATTGCGAGAGGACATATGAACAGGAATGGAGAAAATACACATGATTATAGCATGAGGGGCTAAACAACCAAATGAAATAAAACACCAGCGATACTTAGCTCAATCAAAGTAGGATTTGCCTCCTTTTTGCCACCCTCGTGACTCTAGCAGGACTCCAATGTCTTTGTCAGTCTTACTCCAGCAGGACTCCAATGTCCTCGGCTGTCTGACGCTGAATCTGACGCTCCAGGAAATAGCTACCTAAAATGGAGCCTGATTGCTGAGTTCTCACAGCTGTGGGGCCACACCCCTCTAATTAGTTAACTCTCTACAGCTGATGGGCGACAGCAGAGTGGCCCTGCCTATATTGTAATGCAGGCTTGAGTGCCCGACTGAGACCTGTGTTACAGGTTCCCTTGAGCAGATCTGAGATGTAAAATCTCTCAAAAGCGCCGTTTTAGTTACAATAACTGCAGAACAATTATACAGAGTAGAATAAATGAAACAGAAGTCTAATTAAACAAGAATATAACTTACAGTGGTTGCTGCGTCAACAGGTAGTGTCGTCACCCGGTCGATATGCACACTGAGTTCTTCAGATTTTAAATGCGGTAGTTGAGTGCTTTTTAGCTGGAAGATGACTAATTCACGCCGTTGTACTTCACGCAATCAGCAGAGTGACCCTGCCTATATTGTAATGCAGGCTTGAGTGCCCGACCGAGACCTGTGTTACAGGTTCCCTTGAGCAGATCTGAGATGTAAAATCTCTCAAAAGTGCCGTTTTAGCTACAATAACTGCAGAACAATTATACAGAGTAGAATAAATGAAACAGAGAAGTCTAATTAAACAAGAATATAACTTACAGTGGTTGCTGCTTCAACAGGTAGTGTCGTCACCCGGTCGAGATTCACACATACTGTATAGGGATAGTGGTGGCCTAATGGATAGTGAGGTGGGCTGAAGATCGGAAGGTTGTGAGTTCAAATCCCGCCAGGAACACCACCACTAGTGTGCCCTTGAGTAAGGCCTTAGTTACTCCAGGGAGAATGTCCCTGTAATTGGTAATTGTAAGTCACTTTGGATAAAAGCGTCAGCTTGTAAATGTATGATTTCTTATTATTATTAATATGAAGATATTATTAAGATAAGATGTTAGTTTATTGATTTAACCTTTTTGTTCATACTGATATTCTGTACAAACTGTGAAGTCCACTGAGATAAAAATGTAACATTTGTGATATTGGGCTATATAAATAAACATTGATTGATTGATAGATTGATTTGTTTAGAGTTCTCTGCTGTCCCACGGTAATTGAGAAGGCTCACATTCCGACCATTATTTAAAACAATAGGCGCTTTCACACCGTGTACAGTTTGATTTGCATAGAGGGAGCTCTGTGGCTGAATGGCCGGCGATTAGGTGTGGCGCATTTATCATGAGGTGATCAGAGCTGCCTGCCTGCCTGCCTGCCTGCCTGCTGTCAGATTTCATTTAAAAAACAGGTCTGATTTTAAGAACCTAAAATAAATACAAATAGCCTATATGTTTTTTCTAATATTGTTGTGGTCACGTGACTCTGGTTTGAGAAGTGGGGGGGACACGAAACACAATTAAACATTTTTCCGATTTAATTCAAGTTCCTGCCTTTCTACAAATATATTAGGGACTATGGTGTTAAAAAATCCAAGAAAAATGTGTAGTGTAGGGTTGGGAGGGTTACTTTGTAAATGTAATCAGTTACTGATTACTGAATACAGTAAAACTCCTGTCTCCTGTACACCAAAACATACCCATCACAGATGGGTATGTTTTGGTGTACAGGAGACACAAAAAGCAAAAGGAAACTGAACGTGTTTTTACTGTTGTAATGGCGTATCAAGAGCAAAACTGAAACATCACATCTGAAATGATGTCACAACATAATACACTTTTTGGGGATACAGCTTGGGATGTGAGGAGTGAGGGACACGGCTTAGAACGGGCGTGTTGGCAGGACATGAATTAAAATGTCGAACTCGGACTTCATTTTAAGGACATTTCGGCCAGGGGTGTAGAGCTATATTTGTTTAAGCCTATTGTATGATAACTGTGATTACTATTTATTTTCAAATGCATATATGCCACCCATTTACACTGCTCTTCCCGTCAAGAATTGGAATTTGAATAGAACTTAGTTTTAGTTTCTGTATCTCACGGAGAACACTGTCCCGCTTCATTGCAGGATTTCTGCCTTGTCTCCACTTTATAAATAAGTAATTAGATAGGCTACCTTACCATTAGGCTACTGCGCTCATAAAGAATGATAAGAATAAGAATAATGCCGGTGTGATCTGATCACATGACCTGTTCAAGCCGGTGCCGCATAAAAACAACAGTCCGGACAAGTACTGGCTTGAAACTATATGTCAGTCTTTGTTTCATGCAAAAAGACCCAGGAAACACGGAGATATGATGATATAAAGTTAATAGAAATATATTTCAAAAGTATGAAAAATTGTTCTAATGTTAGTAACTATTAAAGAAACAATGGGGACAATCCTGTTTTAATGTAGTGTTACCGTTGTAATTGCTGTGCAGACATACTGATAAAATAGGGCTTCTATAGGCTAATTACCTTAAATAAACTCACTAAGAGGAAGTAAAGTCCCCTGGTTTGTGACAAGATATGAAGTCAACAGATAGTCACTCAGAGGGGGGTACTATTTATTTTCAAATGCATATAGCCTATGCCACCCATTTACATGTACACCGCTCTTCCCGTTAAGAATTTGAATAGACTTCAGTTTAGACTAGAGTAGAGTTTGGTCACTCATTTTTAATCACACACGTCTCCCCGTCCCAAAAATAATAAAACACTTCACTGAACATAAAAACATAAAAGTCAACTGAGTGTCACTTGCAATGACAGTGTTGTGTTTTTATTTTATGAACCTTTTACATTAAAAATGGTTGTTGAATATATCAATATTATTATGAATATGGATAGTGGCTGTGGCTGATGGGCCATTAGGTGTGTAAACACACAGCTGAGAGCTGCCGTTTCATTCAGACTGTTTAAAAAACGGTAACAACGGACTATTTTTCTTAGCGGATGCATATCAATTTAAATCAATAAAAACATTTTATAAATCCATAAAAGCATTTAAATTAATATTGGGAGTCATGTCTTTACTTTGTTGAGAATGTGGCCATGTAATAAGCGGGATAATGTGCAGCGACTTGGTCATTATGGGGAAAATAACACCCTTCAGGCAGATCAGAGTCCCGACGCGTAGCGGAGGGATATTGATCAGAGCTGCTGTTTCATTCAGACTGTTTAAAAAACGGTAACAACGGACTATTTTTCCTAGCGGATGCATGTCAATTTAAATCAATAAAAACATTTTATAAATCCATAAAAGCATTTAAATTAATATTGGGAGTCATGTCTTTACTTTGTTGAGAATGTGGCCATGTAATAAGCGGGATAATGTGCAGCGACTTGGTCATTATGGGGAAAATAACACCCTTCAGGCTGATCAATATCCCTCCGCTACGCGTCGGGACCCTGATCTGCCTAACGAGGCTCCATTAAAATATAAATATTTTTAGTGAATTACTGAGTTTAGGCACGTTAATAACGTTTTAATGAAGTTGAATACAGTATATTCATATTTGTCAGTGCTTTCATGTTCGGGGAACATAAATTATCGTGGTGAAGATAATGATTAAATTAGGATTACAAATCGAACAGAGTGAAAAGCTGAATTGTCTTTACGAAGACACTGTCTTCTTCATCTTACTATTTGAGGATTAAGCTTCTGTTCACTTCCCTCAAAACATTGATCCTATCCTCATTCTGCACAAAGGTTATTATTACTGTCCACACAATGCAACCTTGTGGTGGCTCATAGAGCCACAAACAGTCCTGCCACACCTGGTTGCTCAGTTTTAATGTTTAACTGATCCCTCTTTTAGGAGTCCTTCAACAACGTCAAACAGTGGCTGCAGGAGATCGATCGCTATGCCAGTGAAAATGTCAACAAGCTATTGGTGGGGAATAAGTGTGACCTGACGACAAAGAAGGTGGTGGACTACACAACAGCCAAGGTAAAGCTGGTGTACAGAAACCTTCACTCTCCTCTCTTGTAGGGAGTCCGTGTCTCTGCTTTAGTTTAGCATTTTGGAAGATGTCTTATTTAAGTTAGCCAAGAAGAGGGGCAGAGCAGAGGGTTACACGCTGCTCTCTACTTCAGCCAAAGGGGATACATACAGTGGCAAAAAAAAGTATGGGAACCCCTTGGAATTTCCTGGTTTTATGCATGAATTTGTCATGAAATGTGACCTGATATTCATGTACGTCACAGTTAAAGACATGCAATATACACTTTTTGATGTCTTTTATACATAGTGTCCCCAGTGTGTAGGAGACTCACAAAGTGTCATAAAATAAAACCTTCTCTCTTTTCCTACTTACCCACATCTCTAAAAACGGTGTACAACGGAGCTGATCCAGATTTGATCTGGTCATGACGACATTACAAAATGTTGGGCTGGCTTTACACCCACGGCCCTATCATAAATGTCGCTATTTGTCGCGGTCTGTGTTTACACTAGCAAGCATCGCTAACAGTCAGAGCTAACACAGGGTGAACTATAGGCCAAGTCTAAAGGCTGAGTCTAAAGCTTAGGTGTCCCTACCTGTTTTTGCTATCATGCAGGGTCATGTAGTGTTTAAATGTGTTATTACTGTTCACTAATTAAATAATGTAAAGTAAAAGCCTAATTTATATCCACAATCTGTGCTCTGTGCTCCTCTGCTATGTGCAGGAGTTTGCAGACTCTTTGGGCATCCCCTTTTTGGAAACTAGCGCCAAGAACGCCACCAATGTGGAGCAGGCCTTCATGACCATGGCTGCTGAAATCAAGAAGAGGATGGGCCCCGGGGCCACAGCCGGAGGAGGGGACAAACCAAACGTAAAGCTTACCCCCGGCACTACTGTCAAACCCTCGTCAGGAGGATGCTGCTGAGCTCTTGCCCCCCCCCCTTGTCCTCCTTTATCTGCAGGCCTGTCAGACTGTCTGCCATGTCCTCAAACTCCACTGTGTCCCCCCCCCCCCTCCAATAGACAGGACAGGGACGATTGACATGTCTCTGTGAGCAGAACAAGAGGAAGTTTCCCATATTTGTACTGTACATACGCACTACCAAAAATAAATAAAGCATCATTCTTATTGTCACACTGTCCTGTCTAACCCCCCCGCTCAGAGACTACTTTTTTGTTTGGCCCCCTTCATGCAGGCTTATGAGAACAGTGTGTTTATCTGCATTCCTCATACGGATGGTAATGAATCACTTTGCTAATTAGCTTTCTTTTTTTTTCTATGATTATGTTGCTGTGTCTATCAATGTGTCCTTCAGTCTGCACAGCAGTGTCTCACTGTCCACCATCTGAAGTCTAGTGCAGCAGTGTGTACATATATACATATATATATGTCTGTATACATATGTATTTGATCTGATTTGCCAGTCTTATAGTGTTTGTTGCATTATTGAATCTTAATTGTGGTGGCTAAAGACAACCTGAAGTTTGTAGCTCAACTTTTAACTCTTCAACTGAAATAAATATTGTACTACCAAACTGTATGAAATGTGAGGACCTGTCTGCAATTTCTGGTCAGGTGTATAGAAAGCCTGTTTGAATTATTTATTCTACATTCTTTTGGCCTATGTTTTGCCAATTACACAGGGTCTGTTTGCAAATGGCTGTAGGCATATATAAAATACAATGTTCTCTTGTTTTCATAATAAAGCCAAATTAATTCAATGTGAAAGGAACTCTTGGTATAGTGTTTCCTGTAGGCCTATGAAGAACATTTTGAAACAGTGCTTTAATGTGTGGCTCTAAATCAGGGTCAGGTCACCACAACATGGCCAAGGATGTGTTTGTGTGGACATGCATGAGAATCTTAAGCTCACAGTGGTCCAGCTTCTGAACACCAGCTTTTCTCTAAAGCATCATTTACAGCTACAGTCAAATATTGTACCTTCAACTACATTTATATCAAAGCTTTAGGTTCAAGCAACTTCTATTTAGATTATTTATACAACATGTAAATCAAGTGCATGTGGTTAAGGTACACAGCAGTATATGAAGTAATAAAAAAGGTCCACCTTATTAATAATTATTATCCAGGTTCAGATTTATATATGACAAACATTAAAGAGCCTGTGACACGGGTTTCACCCATCATCCAAACCTGTTAAACTAATAAAGTATGCGCAGTCATTGTTCTTCTTTCATCCATTTATTCAGGATGATGAACCAGCAGCATTGCAGTGCTGCGTAATCAACAACAAGAAACATATAGCGCTCCGCGCTTGCTTATGACGTCACATGGGACGTACCATTAAACATGGAGTAAGGGTGCACAATGGGACGTACCATTAAACATGGAGTAAGGGGGCTATTACACTCCCACTCAACCTTAACTCTATTGGTTACATGAAAACAAAACAACAATACAATAAGGCTTCTCTTTTGCCTTAACCATGTGAATACACTCGTGCACTTTTAAGTGCCAAACATGTCTTGAGCAAACCTCTTTAGCTGTAGCTTTGTAGCTGGCTTGGTCATGACATCAGCAATCAATAGTGCGAATGCTGTTTACAGCATTCCACTATAGTTCTTCAAATCTTTATTAGTGCGAATGCTGTTTACAGCACAACATATTTTTTCATGAAAAACGTAGGAAAACCAGAAAAAATATTAAACAAAATGCCTCTTGAGGGCATGAAGAGAGAAAAAGTCCAGCTAGCTACCAATTGATTCCCATGTTAAATTGTTCCGGATCTTTCTTCAGAGCAGGGAGAAGTACACTTTAGACAAACTGCTCCCATCTCCACATTTTACACACAAAACCCAAAAAAACAACATATTTCAGTTCATTGGGGTTCCCTGATGCTCACGGTCTGGTCATTTTTTGATAAGAGCCATAGCTTTTGAACAGGTGGCAAAATGGTCAGATATAATCCTCAATGCATTCTTATGGGACTCAGTGCTGCAGTTGGTTGTCATGGTGTTGCTGGGAAGATTGGAGCCACACACACGTGAGTGACATCATCCAATCATAGCAGACACCATGGACACCTTTGATCTCTGGGTTTACACCATAGACTGTATATATAAAGGTTTACACACACAGGTGTTTGTAAACATTCAATCACTACTACTTACATTTCATATCTATCAGCTGCATTCAAATATCAAACTATTCAGCCTTTTCAACATGATGGGAAACTTTCAACTTTTTCAAAATATGTTATACTTCAGCTTTTTAAAGTCTTTTTTTAACATGGAAGTTATTGCAATGCATTTGAGCTGTAACAATTAACACACACACACTCACTCTCTCTCGCGCACACACACACACACACAGACACACACACACACACACACACACACACACACACACACTCTCTCTCTCTCTCACACACACACACATACACACACACACACACACACTCTCTCTCTAACACACATACACATACACTCTCTCTCTCACACACAGACACACAAACACACGCACACACACACTCTCTCTCACACACACACACACACACTCTCTCTCTCTAACACACAGACACACACACTCCCTCTCTCTCTCACACACAGACACACACTCTCTCTCACACACACACACAGACACACACTCTCTCTCTCTCACTCACACACGCACATGCACACACACACACACACACACTCTCTCTCTCTCTCTGACACATACACAGACACATACACTCACACACGCACATACACACACACACTCACTCTCTCTCTCTCTCTCACACACACACACACACACACACTCTCTCTCACACACAAACACACACTCTCTCTCTCTCACACACACACACACACACACACTCTCTCTCTAACACACAGACACACAAACTCTCTCTCACACACACAGACACACACACACACACACACTCTCTCACACACAGACACACTCTGTCTCTCTCTCAAACACACAGACACTCTCTATCTCTCTCACACACAGACACACACTCTCTCTCTCTCACACACACACACACACACACACACACACACACACTCTCTCACACACAGACACACTCTGTCTCTCTCTCAAACACACAGACACTCTCTATCTCTCTCACACACAGACACACACTCTCTCTCTCACACACACACACACACACAGAAACTCTCTCACACACACACACACACACACACACACACTCTCTCTCTCTCACACACACACTCTCTCTCTCTCTCACACACACACACACACACACTCTCTCTCTCTCACACACAGACACACACCGATGATGATGAATGATCAAGAGAAGAGAGAGAGGGCGATCAAGAGAAGAGAGAGAGTAATGTAACCTCCTAATGTAATGTATAACTGCTATGAAAATGTTCAAAAAGTGCTCAAACTTCACGTGTGCTAACAGTCCAGCCGTGAAGATATTTACGGGACAGTTTTGAGATTTCTTCAAATGCTGTTGTTATGGCAACAAAATGCTCACCATGAAACACGGTTTTCTCATAACTTCAGTGAAAATACTCGAAATGGCCCAAAACGTCACAGGTTTGGTAGCGATGCAGCCATCAACACATCTAAGTGTATTATGGGGTGTCATCAAACGCCATTGCCATGGCGACAGATCATTCACCACCAAGTTAGTTCAAAAGTTTGCAGTTCAAATATTCTGCTGCTTTCAAAAGCCTTTTTACTTTCTTTTCTCATCTTAATACAAATTAATTCACTACTACTTACATCTGATATTTAACTCCTTCAGCCTATTTTCAGCTGCAGAAACCATTTAACTATTACATTATTCAGCTATTTCAGGACATCAAGGCTATACATGTTGTTTATACCTTTTTTAAACCTTTTCTTTTAAATATTAAGCTTTTTCTGCATTTCTTTAGCTAAAAGCAGCTACCATTCAGCTAATAACATATTCAGCTTTTTCTGCATTTTCAGCTAAATTTAGCCATAAATGTTCACAGTTTAAAGCATTCGCACGCATTTTCTGCAGGAAATGCATTTTCTAGTTAGTGCGAATGCTGTTTACAGCATTCCACTATAGTGCTTAAAATCGTTATTCTTCCCCTTATTAGTGTGAATGCTGTTTACAGCATTCCACTATAGTACTTTGATTCTTTATTCTTTCTACTTATTATTATTATTATTTCAGCCAATACTTTGGCTCTCCATAACTTCAGTTTATTTTCAGCTACAGAAACCATTCAAATATTAAACTATTCAGCCTGTTCAGGAATCGATGGGAAACCTTCAACTTTTTAAAAATATTTCATACTTTTTGAAATATTCAGCTTTTTAAACTCTTTTTTTTTTTAACATTGAAGTCAATGGGAAGAGCCTTCAAATCAGCCAATACTTTAGCTCTCCATAACTTCAGCTTGCTTTCAGCTACAGAAACCATTCAACTATTACACTATTCAGCCTTTTCAGCAATTGATGGGAAACTTTCAACTTTTTCAAAATATTTCATGCTTTTCAAAATATTCAGCTTTTTAAACTATTTTTTTGACATTGAAGTCAATGGGAGATGCCTTCAAATCCTTTTTTCCTACACCTTGCGCCAAATGCTACTACTTCCACATACTTTCAGCTAGACACTTCATTCCAGCTTTCAAATGATCACAAGACCTTCAGCTATTCAATTCCTATTCATATTCTTAATATCTTTTAAACTTTTTGAGATATTGAATTTAGTTTGGAGCTTAGCAGAGAGGCCTTTTTCAGATTTTAACATTAGAGTGGATGGAGCAGCTCGTTAAGTCGAGAGTGCTTTGATCTCAAAACAGAGTGCAGCAGTGCCTGAAATTCTCCCCCAAAAATATTTTAAACTTGCCATAATTCCCAAACCTCAGACATATTTTTTCATGAAAAACGTAGGAAAACTTCTCCTAGGTTGAAAAATAAAAAAGATTAAGAAAAAATATTAAACAAAATGCCTCTTGAGGGCATGAAGTGACAAAAATGTCAACATTCCTCCATTGAAGCCCATTGTAATTTCAGGCAGATATTTCCTCACGGTAGCAGCCGCACACCTTTAGTTAAACTGCCAAAAAGGCCACATTATTAACCCGAAACTACACCAAAATTACACTTCAGATACTCAACTTCCTTGACATGCGTCACGTTTTGAAATTTCACAGATATCTGTTATGGTTCTTCCACAAAACGTTCACATGTAAGAGGTTTATCTCTCATTCAGAACAATGGAAACCTGTGATCTCTACAGAGCTTGTTAGCTCAACTATAAACACCTATGTAATGGAACACGATGATGTCATCACTCCAACTGACATGCAGCAGACTTCAACAGTCCAGCTGTGAAGACATCTTCGGGACAGTTTTGAGATTTCTTCAAATGCCGTTGCCATGGCAACACAATGCTCGCATTGAAACACGGTTTTCTCATAGCTTCAGTGAAAATACTCCAAACAGCCCAGAACTTCACAGGTTTGATAACGATGCAGCCATCAATGCATCTCAGCGTAGTATGAGGTGTCATCAAATGTCGTTGCCATGGCGACAGACCACTCGCCATAAAACATGTTGTCGCTATAAGTCCAATGGACACGGTCCAATCGTCCCCCAATCTTCACTTGTATATCACCGGTCCATGCCTCAACAGCTCTACGCCAAATCTGAGATCTCACCATATGCCGTTTCCATCCCTCACCATAAAATAAGAAAGATCTCTTACATTTGTTGTAATCAGTGCAACTGCCACCAAAATGCAGCCAAAGGTCCTTATACATTTCCTCCTGGTTTGTCAAAGTTCCCCTATTGTAAGATCTAAGGCCAACATTAAACGTTTAGGCTTTATGCAGAGAAGGTTTCTTTTTTGTTGACATTTTCTAATTTCTTTTAATTTCATTGTGTCTATGTTATGCTATTAATATGATATGACTCCTAATAATAATTGCTGCATTTTGAAGATAATAATACTGTTAATTAGCACAACATTGTTGACTCACAAAATCTATTAAAAACCTTTTTTTGTAATGTGGTAACTTGTCTGCTTCATACTAATGGTTTGTTCTACACTGTTTTGCATATACCGTACACTTCACAAAGATCCTCAGGTGATTTGGGGATGAACTGTCTTTTTAACTCTCATTCAAAATATTCACTTTTGCACTACTACAACTCTTACTCCAGCTTCTAGTACAATATTACTGCTATTGTTGCTTACTACTAGTACTATAGTACGTTTTGCTACTTCAGCATACTTTCAGCTACTGAAACCATTCAACAAATACATTATACAGCTATTTTAGGGGAATTATGTCTATGAATTGTATTGTTTATACCTTATTATACTTTATAAAAGAAGAATGCTTTATCACTTTTTTCAACTCTGCCAGTTTGACATTTCATCTTCAGGTGATTTCAGGACTATTTTTGTTTAACATTTCACTTTCAAGTTTTAAACAAACAATTTGTAACAATGTGATTCAAATCATTTCACTTTTCTGCATTTCTCTGCTAAGTTCAGCAACACACTTACTTGGTCTCTGTAGCTAAAAGCAGCTACCATTCAGCTAATAACACATTCAGCTTTTTCTGCATTTTCAGCTAAATTCAGCCATAAATGTTCACAGTTTACGGCATTCACACGCAGGAAATGCATTTTTCTAGTTAGTGCGAATGCTGTTTACAGAGTTCCACTATAGTGCTTCAAATCTTTATTCCCCTTATTTCAGCCAATAGTTTGGCTCTCCATAACTTCAGTTTATTTTCAGCTACAGAAACCATTCAAATATTAAACTATTCAGCCTGTTCAGGAATCGATGGGAAACCTTCAGCTTTTTCAAAATATTTTATACTTTAGTAGTTATAATCATACCCCTTTCGTCTCATTAGTATGCATAAAAAGTGACATGTGGACACGCCCCCAACTATGCAAATGAGCTAAGTCCCCCCCTGTGGAGTGCTTTTGTTGTCTATTTCTTTGATGTGTTGATTATGGCAGTCTCTTTGAAGTTATGATGTCTGGCCCCTGTCCCCTCACACCCCTTTGTTGTCTAATTCTTTGATGTGTTGATTAAGGCAGTCTCTTTGAAGTTATGCTGTCTGGTCCCTGTCCCCTCAGGGTTGTCTAATCTAATTAGCCTTTGATGTTTTGCCCTTTGATGTGAGGTGTTATAACAGGCAGGTGTGATTTCATACTGGTGTGTTATAAGCCTTTGATGTTAATCTAGGTGTCTCTTTGAAGTTATGTGTGAGACGGTCTAGCCCCCTCCCAGCCCAGGCCTCCCTCCCCTTTCTCCACCCCTTCCTTTTCGCTATGAGGCTAACAGATAGTGGGGGGTGGAATTAGGTGAAAATAGAAATATGCAGACTATTTAAAAAGACAGTAATTTCCACTTACCAAGTCACCTTTCAAAAAAGAAAAATGGCCAAGAGACGTCTGTGACAACTTACCACCATCCGTTCGGAGCGCCAGTCAAGAAACGAATGCCGCAGCTGTGTGGGGGTCAGACGTCTACAGCCGAAGATCTGTGCACAAACTTATCTCGTGCCCTCTTTTGGTCATGTGAGCGCGTTCATGTGTGCTGGAGGAGGGGCTCTGTGAGGAAGTGGCAGATTTTCCCCCCGGTTGTGTACTGTCAAATTCTAGCTCACTCGAGATGGTTTCAAAATGACCTACCCCTACCTTTAAGAACAATTAACACACACACACACTAACACACACACACATTGGAGTTGGCCTTTGATGTGAGGGTTTGAGATAAGCCAGGGATGTTAATCTATATGTTGATTAAGACACTCTCTGTGAGGTGAGAAGCGAGGGGATGGACTTAGTTTTTAAAAAAGAAATACGCTCAAACTAAATAAAACAGCCATTAATTTTCACTCACTAAGACACCTAAAAACGTTATTGTCCTCTCTAGATTTGATTCAGGTTTTGTTTTAAATTATTTGTGCTTGCGAAGGATGTTTCTTTTCAAGTTTTTGTGAAACTGTTAACTACAAGGAAGTATCTGTATATTTAGGTTTTAATAGTGATAACAGAGGATGTTCTCTTTAGTTGTAGGGCTTGTGAACAAAGAAAAGCTGTAAAGACTTAAAATACATAGAATCAACAGTGTGAGGGTAAATTAAAATATTCATTTACAAACATACAAGGCTTTGTCTACTGAAGATCAATGCAAGGGCAGAGTTTCACTCTGTGGGGGGACAAAAGAAGCATCGTTAATCACCTGGACAAAGGACTCATTAAAGCAGAGATACCATATTAAGACACATACCTGAATATAAGCAGGAGAGGACTCTTTAAAGTAAATACATTATAGGGTTAAAATAAGATATATATGTGGTGGAATTAGTTTAAAACAGTCACCTTACAATTTTAGTTGTTCTCTCTAAATTAGATGTAAGGTTTTTTTTAAATGATTAGTGTTAATTAAGGGCTATTGTTATTTTGGTTTATAAGGGGATAGGAGTTCAACTTTTAAACATTGCACAGGATCATTCTAAGAAGAGTGAGAGGGCTAATGAGCCAGCACCATACCTCCTCTATGCATTTTCTTGACCTATATCTGATCTTGAAAAACACTGGTAAGTACTTTTTTATTTTATTTTATAATATTATGTAATAATTAAATGTTGTTTTTTTTTGGTAGGGGTTAAACTAGTATATTATTTGGATAGTATATTATTTCTCTTTCTCAGAAAATGTAAGCATAAATCTAGTCAGAGTACTTCATAGTAGTGGTTAGCTTTTAAAAAGAAAAGTGTATCTTTCGGTAACTTTTTGAGAGAATTAAGCATAAATCTGTCAAATGTTCAAAACAGCCTTGTTTCACTGAAATAGCCTCAAAATGACAAACTGCCATTAAGAGTCAGATGCTTGATGAAATCTAATAAAACAGAGTACTTCATTATCTACTTTTCAGCTTTTAAAAAGAAAAGTGTATCTTTCAGTAACATTTCAGTAATCTGTCAAATGTTCAAAACAGCCTTGTTTCACTGAAATAGCCTCAAAATCACAAACTGCCATTAAGAGTCAGATGCTTGACGAAATCTACTAAAACAAAGTACTTCATTATCTACTTTTCAGCTTTTATACACAAAAGTGTGTCTTTCCGTAACTTTCTCAGAGAATTTAAGCATAAATCTGTCAAATGTTCAAAACAGCCTTGTTTCACTGAAATAGCCTCAAAATCACAAACTGCCATTAAGAGTCAGATCCTAACGAAATCTACTCAAACAGAGTACTTCATGGTAGTGGTCAGCTTTTAAACACAAAAGTGTATCTTTCAGTAACTTTCTCAGAGAATTTAAGCATAAATTAGTCAAATGTTCAAAACAGCCTTGTTTCACTGAAATAGCCTCAAAATGACAAACTGCCATTAAGAGTCAGAATCCTAACGAAATCTACTCAAACAGAGTACTTCATGGTAGTTGTCAGCTTTTAAACACAAAGGTGTATCTTTCAGTAACTTTCTGAGAGAATTAAGCATAAATCTGGCAAATGTTCAAAACAGCCTTGTTTCACTGAAATAGCCTCAAAATCACAAACTGCCATTAAGAGTCAGATGCTTGACGAAATCTACTAAAACAAAGTACTTCATTATCTACTTTTTAGCTTTTATACACAAAAGTGTGTCTTTCAGTAACTTTCTCAGAGAATTTAAGCATAAATCTGTCAAATGTTCAAAACAGCCTTGTTTCACTGAAATAGCCTCAAAATGACAAAACTGCCGATTTATGCTTAAATTCTCTGAGAAAGTTACTGAAAGATACACTTTTGTGTTTAAAAGCTGACCACTACCATGAAGTACTCTGTTTGAGTAGATTTCGTTAGGATCTGACTCTTAATGGCAGTTTGTGATTTTGAGGCTATTTCAGTGAAACAAGGCTGTTTTGAACATTTGACATATTTATGCTTAAATTCTCTGAGAAAGTTACGGAAAGACACACTTTTGTGTATAAAAGCTGAAAAGTAGATAATGAAGTACTTTGTTTTAGTAGATTTCGTCAAGCATCTGACTCTTAATGGCAGTTTGTGATTTTGAGGCTATTTCAGTGAAACAAGGCTGTTTTGAACATTTGCCAGATTTATGCTTAATTCTCTCAGAAAGTTACTGAAAGATACACCTTTGTGTTTAAAAGCTGATAACTACCATGAAGTACTCTGTTTGAGTAGATTTCGTTAGGATTCTGACTCTTAATGGCAGTTTGTCATTTTGAGGCTATTTCAGTGAAACAAGGCTGTTTTGAACATTTGACCGATTTATGCTTAAATTCTCTGAGAAAGTTACTGAAAGATACACTTTTGTGTTTAAAAGCTGACCACTACCATGAAGTACTCTGTTTGAGTAGATTTCGTTAGGATCTGACTCTTAATGGCAGTTTGTGATTTTGAGGCTATTTCAGTGAAACAAGGCTGTTTTGAACATTTGACAGATTACTGAAAAGTTACTGAAAGATACACTTTTCTTTTTAAAAGCTGAAAATTAGATAATGAAGTACTCTGTTTTATTAGATTTCATCAAGCATCTGACTCTTAATGGCAGTTTGTCATTTGTCATTTGTCATTTGTCAAACAAGGCTGTTTTGAACATTTGACAGATTTATGCTTAAATTCTCTGAGAAAGTTACTGAAAGACACACTTTTGTGTATAAAAGCTGAAAAGTAGATAATGAAGTACTTTGTTTTAGTAGATTTCGTCAAGCATCTGACTCTTAATGGCAGTTTGTGATTTTGAGGCTATTTCAGTGAAACAAGGCTGTTTTGAACATTTGCCAGATTTATGCTTAATTCTCTCAGAAAGTTACTGAAAGATACACCTTTGTGTTTAAAAGCTGACAACTACCATGAAGTACTCTGTTTGAGTAGATTTCGTTAGGATTCTGACTCTTAATGGCAGTTTGTCATTTTGAGGCTATTTCAGTGAAACAAGGCTGTTTTGAACATTTGACCGATTTATGCTTAAATTCTCTGAGAAAGTTACTGAAAGATACACTTTTGTGTATAAAAGCTGAAAAATTAGATAATGAAGTACTTTGTTTTAGTAGATTTCGTTAGGATTCTGACTCTTAATGGCAGTTTGTGATTTTGAGGCTATTTCAGTGAAACAAGGCTGTTTTGAACATTTGACAGATTACTGAAAAGTTACTGAAAGATACACTTTTCTTTTTAAAAGCTGAAAAGTAGATAATGAAGTACTCTTTTTATTAGATTTCATCAAGCATCTGACTCTTAATGGCAGTTTGTCATTTTGAGGCTATTTCAGTGAAACAAGGCTGTTTTGAACATTTGACAGATTTATGCTTAAATTCTCTGAGAAAGTTACTGAAAGATACACTTTTGTGTTTAAAAGCTGACCACTACCATGAAGTACTCTGTTTGAGTAGATTTCGTTAGGATTCTGACTCTTAATGGCAGTTTTGTCATTTTGAGGCTATTTCAGTGAAACAAGGCTGTTTTGAACATGTGTATAAAAGCTGAAAAGTAGATAATGAAGTACTTTGTTTTAGTAGATTTCGTCAAGCATCTGACTCTTAATGGCAGTTTGTGATTTTGAGGCTATTTCAGTGAAACAAGGCTGTTTTGAACATTTGCCAGATTTATGCTTAATTCTCTCAGAAAGTTACTGAAAGATACACCTTTGTGTTTAAAAGCTGATAACTACCATGAAGTACTCTGTTTGAGTAGATTTCGTTAGGATTCTGACTCTTAATGGCAGTTTGTCATTTTGAGGCTATTTCAGTGAAACAAGGCTGTTTTGAACATTTGACCGATTTATGCTTAAATTCTCTGAGAAAGTTACTGAAAGATACACTTTTGTGTTTAAAAGCTGACCACTACCATGAAGTACTCTGTTTGAGTAGATTTCGTTAGGATCTGACTCTTAATGGCAGTTTGTGATTTTGAGGCTATTTCAGTGAAACAAGGCTGTTTTGAACATTTGACAGATTACTGAAAAGTACACAAAAGTGTGTCTTTCAGTAACTTTCTCAGAGAATTTAAGCATAAATCTGTCAAATGTTCAAAACAGCCTTGTTTCACTGAAATAGCCTCAAAATGACAAACTGCCATTAAGAGTCAGATGCTTGATGAAATCTAATAAAACAGAGTACTTCATTATCTACTTTTCAGCTTTTAAAAAGAAAAGTGTATCTTTCAGTAACTTTTCAGTAATCTGTCAAATGTTCAAAACAGCCTTGTTTCACTGAAATAGCCTCAAAATCACAAACTGCCATTAAGAGTCAGAATCCTAATGAAATCTACTAAAACAAAGTACTTCATTATCTAATTTTTCAGCTTTTATACACAAAAGTGTATCTTTCAGTAACTTTCTCAGAGAATTTAAGCATAAATCTGTCAAATGTTCAAAACAGCCTTGTTTCACTGAAATAGCCTCAAAATGACAAAACTGCCATTAAGAGTCAGAATCCTAACAAAATCTACTCAAACAGAGTACTTCATGGTAGTGGTCAGCTTTTAAACACAAAAGTGTATCTTTCCGTAACTTTCTCAGAGAATTTAAGCATAAATCTGTCAAATGTTCAAAACAGCCTTGTTTCACTGAAATAGCCTCAAAATCACAAACTGACATTAAGAGTCAGATCCTAACGAAATCTACTCAAACAGAGTACTTCATGGTAGTGGTCAGCTTTTAAACACAAAAGTGTATCTTTCAGTAACTTTCTCAGAGAATTTAAGCATAAATCGGTCAAATGTTCAAAACAGCCTTGTTTCACTGAAATAGCCTCAAAATGACAAACTGCCATTAAGAGTCAGAATCCTAACGAAATCTACTCAAACAGAGTACTTCATGGTAGTTATCAGCTTTTAAACACAAAGGTGTATCTTTCAGTAACTTTCTGAGAGAATTAAGCATAAATCTGGCAAATGTTCAAAACAGCCTTGTTTCACTGAAATAGCCTCAAAATCACAAACTGCCATTAAGAGTCAGATGCTTGACGAAATCTACTAAAACAAAGTACTACATTATCTACTTTTCAGCTTTTATACACAAAAGTGTGTCTTTCAGTAACTTTCTGAGAGAATTAAGCATAAATCTGGCAAATGTTCAAAACAGCCTTGTTTCACTGAAATAGCCTCAAAATCACAAACTGCCATTAAGAGTCAGAATCCTAACGAAATCTACTAAAACAAAGTACTTAATTATCTAATTTTTCAGCTTTTATACACAAAAGTGTATCTTTCAGTAACTTTCTCAGAGAATTTAAGCATAAATCGGTCAAATGTTCAAAACAGCCTTGTTTCACTGAAATAGCCTCAAAATGACAAACTGCCATTAAGAGTCAGAATCCTAACGAAATCTACTCAAACAGAGTACTTCATGGTAGTGGTCAGCTTTTAAACACAAAAGTGTATCTTTCAGTAACTTTCTCAGAGAATTTAAGCATAAATCGGTCAAATGTTCAAAACAGCCTTGTTTCACTGAAATAGCCTCAAAATGACAAACTGCCATTAAGAGTCAGAATCCTAACGAAATCTACTCAAACAGAGTACTTCATGGTAGTTATCAGCTTTTAAACACAAAGGTGTATCTTTCAGTAACTTTCTGAGAGAATTAAGCATAAATCTGGCAAATGTTCAAAACAGCCTTGTTTCACTGAAATAGCCTCAAAATCACAAACTGCCATTAAGAGTCAGATGCTTGACGAAATCTACTAAAACAAAGTACTTCATTATCTACTTTTCAGCTTTTATACACAAAAGTGTGTCTTTCAGTAACTTTCTGAGAGAATTAAGCATAAATCTGGCAAATGTTCAAAACAGCCTTGTTTCACTGAAATAGCCTCAAAATCACAAACTGCCATTAAGAGTCAGATGCTTGACGAAATCTACTAAAACAAAGTACTTCATTATCTACTTTTCAGCTTTTATACACAAAAGTGTGTCTTTCAGTAACTTTCTCAGAGAATTTAAGCATAAATCTGTCAAATGTTCAAAACAGCCTTGTTTCACTGAAATAGCCTCAAAATGACAAAACTGCCATTAAGAGTCAGAATCCTAACGAAATCTACTCAAACAGAGTACTTCATGGTAGTGGTCAGCTTTTAAACACAAAAGTGTATCTTTCAGTAACTTTCTCAGAGAATTTAAGCATAAATCTGTCAAATGTTCAAAACAGCCTTGTTTCACTGAAATAGCCTCAAAATGACAAACTGCCATTAAGAGTCAGATGCTTGATGAAATCTAATAAAACAGAGTACTTCATTATCTACTTTTCAGCTTTTAAAAAGAAAAGTGTATCTTTCAGTAACTTTTCAGTAATCTGTCAAATGTTCAAAACAGCCTTGTTTCACTGAAATAGCCTCAAAATCACAAACTGCCATTAAGAGTCAGAATCCTAACGAAATCTACTAAAACAAAGTACTTCATTATCTAATTTTTCAGCTTTTATACACAAAAGTGTATCTTTCAGTAACTTTCTCAGAGAATTTAAGCATAAATCTGTCAAATGTTCAAAACAGCCTTGTTTCACTGAAATAGCCTCAAAATGACAAAACTGCCATTAAGAGTCAGAATCCTAACAAAATCTACTCAAACAGAGTACTTCATGGTAGTTATCAGCTTTTAAACACAAAGGTGTATCTTTCAGTAACTTTCTGAGAGAATTAAGCATAAATCTGGCAAATGTTCAAAACAGCCTTGTTTCACTGAAATAGCCTCAAAATCACTTACTGCCATTAAGAGTCAGATGCTTGACGAAATCTACTAAAACAAAGTACTTCATTATCTACTTTTCAGCTTTTATACACAAAAGTGTGTCTTTCAGTAACTTTCTGAGAGAATTAAGCATAAATCTGGCAAATGTTCAAAACAGCCTTGTTTCACTGAAATAGCCTCAAAATCACAAACTGCCATTAAGAGTCAGATGCTTGACGAAATCTACTAAAACAAAGTACTTCATTATCTACTTTTCAGCTTTTATACACAAAAGTGTGTCTTTCAGTAACTTTCTCAGAGAATTTAAGCATAAATCTGTCAAATGTTCAAAACAGCCTTGTTTCACTGAAATAGCCTCAAAATGACAAAACTGCCATTAAGAGTCAGAATCCTAACGAAATCTACTCAAACAGAGTACTTCATGGTAGTGGTCAGCTTTTAAAACACAAAAGTGTATCTTTCAGTAACTTTCTGAGAGAATTAAGCATAAATCTGGCAAATGTTCAAAACAGCCTTGTTTCACTGAAATAGCCTCAAAATCACAAACTGCCATTAAGAGTCAGATGCTTGACGAAATCTACTAAAACAAAGTACTTCATTATCTACTTTTCAGCTTTTATACACAAAAGTGTGTCTTTCCGTAACTTTCTCAGAGAATTTAAGCATAAATCTGTCAAATGTTCAAAACAGCCTTGTTTCACTGAAATAGCCTCAAAATCACAAACTGCCATTAAGAGTCAGATCCTAACGAAATCTACTCAAACAGAGTACTTCATGGTAGTGGTCAGCTTTTAAACACAAAAGTGTATCTTTCAGTAACTTTCTCAGAGAATTTAAGCATAAATCTGTCAAATGTTCAAAACAGCCTTGTTTCACTGAAATAGCCTCAAAATGACAAACTGCCATTAAGAGTCAGATGCTTGATGAAATCTAATAAAACAGAGTACTTCATTATCTAATTTTCAGCTTTTAAAAAGAAAAGTGTATCTTTCAGTAACTTTTCAGTAATCTGTCAAATGTTCAAAACAGCCTTGTTTCACTGAAATAGCCTCAAAATCACAAACTGCCATTAAGAGTCAGAATCCTAACGAAATCTACTAAAACAAAGTACTTCATTATCTAATTTTTCAGCTTTTATACACAAAAGTGTATCTTTCAGTAACTTTCTCAGAGAATTTAAGCATAAATCTGTCAAATGTTCAAAACAGCCTTGTTTCATCACTGAAATAGCCTCAAAATGACAAAACTGCCATTAAGAGTCAGAATCCTAACAAAATCTACTCAAACAGAGTACTTCATGGTAGTGGTCAGCTTTTAAACACAAAAGTGTATCTTTCAGTAACTTTCTGAGAGAATTAAGCATAAATCTGGCAAATGTTCAAAACAGCCTTGTTTCACTGAAATAGCCTCAAAATCACAAACTGCCATTAAGAGTCAGATGCTTGACGAAATCTACTAAAACAAAGTACTTCATTATCTACTTTTCAGCTTTTATACACAAAAGTGTGTCTTTCCGTAACTTTCTCAGAGAATTTAAGCATAAATCTGTCAAATGTTCAAAACAGCCTTGTTTCACTGAAATAGCCTCAAAATCACAAACTGCCATTAAGAGTCAGATCCTAACGAAATCTACTCAAACAGAGTACTTCATGGTAGTGGTCAGCTTTTAAACACAAAAGTGTATCTTTCAGTAACTTTCTCAGAGAATTTAAGCATAAATCGGTCAAATGTTCAAAACAGCCTTGTTTCACTGAAATAGCCTCAAAATGACAAACTGCCATTAAGAGTCAGAATCCTAACAAAATCTACTCAAACAGAGTACTTCATGGTAGTTATCAGCTTTTAAACACAAAGGTGTATCTTTCAGTAACTTTCTGAGAGAATTAAGCATAAATCTGGCAAATGTTCAAAACAGCCTTGTTTCACTGAAATAGCCTCAAAATCACAAACTGCCATTAAGAGTCAGATGCTTGACGAAATCTACTAAAACAAAGTACTTCATTATCTACTTTTCAGCTTTTATACACAAAAGTGTGTCTTTCCGTAACTTTCTCAGATAATTTAAGCATAAATCTGTCAAATGTTCAAAACAGCCTTGTTTCACTGAAATAGCCTCAAAATGACAAAACTGCCATTAAGAGTCAGAATCCTAACGAAATCTACTCAAACAGAGTACTTCATGGTAGTGGTCAGCTTTTAAACACAAAAGTGTATCTTTCAGTAACTTTCTCAGAGAATTTAAGCATAAATCGGTCAAATGTTCAAAACAGCCTTGTTTCACTGAAATAGCCTCAAAATGACAAACTGCCATTAAGAGTCAGAATCCTAACGAAATCTACTCAAACAGAGTACTTCATGGTAGTGATCAGCTTTTAAACACAAAGGTGTATCTTTCAGTAACTTTCTGAGAGAATTAAGCATAAATCTGGCAAATGTTCAAAACAGCCTTGTTTCACTGAAATAGCCTCAAAATCACAAACTGCCATTAAGAGTCAGATGCTTGACGAAATCTACTAAAACAAAGTACTTCATTATCTACTTTTCAGCTTTTATACACAAAAGTGTGTCTTTCAGTAACTTTCTCAGATAATTTAAGCATAAATCTGTCAAATGTTCAAAACAGCCTTGTTTCACTGAAATAGCCTCAAAATGACAAAACTGCCATTAAGAGTCAGAATCCTAACGAAATCTACTCAAACAGAGTACTTCATGGTAGTGGTCAGCTTTTAAACACAAAAGTGTATCTTTCAGTAACTTTCTCAGAGAATTTAAGCATAAATCTGTCAAATGTTCAAAACAGCCTTGTTTCACTGAAATAGCCTCAAAATGACAAACTGCCATTAAGAGTCAGAATCCTAACGAAATCTACTCAAACAGAGTATTTCATGGTAGTTGTCAGCTTTTAAACACAAAGGTGTATCTTTCAGTAACTTTCTGAGAGAATTAAGCATAAATCTGGCAAATGTTCAAAACAGCCTTGTTTCACTGAAATAGCCTCAAAATCACAAACTGCCATTAAGAGTCAGATGCTTGACGAAATCTACTAAAACAAAGTACTTCATTATCTACTTTTCAGCTTTTATACACAAAAGTGTGTCTTTCAGTAACTTTCTCAGAGAATTTAAGCATAAATCTGTCAAATGTTCAAAACAGCCTTGTTTCACTGAAATAGCCTCAAAATAACAAAACTGCCATTAAGAGTCAGAATCCTAACAAAATCTACTCAAACAGAGTACTTCATGGTAGTTATCAGCTTTTAAACACAAAGGTGTATCTTTCAGTAACTTTCTGAGAGAATTAAGCATAAATCTGGCAAATGTTCAAAACAGCCTTGTTTCACTGAAATAGCCTCAAAATCACAAACTGCCATTAAGAGTCAGATGCTTGACGAAATCTACTAAAACAAAGTACTTCATTATCTACTTTTCAGCTTTTATACACAAAAGTGTGTCTTTCAGTAACTTTCTGAGAGAATTAAGCATAAATCTGGCAAATGTTCAAAACAGCCTTGTTTCACTGAAATAGCCTCAAAATCACAAACTGCCATTAAGAGTCAGATGCTTGACGAAATCTACTAAAACAAAGTACTTCATTATCTACTTTTCAGCTTTTATACACAAAAGTGTGTCTTTCAGTAACTTTCTCAGAGAATTTAAGCATAAATCTGTCAAATGTTCAAAACAGCCTTGTTTCACTGAAATAGCCTCAAAATGACAAAACTGCCATTAAGAGTCAGAATCCTAACGAAATCTACTCAAACAGAGTACTTCATGGTAGTGGTCAGCTTTTAAACACAAAAGTGTATCTTTCAGTAACTTTCTGAGAGAATTAAGCATAAATCTGGCAAATGTTCAAAACAGCCTTGTTTCACTGAAATAGCCTCAAAATCACAAACTGCCATTAAGAGTCAGATGCTTGACGAAATCTACTAAAACAAAGTACTTCATTATCTACTTTTCAGCTTTTATACACAAAAGTGTGTCTTTCCGTAACTTTCTCAGAGAATTTAAGCATAAATCTGTCAAATGTTCAAAACAGCCTTGTTTCACTGAAATAGCCTCAAAATCACAAACTGCCATTAAGAGTCAGATCCTAACGAAATCTACTCAAACAGAGTACTTCATGGTAGTGGTCAGCTTTTAAACACAAAAGTGTATCTTTCAGTAACTTTCTCAGAGAATTTAAGCATAAATCTGTCAAATGTTCAAAACAGCCTTGTTTCACTGAAATAGCCTCAAAATGACAAACTGCCATTAAGAGTCAGATGCTTGATGAAATCTAATAAAACAGAGTACTTCATTATCTAATTTTCAGCTTTTAAAAAGAAAAGTGTATCTTTCAGTAACTTTTCAGTAATCTGTCAAATGTTCAAAACAGCCTTGTTTCACTGAAATAGCCTCAAAATCACAAACTGCCATTAAGAGTCAGAATCCTAACGAAATCTACTAAAACAAAGTACTTCATTATCTAATTTTTCAGCTTTTATACACAAAAGTGTATCTTTCAGTAACTTTCTCAGAGAATTTAAGCATAAATCTGTCAAATGTTCAAAACAGCCTTGTTTCACTGAAATAGCCTCAAAATGACAAAACTGCCATTAAGAGTCAGAATCCTAACAAAATCTACTCAAACAGAGTACTTCATGGTAGTGGTCAGCTTTTAAACACAAAAGTGTATCTTTCAGTAACTTTCTGAGAGAATTAAGCATAAATCTGGCAAATGTTCAAAACAGCCTTGTTTCACTGAAATAGCCTCAAAATCACAAACTGCCATTAAGAGTCAGATGCTTGACGAAATCTACTAAAACAAAGTACTTCATTATCTACTTTTCAGCTTTTATACACAAAAGTGTGTCTTTCCGTAACTTTCTCAGACAATTTAAGCATAAATCTGTCAAATGTTCAAAACAGCCTTGTTTCACTGAAATAGCCTCAAAATCACAAACTGCCATTAAGAGTCAGATCCTAACGAAATCTACTCAAACAGAGTACTTCATGGTAGTGGTCAGCTTTTAAACACAAAAGTGTATCTTTCAGTAACTTTCTCAGAGAATTTAAGCATAAATCGGTCAAATGTTCAAAACAGCCTTGTTTCACTGAAATAGCCTCAAAATGACAAACTGCCATTAAGAGTCAGAATCCTAACAAAATCTACTCAAACAGAGTACTTCATGGTAGTTATCAGCTTTTAAACACAAAGGTGTATCTTTCAGTAACTTTCTGAGAGAATTAAGCATAAATCTGGCAAATGTTCAAAACAGCCTTGTTTCACTGAAATAGCCTCAAAATCACAAACTGCCATTAAGAGTCAGATGCTTGACGAAATCTACTAAAACAAAGTACTTCATTATCTACTTTTCAGCTTTTATACACAAAAGTGTGTCTTTCCGTAACTTTCTCAGATAATTTAAGCATAAATCTGTCAAATGTTCAAAACAGCCTTGTTTCACTGAAATAGCCTCAAAATGACAAAACTGCCATTAAGAGTCAGAATCCTAACGAAATCTACTCAAACAGAGTACTTCATGGTAGTGGTCAGCTTTTAAACACAAAAGTGTATCTTTCAGTAACTTTCTCAGAGAATTTAAGCATAAATCGGTCAAATGTTCAAAACAGCCTTGTTTCACTGAAATAGCCTCAAAATGACAAACTGCCATTAAGAGTCAGAATCCTAACGAAATCTACTCAAACAGAGTACTTCATGGTAGTTATCAGCTTTTAAACACAAAGGTGTATCTTTCAGTAACTTTCTGAGAGAATTAAGCATAAATCTGGCAAATGTTCAAAACAGCCTTGTTTCACTGAAATAGCCTCAAAATCACAAACTGCCATTAAGAGTCAGATGCTTGACGAAATCTACTAAAACAAAGTACTTCATTATCTACTTTTCAGCTTTTATACACAAAAGTGTGTCTTTCAGTAACTTTCTCAGATAATTTAAGCATAAATCTGTCAAATGTTCAAAACAGCCTTGTTTCACTGAAATAGCCTCAAAATGACAAAACTGCCATTAAGAGTCAGAATCCTAACGAAATCTACTCAAACAGAGTACTTCATGGTAGTGGTCAGCTTTTAAACACAAAAGTGTATCTTTCAGTAACTTTCTCAGAGAATTTAAGCATAAATCTGTCAAATGTTCAAAACAGCTTTGTTTCACTGAAATAGCCTCAAAATGACAAACTGCCATTAAGAGTCAGAATCCTAACGAAATCTACTCAAACAGAGTATTTCATGGTAGTTGTCAGCTTTTAAACACAAAGGTGTATCTTTCAGTAACTTTCTGAGAGAATTAAGCATAAATCTGGCAAATGTTCAAAACAGCCTTGTTTCACTGAAATAGCCTCAAAATCACAAACTGCCATTAAGAGTCAGATGCTTGACGAAATCTACTAAAACAAAGTACTTCATTATCTACTTTTCAGCTTTTATACACAAAAGTGTGTCTTTCAGTAACTTTCTCAGAGAATTTAAGCATAAATCTGTCAAATGTTCAAAACAGCCTTGTTTCACTGAAATAGCCTCAAAATAACAAAACTGCCATTAAGAGTCAGAATCCTAACGAAATCTACTCAAACAGAGTACTTCATGGTAGTGGTCAGCTTTTAAAACAATCAAAAAAGGTTGGAATGCGTGTGAAAGGGGTTACACAAAAACGCATCCCAACCTTTTTTGATTTTTGGTCTGGTAAGCATAACCTTTAGGGAGCCCCCAGATAAACCTCCATGAGCAGTGGAGTCTCCCCCCTGTCTTGTCACATAGATTATACTATCTGTGTCGTAGTAGAAAACTCTGTGCTGTAATTTCTCCGATTCACTGTACAGTTTCAGCCAGTTTGTGATTTTGACGCTATTACAGTGAAAAACAAGGCTGTTTTGAACATTTGACAGAGTTATGCTTAATTCTCTCAAAAGGTTACCGAAAGATACACTTTTCTTTTTAAAAAGCTGGCTACTACCATGAAAGTACTCTGTTTTATTAGATTTCGTCGAGCATCTGACTCTTAATGGCAGTTTGTCATTTTGAGGCTATTTCAGTGAAGGCTGTTTTGACCATTTGACAAATGTATGCTTAATTCTGTCAAAACGTTACCGAAAGATACTATTTTCTTTTTTAAAAGCTGAAAAGTAGATAATGAAGTACTCTGTGTCAGGAGATTCCGTCAAGCATCTGACTCTTAATGGCAGTTTGTCATTTTGAGACTATTTCAGTGAAACAAGGCAGTTTTGAACATTTGACAGATTTATGCTTAAGTCTCTCAAAATGTTACCGAAAGATACACTTTTATTTTTAAAAGCAGACCACTAGCATGAAAGTACTCTGTTTTCAGTGAAACAAGGCTGTTTTGAACATTTGACAGATTTATGCTTAATTCTCTCAAAAGGTTACTGAAAGATACACTTTTGTATTTAAAAGCTGACCACTAGCATGAAGTACTCTGTTTGAGTAGATTTCGTTAGGAAGCTGACCACTACCATGAAAGTACTGGAGACGGCCCCTGTCTTGTCACATAGATTATAATATCTGTGTCGTAGTAGAAAACTCTGTGCTATAATTTCTCCAATTCACTGTATAGTTTCAGCCAGTTTGTGATTTTGACGCTATTTCATTGGCTGTTTCGAACATTTGACAGATTTATGCTTAAATTCTCTCAGAAAGTTACTGAAATATACACTTTTGTGTTTAAAAGCTGACCACTAGCATGAAGTACTCTGTTTGAGTAGATTTCGTTAGGATTCTGACTCTTAATGGCAGTTTTGTCATTTTGAGGCTATTTCAGTGAAACAAGGCTGTTTTGAACATTTGACAGATTTATGCTTAAATTCTCTGAGAAAGTTACTGAAAGACACACTTTTGTGTATAAAAGCTGAAAAGTAGATAATGAAGTACTTTGTTTTAGTAGATTTCGTCAAGCATCTGACTCTTAATGGCAGTTTGTCATTTTGAGGCTATTTCAGTGAAACAAGGCAGTTTTGAACATTTGACAGATTTATGCTTAAGTCTCTCAAAATGTTACCGAAAGATACACTTTTATTTTTAAAAGCAGACCACTAGCATGAAAGTACTCTGTTTTCAGTTAAACAAGGCTGTTTTGAACATTTGACAGATTTATGCTTAATTCTCTCAAAAGGTTACTGAAAGATACACTTTTGTGTTTAAAAGCTGACCACTACCATGAAGTACTCTGTTTGAGTAGATTTCGTTAGGATTCTGACTCTTAATGGCAGTTTTGTCATTTTGAGGCTATTTCAGTGAAACAAGGCTGTTTTGAACATGTGTATAAAAGCTGAAAAGTAGATAATGAAGTACTTTGTTTTAGTAGATTTCGTCAAGCATCTGACTCTTAATGGCAGTTTGTGATTTTGAGGCTATTTCAGTGAAACAAGGCTGTTTTGAACATTTGCCAGATTTATGCTTAATTCTCTCAGAAAGTTACTGAAAGATACACCTTTGTGTTTAAAAGCTGATAACTACCATGAAGTACTCTGTTTGAGTAGATTTCGTTAGGATTCTGACTCTTAATGGCAGTTTGTCATTTTGAGGCTATTTCAGTGAAACAAGGCTGTTTTGAACATTTGACCGATTTATGCTTAAATTCTCTGAGAAAGTTACTGAAAGATACACTTTTGTGTTTAAAAGCTGACCACTACCATGAAGTACTCTGTTTGAGTAGATTTCGTTAGGATCTGACTCTTAATGGCAGTTTGTGATTTTGAGGCTATTTCAGTGAAACAAGGCTGTTTTGAACATTTGACAGATTACTGAAAAGTACACAAAAGTGTGTCTTTCAGTAACTTTCTCAGAGAATTTAAGCATAAATCTGTCAAATGTTCAAAACAGCCTTGTTTCACTGAAATAGCCTCAAAATGACAAACTGCCATTAAGAGTCAGATGCTTGATGAAATCTAATAAAACAGAGTACTTCATTATCTACTTTTCAGCTTTTAAAAAGAAAAGTGTATCTTTCAGTAACTTTTCAGTAATCTGTCAAATGTTCAAAACAGCCTTGTTTCACTGAAATAGCCTCAAAATCACAAACTGCCATTAAGAGTCAGAATCCTAATGAAATCTACTAAAACAAAGTACTTCATTATCTAATTTTTCAGCTTTTATACACAAAAGTGTATCTTTCAGTAACTTTCTCAGAGAATTTAAGCATAAATCTGTCAAATGTTCAAAACAGCCTTGTTTCACTGAAATAGCCTCAAAATGACAAAACTGCCATTAAGAGTCAGAATCCTAACAAAATCTACTCAAACAGAGTACTTCATGGTAGTGGTCAGCTTTTAAACACAAAAGTGTATCTTTCCGTAACTTTCTCAGAGAATTTAAGCATAAATCTGTCAAATGTTCAAAACAGCCTTGTTTCACTGAAATAGCCTCAAAATCACAAACTGACATTAAGAGTCAGATCCTAACGAAATCTACTCAAACAGAGTACTTCATGGTAGTGGTCAGCTTTTAAACACAAAAGTGTATCTTTCAGTAACTTTCTCAGAGAATTTAAGCATAAATCGGTCAAATGTTCAAAACAGCCTTGTTTCACTGAAATAGCCTCAAAATGACAAACTGCCATTAAGAGTCAGAATCCTAACGAAATCTACTCAAACAGAGTACTTCATGGTAGTTATCAGCTTTTAAACACAAAGGTGTATCTTTCAGTAACTTTCTGAGAGAATTAAGCATAAATCTGGCAAATGTTCAAAACAGCCTTGTTTCACTGAAATAGCCTCAAAATCACAAACTGCCATTAAGAGTCAGATGCTTGACGAAATCTACTAAAACAAAGTACTTCATTATCTACTTTTCAGCTTTTATACACAAAAGTGTGTCTTTCAGTAACTTTCTGAGAGAATTAAGCATAAATCTGGCAAATGTTCAAAACAGCCTTGTTTCACTGAAATAGCCTCAAAATCACAAACTGACATTAAGAGTCAGATCCTAACGAAATCTACTCAAACAGAGTACTTCATGGTAGTGGTCAGCTTTTAAACACAAAAGTGTATCTTTCAGTAACTTTCTCAGAGAATTTAAGCATAAATCTGTCAAATGTTCAAAACAGCCTTGTTTCACTGAAATAGCCTCAAAATCACAAACTGCCATTAAGAGTCAGATGCTTGACGAAATCTACTAAAACAAAGTACTTCATTATCTACTTTTCAGCTTTTATACACAAAAGTGTGTCTTTCAGTAACTTTCTGAGAGAATTAAGCATAAATCTGGCAAATGTTCAAAACAGCCTTGTTTCACTGAAATAGCCTCAAAATGACAAACTGCCATTAAGAGTCAGAATCCTAACGAAATCTACTCAAACAGAGTACTTCATGGTAGTGGTCAGCTTTTAAACACAAAAGTGTATCTTTCAGTAACTTTCTCAGAGAATTTAAGCATAAATCGGTCAAATGTTCAAAACAGCCTTGTTTCACTGAAATAGCCTCAAAATGACAAACTGCCATTAAGAGTCAGAATCCTAACGAAATCTACTCAAACAGAGTACTTCATGGTAGTTATCAGCTTTTAAACACAAAGGTGTATCTTTCAGTAACTTTCTGAGAGAATTAAGCATAAATCTGGCAAATGTTCAAAACAGCCTTGTTTCACTGAAATAGCCTCAAAATCACAAACTGCCATTAAGAGTCAGATGCTTGACGAAATCTACTAAAACAAAGTACTTCATTATCTACTTTTCAGCTTTTATACACAAAAGTGTGTCTTTCAGTAACTTTCTGAGAGAATTAAGCATAAATCTGGCAAATGTTCAAAACAGCCTTGTTTCACTGAAATAGCCTCAAAATCACAAACTGCCATTAAGAGTCAGATGCTTGACGAAATCTACTAAAACAAAGTACTTCATTATCTACTTTTCAGCTTTTATACACAAAAGTGTGTCTTTCAGTAACTTTCTCAGAGAATTTAAGCATAAATCTGTCAAATGTTCAAAACAGCCTTGTTTCACTGAAATAGCCTCAAAATGACAAAACTGCCATTAAGAGTCAGAATCCTAACGAAATCTACTCAAACAGAGTACTTCATGGTAGTGGTCAGCTTTTAAACACAAAAGTGTATCTTTCAGTAACTTTCTCAGAGAATTTAAGCATAAATCTGTCAAATGTTCAAAACAGCCTTGTTTCACTGAAATAGCCTCAAAATGACAAACTGCCATTAAGAGTCAGATGCTTGATGAAATCTAATAAAACAGAGTACTTCATTATCTACTTTTCAGCTTTTAAAAAGAAAAGTGTATCTTTCAGTAACTTTTCAGTAATCTGTCAAATGTTCAAAACAGCCTTGTTTCACTGAAATAGCCTCAAAATCACAAACTGCCATTAAGAGTCAGAATCCTAACGAAATCTACTAAAACAAAGTACTTCATTATCTAATTTTTCAGCTTTTATACACAAAAGTGTATCTTTCAGTAACTTTCTCAGAGAATTTAAGCATAAATCTGTCAAATGTTCAAAACAGCCTTGTTTCACTGAAATAGCCTCAAAATGACAAAACTGCCATTAAGAGTCAGAATCCTAACAAAATCTACTCAAACAGAGTACTTCATGGTAGTGGTCAGCTTTTAAACACAAAAGTGTATCTTTCAGTAACTTTCTGAGAGAATTAAGCATAAATCTGGCAAATGTTCAAAACAGCCTTGTTTCACTGAAATAGCCTCAAAATCACAAACTGCCATTAAGAGTCAGATGCTTGACGAAATCTACTAAAACAAAGTACTTCATTATCTACTTTTCAGCTTTTATACACAAAAGTGTGTCTTTCCGTAACTTTCTCAGAGAATTTAAGCATAAATCTGTCAAATGTTCAAAACAGCCTTGTTTCACTGAAATAGCCTCAAAATCACAAACTGCCATTAAGAGTCAGATCCTAACGAAATCTACTCAAACAGAGTACTTCATGGTAGTGGTCAGCTTTTAAACACAAAAGTGTATCTTTCAGTAACTTTCTCAGAGAATTTAAGCATAAATCTGTCAAATGTTCAAAACAGCCTTGTTTCACTGAAATAGCCTCAAAATGACAAACTGCCATTAAGAGTCAGATGCTTGATGAAATCTAATAAAACAGAGTACTTCATTATCTACTTTTCAGCTTTTAAAAAGAAAAGTGTATCTTTCAGTAACTTTTCAGTAATCTGTCAAATGTTCAAAACAGCCTTGTTTCACTGAAATAGCCTCAAAATCACAAACTGCCATTAAGAGTCAGAATCCTAACGAAATCTACTAAAACAAAGTACTTCATTATCTAATTTTTCAGCTTTTATACACAAAAGTGTATCTTTCAGTAACTTTCTCAGAGAATTTAAGCATAAATCTGTCAAATGTTCAAAACAGCCTTGTTTCACTGAAATAGCCTCAAAATGACAAAACTGCCATTAAGAGTCAGAATCCTAACAAAATCTACTCAAACAGAGTACTTCATGGTAGTTATCAGCTTTTAAACACAAAGGTGTATCTTTCAGTAACTTTCTGAGAGAATTAAGCATAAATCTGGCAAATGTTCAAAACAGCCTTGTTTCACTGAAATAGCCTCAAAATCACTTACTGCCATTAAGAGTCAGATGCTTGACGAAATCTACTAAAACAAAGTACTTCATTATCTACTTTTCAGCTTTTATACACAAAAGTGTGTCTTTCAGTAACTTTCTGAGAGAATTAAGCATAAATCTGGCAAATGTTCAAAACAGCCTTGTTTCACTGAAATAGCCTCAAAATCACAAACTGCCATTAAGAGTCAGATGCTTGACGAAATCTACTAAAACAAAGTACTTCATTATCTACTTTTCAGCTTTTATACACAAAAGTGTGTCTTTCAGTAACTTTCTCAGAGAATTTAAGCATAAATCTGTCAAATGTTCAAAACAGCCTTGTTTCACTGAAATAGCCTCAAAATGACAAAACTGCCATTAAGAGTCAGAATCCTAACGAAATCTACTCAAACAGAGTACTTCATGGTAGTGGTCAGCTTTTAAACACAAAAGTGTATCTTTCAGTAACTTTCTGAGAGAATTAAGCATAAATCTGGCAAATGTTCAAAACAGCCTTGTTTCACTGAAATAGCCTCAAAATCACAAACTGCCATTAAGAGTCAGATGCTTGACGAAATCTACTAAAACAAAGTACTTCATTATCTACTTTTCAGCTTTTATACACAAAAGTGTGTCTTTCCGTAACTTTCTCAGAGAATTTAAGCATAAATCTGTCAAATGTTCAAAACAGCCTTGTTTCACTGAAATAGCCTCAAAATCACAAACTGCCATTAAGAGTCAGATCCTAACGAAATCTACTCAAACAGAGTACTTCATGGTAGTGGTCAGCTTTTAAACACAAAAGTGTATCTTTCAGTAACTTTCTCAGAGAATTTAAGCATAAATCTGTCAAATGTTCAAAACAGCCTTGTTTCACTGAAATAGCCTCAAAATGACAAACTGCCATTAAGAGTCAGATGCTTGATGAAATCTAATAAAACAGAGTACTTCATTATCTAATTTTCAGCTTTTAAAAAGAAAAGTGTATCTTTCAGTAACTTTTCAGTAATCTGTCAAATGTTCAAAACAGCCTTGTTTCACTGAAATAGCCTCAAAATCACAAACTGCCATTAAGAGTCAGAATCCTAACGAAATCTACTAAAACAAAGTACTTCATTATCTAATTTTTCAGCTTTTATACACAAAAGTGTATCTTTCAGTAACTTTCTCAGAGAATTTAAGCATAAATCTGTCAAATGTTCAAAACAGCCTTGTTTCACTGAAATAGCCTCAAAATGACAAAACTGCCATTAAGAGTCAGAATCCTAACAAAATCTACTCAAACAGAGTACTTCATGGTAGTGGTCAGCTTTTAAACACAAAAGTGTATCTTTCAGTAACTTTCTGAGAGAATTAAGCATAAATCTGGCAAATGTTCAAAACAGCCTTGTTTCACTGAAATAGCCTCAAAATCACAAACTGCCATTAAGAGTCAGATGCTTGACGAAATCTACTAAAACAAAGTACTTCATTATCTACTTTTCAGCTTTTATACACAAAAGTGTGTCTTTCCGTAACTTTCTCAGAGAATTTAAGCATAAATCTGTCAAATGTTCAAAACAGCCTTGTTTCACTGAAATAGCCTCAAAATCACAAACTGCCATTAAGAGTCAGATCCTAACGAAATCTACTCAAACAGAGTACTTCATGGTAGTGGTCAGCTTTTAAACACAAAAGTGTATCTTTCAGTAACTTTCTCAGAGAATTTAAGCATAAATCGGTCAAATGTTCAAAACAGCCTTGTTTCACTGAAATAGCCTCAAAATGACAAACTGCCATTAAGAGTCAGAATCCTAACAAAATCTACTCAAACAGAGTACTTCATGGTAGTTATCAGCTTTTAAACACAAAGGTGTATCTTTCAGTAACTTTCTGAGAGAATTAAGCATAAATCTGGCAAATGTTCAAAACAGCCTTGTTTCACTGAAATAGCCTCAAAATCACAAACTGCCATTAAGAGTCAGATGCTTGACGAAATCTACTAAAACAAAGTACTTCATTATCTACTTTTCAGCTTTTATACACATAAGTGTGTCTTTCCGTAACTTTCTCAGATAATTTAAGCATAAATCTGTCAAATGTTCAAAACAGCCTTGTTTCACTGAAATAGCCTCAAAATGACAAAACTGCCATTAAGAGTCAGAATCCTAACGAAATCTACTCAAACAGAGTACTTCATGGTAGTGGTCAGCTTTTAAACACAAAAGTGTATCTTTCAGTAACTTTCTCAGAGAATTTAAGCATAAATCGGTCAAATGTTCAAAACAGCCTTGTTTCACTGAAATAGCCTCAAAATGACAAACTGCCATTAAGAGTCAGAATCCTAACGAAATCTACTCAAACAGAGTACTTCATGGTAGTTATCAGCTTTTAAACACAAAGGTGTATCTTTCAGTAACTTTCTGAGAGAATTAAGCATAAATCTGGCAAATGTTCAAAACAGCCTTGTTTCACTGAAATAGCCTCAAAATCACAAACTGCCATTAAGAGTCAGATGCTTGACGAAATCTACTAAAACAAAGTACTTCATTATCTACTTTTCAGCTTTTATACACAAAAGTGTGTCTTTCAGTAACTTTCTCAGAGAATTTAAGCATAAATCTGTCAAATGTTCAAAACAGCCTTGTTTCACTGAAATAGCCTCAAAATGACAAAACTGCCATTAAGAGTCAGAATCCTAACGAAATCTACTCAAACAGAGTACTTCATGGTAGTGGTCAGCTTTTAAACACAAAAGTGTATCTTTCAGTAACTTTCTGAGAGAATTAAGCATAAATCTGGCAAATGTTCAAAACAGCCTTGTTTCACTGAAATAGCCTCAAAATCACAAACTGCCATTAAGAGTCAGATGCTTGACGAAATCTACTAAAACAAAGTACTTCATTATCTACTTTTCAGCTTTTATACACAAAAGTGTGTCTTTCCGTAACTTTCTCAGAGAATTTAAGCATAAATCTGTCAAATGTTCAAAACAGCCTTGTTTCACTGAAATAGCCTCAAAATCACAAACTGCCATTAAGAGTCAGATCCTAACGAAATCTACTCAAACAGAGTACTTCATGGTAGTGGTCAGCTTTTAAACACAAAAGTGTATCTTTCAGTAACTTTCTCAGAGAATTTAAGCATAAATCTGTCAAATGTTCAAAACAGCCTTGTTTCACTGAAATAGCCTCAAAATGACAAACTGCCATTAAGAGTCAGATGCTTGATGAAATCTAATAAAACAGAGTACTTCATTATCTAATTTTCAGCTTTTAAAAAGAAAAGTGTATCTTTCAGTAACTTTTCAGTAATCTGTCAAATGTTCAAAACAGCCTTGTTTCACTGAAATAGCCTCAAAATCACAAACTGCCATTAAGAGTCAGAATCCTAACGAAATCTACTAAAACAAAGTACTTCATTATCTAATTTTTCAGCTTTTATACACAAAAGTGTATCTTTCAGTAACTTTCTCAGAGAATTTAAGCATAAATCTGTCAAATGTTCAAAACAGCCTTGTTTCACTGAAATAGCCTCAAAATGACAAAACTGCCATTAAGAGTCAGAATCCTAACAAAATCTACTCAAACAGAGTACTTCATGGTAGTGGTCAGCTTTTAAACACAAAAGTGTATCTTTCAGTAACTTTCTGAGAGAATTAAGCATAAATCTGGCAAATGTTCAAAACAGCCTTGTTTCACTGAAATAGCCTCAAAATCACAAACTGCCATTAAGAGTCAGATGCTTGACGAAATCTACTAAAACAAAGTACTTCATTATCTACTTTTCAGCTTTTATACACAAAAGTGTGTCTTTCCGTAACTTTCTCAGATAATTTAAGCATAAATCTGTCAAATGTTCAAAACAGCCTTGTTTCACTGAAATAGCCTCAAAATGACAAAACTGCCATTAAGAGTCAGAATCCTAACGAAATCTACTCAAACAGAGTACTTCATGGTAGTGGTCAGCTTTTAAACACAAAAGTGTATCTTTCAGTAACTTTCTCAGAGAATTTAAGCATAAATCGGTCAAATGTTCAAAACAGCCTTGTTTCACTGAAATAGCCTCAAAATGACAAACTGCCATTAAGAGTCAGAATCCTAACGAAATCTACTCAAACAGAGTACTTCATGGTAGTTATCAGCTTTTAAACACAAAGGTGTATCTTTCAGTAACTTTCTGAGAGAATTAAGCATAAATCTGGCAAATGTTCAAAACAGCCTTGTTTCACTGAAATAGCCTCAAAATCACAAACTGCCATTAAGAGTCAGATGCTTGACGAAATCTACTAAAACAAAGTACTTCATTATCTACTTTTCAGCTTTTATACACAAAAGTGTGTCTTTCAGTAACTTTCTCAGATAATTTAAGCATAAATCTGTCAAATGTTCAAAACAGCCTTGTTTCACTGAAATAGCCTCAAAATGACAAAACTGCCATTAAGAGTCAGAATCCTAACGAAATCTACTCAAACAGAGTACTTCATGGTAGTGGTCAGCTTTTAAACACAAAAGTGTATCTTTCAGTAACTTTCTCAGAGAATTTAAGCATAAATCTGTCAAATGTTCAAAACAGCCTTGTTTCACTGAAATAGCCTCAAAATGACAAACTGCCATTAAGAGTCAGAATCCTAACGAAATCTACTCAAACAGAGTATTTCATGGTAGTTGTCAGCTTTTAAACACAAAGGTGTATCTTTCAGTAACTTTCTGAGAGAATTAAGCATAAATCTGGCAAATGTTCAAAACAGCCTTGTTTCACTGAAATAGCCTCAAAATCACAAACTGCCATTAAGAGTCAGATGCTTGACGAAATCTACTAAAACAAAGTACTTCATTATCTACTTTTCAGCTTTTATACACAAAAGTGTGTCTTTCAGTAACTTTCTCAGAGAATTTAAGCATAAATCTGTCAAATGTTCAAAACAGCCTTGTTTCACTGAAATAGCCTCAAAATAACAAAACTGCCATTAAGAGTCAGAATCCTAACGAAATCTACTCAAACAGAGTACTTCATGGTAGTGGTCAGCTTTTAAAACAATCAAAAAAGGTTGGAATGCGTGTGAAAGGGGTTACACAAAAACGCATCCCAACCTTTTTTGATTTTTGGTCTGGTAAGCATAACCTTTAGGGAGCCCCCAGATAAACCTCCATGAGCAGTGGAGTCTCCCCCCTGTCTTGTCACATAGATTATACTATCTGTGTCGTAGTAGAAAACTCTGTGCTGTAATTTCTCCGATTCACTGTACAGTTTCAGCCAGTTTGTGATTTTGACGCTATTACAGTGAAAAACAAGGCTGTTTTGAACATTTGACAGAGTTATGCTTAATTCTCTCAAAAGGTTACCGAAAGATACACTTTTCTTTTTAAAAAGCTGGCTACTACCATGAAAGTACTCTGTTTTATTAGATTTCGTCGAGCATCTGACTCTTAATGGCAGTTTGTCATTTTGAGGCTATTTCAGTGAAGGCTGTTTTGACCATTTGACAAATGTATGCTTAATTCTGTCAAAACGTTACCGAAAGATACTATTTTCTTTTTTAAAAGCTGAAAAGTAGATAATGAAGTACTCTGTGTCAGGAGATTCCGTCAAGCATCTGACTCTTAATGGCAGTTTGTCATTTTGAGACTATTTCAGTGAAACAAGGCAGTTTTGAACATTTGACAGATTTATGCTTAAGTCTCTCAAAATGTTACCGAAAGATACACTTTTATTTTTAAAAGCAGACCACTAGCATGAAAGTACTCTGTTTTCAGTGAAACAAGGCTGTTTTGAACATTTGACAGATTTATGCTTAATTCTCTCAAAAGGTTACTGAAAGATACACTTTTGTATTTAAAAGCTGACCACTAGCATGAAGTACTCTGTTTGAGTAGATTTCGTTAGGAAGCTGACCACTACCATGAAAGTACTGGAGACGGCCCCTGTCTTGTCACATAGATTATAATATCTGTGTCGTAGTAGAAAACTCTGTGCTATAATTTCTCCAATTCACTGTATAGTTTCAGCCAGTTTGTGATTTTGACGCTATTTCATTGGCTGTTTCGAACATTTGACAGATTTATGCTTAAATTCTCTCAGAAAGTTACTGAAATATACACTTTTGTGTTTAAAAGCTGACCACTAGCATGAAGTACTCTGTTTGAGTAGATTTCGTTAGGATTCTGACTCTTAATGGCAGTTTTGTCATTTTGAGGCTATTTCAGTGAAACAAGGCTGTTTTGAACATTTGACAGATTTATGCTTAAATTCTCTGAGAAAGTTACTGAAAGACACACTTTTGTGTATAAAAGCTGAAAAGTAGATAATGAAGTACTTTGTTTTAGTAGATTTCGTCAAGCATCTGACTCTTAATGGCAGTTTGTGATCTTGAGGCTATTTCAGTGAAACAAGGCTGTTTTGAACATTTGCCAGATTTATGCTTAATTCTCTCAGAAAGTTACTGAAAGATACACTTTTGTGTTTAAAAGCTGACAACTACCATGAAGTACTCTGTTTGAGTAGATTTAGCTACGATTCTTACTCTTAATGGCAGTTTGTGATTTTGAGGCTATTTCAGTGAAACAAGGCTGTTTTGAACATTTGACAGATTTTTGCTTAATTCTCTCAAAAAGTTACTGAAAGATACACTTTTGTATTTAAAAGCTGATCACTACCATGAAGTACTCTGAGCAGATTTCGTTAAGAAGCTGACTCTTAATAGCAGTTTGTGATTTTGAGGCTATGTCAGTGAAACAAGGCTGTTTTGAACATTTTACAGATTTATGCTTAATTCTCTCAAAAAGTTACCGAAAGATTCACTTTTCTTTTTAAAAGCTGACCACTACCATGAAGTACTCTGAGTAGATTTCGTTAGGATTCTGACTCTTAATGGCAGGTTGTGATTTTGAGGTTATTTCAATGAAACAAGGCTGTTTTGAACATTTGACAGATTTATGCTTAATTCTCTCAAAACGTTACCGAAAGATACACTTTTCTTTTTAAAAGCTGACCACTACCATGAAGTACTCCGAGTAGATTTCGTTAGGATTCTGACTCTTAATGGCAGTTTGTGATTTCGAGGTTATTTCAGTGAAACAAGGCTGTTTTGAACATTTGACAGATTTATGCTTAATTCTCTGAGAAAGTTACTGAAAGATACACTTTTGTGTATAACAGCTGAAAAGTAGATAATGAAGTAATCTGTGTCAGTATATTTCGTTAGGATTCTGACTCTTAATAGCAGTTTGTGATTTTGAGACTATTTCAGTGAAACAAGTCTGTTTTGAACATTTGACAGATGTATGCTTAAATTATCTGAGAAAGTTACTGAAAGATACACTTTTGTGTTTAAAAGCTGACCACTACCCTGAAGTACTCTGTTTTATTAGATTTCGTTAGGATTCTGACTCTTAATGGCAGTTTGTGATTTTAAGGCTATTTCAGTGAAACAAGGCTGTTTTGAACATTTGACAGATTTATGCTTAAATACTCTGAGAAAAGTTACTGAAAGATACACTTTTGTGTTTAAAAGCTGACCACTACCATGAAGTACTCTGTTTGAGTAGATTTCAGCACACAGGGTCTCTACTGTAAACAGAAAAAACATAACATTTTTAAGTATCTAATAATATACTATCCACATAATATACTAGTTTAACCCCTACCAAAAAACAAGACAATATTTAATAATTACATGATATTATAAAATAAAATAAAAAAGTACTTACCAGAGTTTTTCAAGATCAGATACAGCTCAAGAAAATGCATAGAGGAGGTATGGTGCTGGCTCATTAGCCCTCTCACTCTTCTTAGAATGATCCTGTGCAATTTTTAAAAGTTGAACTCCTATCCCCTTATAAACCAAAATAACAATAGCCCTTAATTAACACTAATCATTTAAAAAACCTTACATCTAATTTAGAGAGGACAACTAAAAGTGTGTGTGTGTGTGTGTGTGTGTGTTAATTGTTCTTAAAGGTAGGGGTAGGTCATTTTGGAGAAACCATCTCGAGGGAGCTAGAATTTGAAAGTACACACTTCCTCACAGAGCCCCTCCTCCAGCACACATGAACGCGCTCACATGACCAAAAGAGGGCACGAGATAAGTTTGTGCACAGATCTTCGGCTGTAGACGTCTGACCCCCACACAGCTGCGGCATTCGTTTCTTGCGCTCCGAACATTTTTCTTTTTTGAAAGGTGACTTTTTTTTTTTAAATAGTCTGCATATTGCTATTTTCACCTAATTCCACCCCCCACTATCTGTTAGCCTCATAGCCAAAAGGAAGGGGTGGAGAAAGGGGGGGAGGCCTGGACTGGGAGGGGGCTAGAACGTCTCACGCATAACTTCAAAGACACCTAGATTAACATCAAAGGCTTATAACACACCAGTGTGAAATCACACCTGCCTGTTATAACACCTCACATCAAAGGGCAAAACATCAAAGGCTAATTAGATTAGACAACCCTGAGGGGACAGGGACCAGACATCATAACTTCAAAGAGACTGCCTTAATCAACACCAAGATTAACATCAGAGGCTTTTTTCACACCTACCTGTTATTACAACTCACATCAAAGGCTTAGACTACAAAGGGGTGAGGGGACAGGGGCCAGACAACATAACTTCAAAGAGACTGCCTTAATCAACACATCAAAGAATTAGACAACAAAGGGGTGTGAGGGGACAGGGGCCAGACAACATAACTTCAAAGAGACTGCCTTAATCAACACATCAAAGAATTAGACAACAAAAGCACTCCACAGGGGGGCTTTTCACACCTACCTGTTATAACACCTCACCCCCTCACATCAAAGGATCTCGAACAATGGAAGGCGGGACTTAGCTCATTTGCATAATTGGAGGCGTGTCCACCGATCACTTTTTATGCAGACTAATGAGACAAAAGGGGTATGATTATAACTACTTACTTTTTAAACTCTTTTTTTAACATTGAAGTCAATGGGAAGAGCCTTCAAATCAGCCAATACTTTAGCTCTCCATAACTTCAGCTTACTTTCAGCTGCAGAAACCATTCAAATATTAAACTATTCAGCCTTTTCAGCAATTGATGAGAAACTTTCAACTTTTTCAAAATATTTCATACCTTTTGAAATATTCAGCTTTTTAAACTATTTTTTTAGCATTGAAGTCAATGGGAGATGCCTTCAAATCCTCTTTTCCTACACCTTGCGCCAAATGCTACTCTGTCCACATACTTTCAGCTAGACACTTCATTCCAACTTTCAAATGATCACAAGACCTTCAGCTATTCAAAATTGACTTTTCATTTTGATATCTTTTACACTTTTTGAGATATTGAATTTAGTTTGGAGCTTGGTAGAGAGGCCTTTTTCAGATTTTAACATTAGAGTGGATGGAGCAGCTTGTTAAGTCTACAGTGCTTTGATCTCAAAACAGAGTGGAACAGTGCTTGAAATTCTCCCCGAAAAATATTTTAAACTTGCCATAATTCCCAAACCCTACACTCCTCAGACATATTTTTTCATGAAAAATGTAGGAAAACCTCTCCTAGGTTGGAAAATTAAAAAAAATTAAGAAAAAAAATTAAACAAAATGCCTCTTCAGGTCATGAAGTGACAAAAAGTCCAGCGAGCTCCCAATTGATTCCCATGTAAAATTGTTCCAGATCTTTCTTCAGAGCAGGGAGAAGTACAATTTAGACAAACTGCTCCCATCTCCACATTTTACACCCAAAACCCAAAAAACAAACATATTTCAGTTCATGGGGGTTCCCTGATGCTCACGGTCTGGTCATTTTTTTTATAAGAGCCATAGTTTTTGAACAGGTGGCAAAATTGTCAGATATAATCCCCAATGCATTATTATGGGATTTAGTGCTGCAGTTGGTTGTCATGGTGTTGCTGGACAGATTGGAGCCACACACACACACACACACACACACACACACACACACACACACACACACACACACACACACACACACACACACACACACACACACACACACACACACACACACACACACACACACACACACACACACACACACACACACACACACACACACACACACACACACACACATATGAGTGACATCATCAGAGCAGACACCATGGAAACCTTTGATCTCTGGGTTTACACACACAGGTTAGTATACTAAAATATGTGTCCCCTAGACCCCTACATGAAAAGTCAATGGATTTCTTATTTTTGTATTTTCTCTTGCTCTTAGCTCTTTCCTGCTGTAACGATGCAAATTTCCCCTCTGTGGGACTAATAAAGGTATTCTGATTCTGATTATTTTAATTTGCAGACACAGAGTGACATGATGGCAGCTCAGCCTTTAGCTGACTCTGAAGCATTCAAATATTAAACTATTCAGCCTGTTCAGGAATCGATGAGAAACCTTCAACTCTTTCAAAATATTTTATACTTTTTGAAATATTCAGCTTTGAAGTGCGCATAATTTACGTAAATTAATCATATATGTTCGATTATAAGGAGTAAACATATGATTCAGATATCTGAGGAATCGCTGGAAGACTAGCTTTCCAGCGGTATCTCCTGTGAGACTGTAACCAGGGCACAGCAGCCAATATGGCCGCTCAAAGCAGCTTGACTTTACACTGTGTGGGATTGGTGGATTCGTGTGTCCGTCAAGGAAATCTCGGCCGGCAACCATCATGGTCTGAAATGACCAATGGACATCGAGAAATCACTAAGGACCTACCCACCAAGTAAAAAAAACATAAACCATGTGTCTCCCATTAGTTAACGTCTGTGAGGAGAAAGAGAGAGACAGAAAATGGCTTGTAAAAAAACGTTACAGTCGCCGACTTCGCTAGAGATTTTTTTCGCTAGCAGCAGTGAAGATAGAGCCTCAGAACCTGAAGTCTTCGACTCTTCTTCTGAAGAAGAATACAAATACAACAATAAGGATCCATTTGGACATGGGTAAGTGTAAATATTACAGTAATAGTGTACTGGCAATGTGTGGGGAATACCGCAAAAATGAACAATAAGTTTATTGATATATTTTTTATCGATAGTCAGGAACTTTTTCTTGGGACAAAATAGACTCTCCATTAGCAAACGTTTACTCTGTGTTAACGTTATTTTGGTGTGGAAAAGTGAGATTAGATGTGTAGATGATTAAATTAATCATTTATTCGTCCCACAACGGCTATAGACATGTTTTTGCCATCGATTATTGTATCAAACTGTTCTGTACAGATGAGGCTGTCATAGATTTATTTATATGTGTGCCTGTGATTATGTTACCGTCCTGTACAGATGAGACTTTGTCATAGATTTATTTATATGTGTGCCTGTGATTATTTTACCGTCCTGTACAGATGAGACTTTGTAATCAGATGTAGCCTATGTATATGTGTGTCTGTGATTTTATACTGAATGTAAAGTAACTGGAAATACCTGTGTGTGTGTCTGAGAGAGAGAGAGAAAGAGAGAGAGAGAGAGAGAGAGAGAGAGAGAGAGAGAGAGAGAGAGAGAGAGAGAGAGAGAGAGAGAGAGAGATAGATCTCAGATCGAGCTGAGAGAGAGGATATAGAGCTCAGAGATCTATCTGCGATAGATACTGATCTCTCTTAAGGCTCGAGATAGGATGGAGGGAGAGAAGAGAGAGGAGAGAGACTCCTGTCCAACCTCCCAAACTTTATTTTTATGTGTGCATTGTTATTTGTGCTTGAGCAACATTTTACTTATTATCTCAATGAAATTAGTTGTAATTATTGTCCTACATTTTAATTTGTTTTACAGCTGCCTGGGCCTAGTGGCCCACAGGCGGTGTTTATCCAGCAGCCATAACATCCATCTGTGCCTGCCCCCAGGTCAAGATCTACTGTGGCTCAAGGGCCTTCACCAGAGCCATCACCACCAAGGATCAGCAGACCAGCATCACTACAGCTGCCTCCATCTGCGGCTGCCACCAGGTCAAGATACACCTCAGCACAAAGGCTCCACCACAGCCATCACCTTCAACCCAGCCAGCAAGGAGGTCTCGTATAGCACTTGTACACCCCACCTACACAGCAGCCCATGCACCATCACCCCCACAGCAGCCAGACCCACTGTTTTGGAAGACAGACAAAGTCCTTGACACTGTCTTGACATTTATAAGGAAGAGTTGGTTGAAAGTTCTGATGTTCAATATTGTAAATAGTGAGATTTTACAGTTTCTTATATTTATATAAATAGTTGGTTGAAAAAAACATATTTATAATAAATTGTTGGTTGAATAAAAAGTTTGAATGCTCAAATTGTATTTGTACACATC